>JACAXG010000002.1:10395640-10837786 GCA_018881555.1 Amblyornis subalaris
CCTGAAAACATGCTAGATAAGATGTGTTAGATCAGACTTTGAAGTAAATAAAAGGACAATTTGTCAAAATTTATGTAGGAGACACTACATTACACTGTGCGAGACATTTCAGATAAAGGTCGTTTCCTTCATTCCTTCTCCCCTTCCTTCTCTTAAGTATTTTAGAATAGTCTAAAGAAAGCTTTAGAGTAGTGAGGAAATTTCTGTTTAGGATCTCTGCAGATATTGCCTCCTCATTCAAAGAAGAGGAAATTTTAAAAGTCAGAAACTTTAGTCAGTTGGGGTTCTCTGTCAATCTTTCTTTTTTTGAAAAGTAGCCCAAAATATTCTAGAAGGAATATTTCTAGACAAATCGATAGTAACTTTACATCCTGAGACAAAAAAGTAATAAATCCTCCACACAGTAACTTAATAAGAAGTAAAGCCTCAACTACAACTTGTAGACTATTTATGAATGTACAAAAGAAATTAATGGCTCGGCGAAGAAGACGCAAAGTTTCTAAATAAAACCTGATGTCAGAAATACTTAAATCTAAGTGGCTGAGAAGGGAAAGGAGAAAAAGATACACTTGACAGAACCAATTCCCAATAGAAAAATTATATGCATCTTCTGACAGGACATAGAAGAAGTTTTGGCCAYAGATATGTACTCAAATATGAGGTGAGCAGTCCATGGGAATAAAATTAGTCCTTCCAATGGGCACTCACTACCAATCTTATCTTATTAGCTTTGATCATTATCCTGCTGCAATGTGTAAGAAAAGACAAAGAGTTTGCTTTCTATAGAAGTGAAAAAGACATAGAGAAGGTTTCTGAAAACAAATATTTGTATTTATAGACAGGTATTTTAATTTTTCCTTCACTTCATCAATCACTTAGTATGTAAGGATGTGTAGATATGTATTAATTTGTGTTTTCCATAAGAGGAATAGAAGATAGTAATCCTATTAGTATATTTGAGTGTGTATAATGGCAGGTATTTCTCACAGAAACAAAGTCAAAAAGATGATAAGAAATGCCAGATCTGAATTTTTCTTTTCATCTACAGAGACAGCTTGCTGCAAACTGAAACAAAGCCCTGAACAAACACTGCCACTTCTACCAATAAACAAGTGTATCTGAAGTCGTGAAGAGCTTGCATCCTCAGCACGGGAGCAGGTGCCGTATCTGATTCCGTAAGTGGTGTTTTTGGTCTGAAGTAGGAGAGATGCTAAGGTGTAAGAACAGCATGACTGGTCCTTGGGAGTATGTCTTTATCCAAATGTAAATTCTATGGCAGTTATAAATTGAAGTCAGTGAGGTTACAGTGGTTACAACTGAGAGAAATTAGATATTAACTCAGTATGTCTGTTTGTTAGGACAATGATGAAATGGTTCTACTGTAGCTTTTTATTTAATAGTGTTTAAAAATTCTGTGCATATATTTTCCTTGGCTAAGCTTAACATACCACAATAATTTTTCTCTGTTTGTTATGAAAGTTGATTTAATATAGTGCATTTTCTTCGACACTAGATTTTCAATAAACTTCAATTSAACTCTGGGAATACTAAATGGATTGAAAGTATTAGCATATCTATTTGAAATAGTATTATGGAGAAGGAAAAACCCAGGATATTTGATTTTCATTAAAACTTCTGGTAAAATTTGAATTTGTATAAACTGATCCCTGGCTTTTTGAAAATAAGAAAAACCAATTTAAAAATATGAAATTGAAGTTTGAACTGGGGAAGGGGAGTGAACTAGCAAGAAAATATTCGTCATCATAATGTACATTATCAACAGACTCCCATAAATAGAATCCCAGTATCTAAAATTAAATATATCACATACATTGGGATTAAAAAGAGTCATTGGTTTATTCCAGGCTAATTGGTGTACACAAGTCAGAGATGTGTACTTTGGATCTTTTATTCTCAATGCTGACTGCAGACTTAATGTAATTGTTATCCAGGGCCCAGTGTTTTCAAATGAGATTTAGTATTCCTTCTCCATTAGACTGCTATAGAAGAGGAAAAAAAAATGTAACAAGAATTTTTTTGTGTGTGAAAACGGAAAAAAAAGCTGTTAACATTTAGAAATCTATATTGCAAGAGATTTATAGAAGTTCTATAATTGCAAATGACAGTGTCTACGGAGTTGGTGATCCTTGATTATCACAAGTTCTGGGCCAGCTGCTTTTTTACGCAAACACACCAAATAAAACAAACACAAATATAATATTCTGCACTTCTCTGTATGGCAAAATAATATTTTGGACATTGAGTCCAGGCGTGGCAGGGAATATTGGATTACCCAATATATGGGGGATTTTGWCTGTTTTGGTTTTTTGTTTGTTTGGTTTGTTGTTTGTTTGTTTGGTTTGTTGTTTTCTTATTTGTTTGTTTAATACAGTAAGCATACATCATCAAAGATATTTGAACTTAAACTTAAGAAACCAGGAATATTCCATTTCATGTTTTACCTGCTATGCCTAAAGTGTCATTTCTCACCGTTTTTTTTCAGAGAGACTATGATGGTATAAAATGCTTTTTATCATGGCCTGCCTGACTACAAGGCAACACCAGATTATCTAGTCTATGGAAAAAAAGACAGAGTGGGGTAAATAAAACGCAGTTATTTGGCTTTACTCACTGTCTTTTTGTTGGACAGTAGAGCTAAGTGACCATAGAAACTGTAAAAGAGCTATTAACGRTAAAAGATGGCAACCAAGGCTACTGATCCTGCTGGGATGACAACTACATTAAAAAAATCTCGGGTTTATTTGTTTGGGACTGATTTAAAACACTTGAAAACTATTGTTGTCTGTTTTTTTAGTATAGGTGCTTAAGTATGGCCTTGGATGAGGACCCAGATGTTTAGCACCTGGGGTGAGCCCATCAGGGTCAAGAACTAGCTTTCAAACATGCATGATCTTGAAAACTTGTGCTCTAAACATGACGCTTCTTGTGAATGGAAGTGTTGTTTTGCATGGGGTGAATTAAGCTGGGGGCTTGATTGTAGCTATTCCAGAACTGTAATCCTGACTCTGTTGCTGGCACTGCATTTGGCCTTGGATATCTCCCAGCTCTGTGCCTCAGTTTTCCTGCCTGTAAGATGTGGAGAACGATGACCGACTYTGAGGCCTAATTAGCTGTTTGTATAGCACAGACAAGATGTGAAGTGTACAATGTTACTAGTTTGACTGCCTAAAAACTATTTTAAAGAGCAGCTTAGTGAAATCAAAAGTGCTTTTGTCCCATGTATTTATCTGTAGTTGTTCCTCTACATGACCTAAAAGGGATTAACAGCTGTTCCTAGGTTAATTGGTCTCCATGGCATCTCTCCTCTTRAGTCTGGAAGGGATATACTGGCTGCAAATCCAAATCCCCAGATGCATTTTAGCAACTAATATGGTAAGTGAATCAGCTGGTTTTTATTAGTTTGTCAAGCAGTCTGATGGATTTTAGTCTTCTAGAATGGCCAAAATCAAATGACATCTGCTTTTGCATGTTTTCTCAGCAGATGTAGTTTTAATTACTAACGTCAGTGTTATATGTACTTTCCACAAGCTAATACTGTAATTTGTCAGCTGCAGAATTTCGAGCATTTCAGATACCATCTGAGCTTAAGTACTTGTGTGGAAGATTAAAAATAATAATGAAGAAGGTCCTACAAATCAGAATGTCATTCTTCAAATTCGTTGGAGAGYGGCAACACTTCTGTCTGTTGGACAGACAAGAACAGTTGTTATCAATTACTTTAACATCAGTTCACTTCACAMCACCATCCAAAATAGTCCAATACTCATTGATTGTATTGTTTGAGCAATTATAATGTCCTTATAAAAGTTTTCAACAACAAAAACATTGCATTGGAGAAAAAAATTGGTTTCAAGGGAAGTTAGACTCCTGACTGCTTTTAAATAACTGAACCCTGGTCTCATTTTTTAGTGATTCAGCCAAAATTATCATGTCAATATGCCATACTACTAAGAGCTGCCAAACATCAGATGCACTGGGGCCTGAAATCACATTGTTTCCAAACCTGTGAAGCTGCCATTCAAACATAAGTGTGTAAAACTTGTGATGAAGAAAATGTGAGGCATAGATTACCTATGAACAAATCTATAGTATTTCAAAGGTTGAAATCTTGGAGAACGCAGCAGACTACTAAGACAAGATTTAATATTTACAAGATACAACAGTATGAATCATGCAAAATTCATTTTAAATAAAGTATTTATGAATGGAAACAGCTGTAACCTTGATAATACTGTTTCTTGACTGCCGAAGGATGGTATATAACTTGTTCAAAGAAGGGCCACAAAGCTGGTGAAGGGTCTGAAGACCAAGTCCTGTGAGGAGTGGCTGAGGGAGCTGGGCTTGTTTAGCCTGGAGAAGAGGAGGCTCAGGGGTGACCTTATTGTTCTCTACAACTACCTGAAAGGAGGATGTAGCCAGGTGGGGATTGTCCTTTTCTCCCAGGCAACCAGCAACAGGATGGGAGTTCATAGTCTTAAATTGCACCAGGGGAGGTTTAGGTTGAACATTAGAAAGAAATTCTTCACAGAAAGGGTGATTAGACATTGTAAAGGGCTGCCTAGGGAGGTGGTGGAGTTACCATCCCTGGAGGTGCTTAAAGGAAGACTGGATGTGGCACTCAGTGTCCTGGTCTGGTTGACACGATGCTGTTCAGTCATAGCTTGGACTCAATGATCTCAGACAACGTTTTCAACTTAATTAACATAAAAAAATACCCTAAACCATAACTAGTCACCATTAAGAAAAAAATCTCTGTTTATGTTTCTACTGACTTTTTCGAGTAATCTTTGTATAGACAAAGGTAAGTGATTTTACCACCTCATTTTGTATTAGTGCTTTACTCAAGCAAAGGTTCTATCAAGTAGTTTAAGCCCTGCAGTTATTTTAGTCTTCACTTCATAGTTAAGTTTTTGTGCTATCCTTACCCCTAGGAACATTATTATATATATCATTCAGGACAGATGGAACAAGGACTTCTGAAAATGTACACAGATCCATGTATTCCTTTGAAAGACTAAATAAAGAAAATGCACCCACAGTTGAGAAATTCTGGGTATTCCTTAGTGTGTGAAYACAATAAACTAACATATAAACTACCTGTGAAGAAAACAAGTGTTCAATAGCACTCCGGTGTCATTGATGTTAATAATAATAATAATGCTACAAATATTGCTGCTGTCAGTGTTAGAGTACTCCTGAGTTGGTGTGGGGTAGAAGGGGAGGGAAAGGCACGACACACGACTGTTTAAGATGTTAGTTTGTCTTTTACTGTAGTTAAACAGATTTGTTTTCCTCCTCACTAGCATTACCTACAGCTAGTTTCAGGAAAGACCTGTACAGAAAATAGATGAAATACACAGGTTAGACATAAAGATCCAGTGGTGTTATTACTGGAAGGACAGAATAAAACCAGAATTACCATATAGCAAGAAGCAGAGAGAATATGTGCCTCATACATGTATATATGAACATAAATATTAAAAACACAGAGATGCACACATACACACACACATAGAAAACCATTTGATTGATATAATYCTGGGCTTAATAATGGGGAAAGTTTTCCTTTCTTCCATGTGTAGGGTTGGCTATAGGAAAGTATTTGGTTTGCTTTTTAAAATGCTTTTAGAGGACAGTAAGAAAATGGGGAAAAAGTTGTATTGCCTTTTTACATTAATTCATGCTTTTGTGCTCCTTCAGGTGCATTTTTCTTCTTTACATTTTATAGTATAAGCAGAGAATGAGAGTTAGCTCTCTCTCTATTTACYTGTAAACACCTGACCACGTTTCATTGGGACATATATGCACCAAGCTGTTCGTTGAGTAATGAGCTTTATAAGTCAAGATCATAAGACCTAAAATATATAAGACATTCAGTGTGAGAGGATAGTACTCTACCAGGTGTATACATACATTTAGAGACTTTTATTCTTTCGTATTCTGAGAGAGAGAGAAGAAAGACCGTCCAAATAATATCAGGAGCAACATCAGCTTGAAAGCCTGAAAGCAATGTGATGAACTCATACAGTGAAACATTAAATATAGAGAATCCCCCAACTGATATTTCCAGTCTGGTTGATCATAAATTATTTTATTATGTTGCTTGGCATGTGACTTATCACAACATCCCAACACGATCCACTGGAAATAGCTCACTGCAGTATAATACATCAAACATGCAGAAGCACAGGAGGAAACTGATACATCTCACCCTAATGAAATACAGATTTTGTCTATCCATTTTGTTAATTAGCCAAGTACCTGAGATCTAATTATGAATCTATCTTTAATATGCTTGCTTCACCCTGCACATCATGAGCATACCATAGTAATTATGCTACATAAAACTAAATAGAAGTTATGTCCTCTGGTGTTTGCAGAATCTTTAACTCTGTGCTTGGGGATATTTTAATTTCTGGAGTAATTTTATAAAAATATTACCTAAATCAATCCTCCTCTCTCATTCTTACTTTAGCTTTTGAAACTACATTATGAGTGCTTGATGATAGAGTATATTTTATATAATGTAAAACATCTTCTAAACCTACATTTAACCACAAGGTTGACAAGTAAGTCTTTCCTATCACCTAAACTGCCCAACCCCGGAAAAAAAAATCCTTTGTTAACAATCTCCCTAATTAAGGAAATGAGGGAGAACTGTTTTGCTTCTTCTATACTTAGAACCTACAGACTGGAGGTCAGTTCTGGAAGACGTTTGCAGTCTGGTAGCACAGTCTGTAGGTAATGCAGTGCTCTGCTGTATGCAGAGACCTTTTGATTGCTGAATGGTGCTGTATCTACACGTAGGGAGAAGAAAAGTGCTGACTATCATCCGTGTTTCTGGAAGCGAAACTGGGCATACAGGCAGGGATGCAACTGTGATATGGCAGGATAGACAGCTGGATACCAGGGTGAGGGTCATTTTGTGTGTGTAGCCAATATGATCTCCTGTGCTATGTCCCTTTGATCTCGAATTTCTCCCAGCATTGAACAACACACTACACAGAGGGGGCAATGAAGAGATAATCATCACTTTAGGAACTAGAAAGAGAAGCCCTCTTTTTTTATTACCTAGTATATGAAACACTAGAAGCTATTTTACATTTTAAAACTCAGTACCAATGAGGTAGACCTGGCATGACATCTGATAGGGAAGATTTGGGGGTGGGGAGCAGGACAGAACAGGGGGAAAGTGTAGTGTGAAAATTTCTCTGAAAACTCACTGTAGGGAAATGACAAACTGATTCAAAGTTTAAATGCCTAGGGAGCATTTGACTGAAAAAACTTCAAAAAGGTAAGATAATATAACAGCACTATTATACTATCTCATGTCTGAGAACTTGAAAGCAGAGGCAACAGCAGAAGTCAAATCTCATGGTCAGAGATGAAGTGGAATGTAGCACTCCCATTGTCTCACACTCTGAAGAAGGAGAACCTCATTTCTCCTTGTAGTAGAAGAAGAAAAATGTGTTTACAAAAGTGTCCCTTGACTCCATAAGCTGTCTTGCCTATTTATACTTCAGTTATAAACACAGAAAAGACAGTCTGTCTTAATTTAAAAGAATATTTTTCCTGCCAGTACAGTAAGATGATGAGCTATTAAATGGAGAACAAAGAAATAGTAATACAGTATGTTAAATACAAATGAGACAGCTATCACATTTCTATTCAATACTTGAAAATATGTCCACCCTTTCTCACACTCATCCTTAAATAGCAATTTTGGCATAATTGTTCTACTACTACATGTAGATTGCTAGTTCTGAAAATTCATAATCTATGTATTCATACATTTATGATAACAGCTATTAGGCAAAATTAATAAGAAGTCAGTTGCTAGTACCCACAGGATTTGATTGTTATTTTCAAGGAAGAAGCTGCAAATTTGGTTTCCTGCATTGTTCCTTGATCAATTAATTCTATTTCAGTTCAAGTGAATGTATTTTCAGTGGCCATATCCCATTGTAAGAGTTGTCTTTCAAAGCTGATGAATGCAGGCATAGAAATGGAGTAAGAAAAAGAGAGGATGGCATGCATCTGCCACTAGATACTGTAGTTTCGCTGAAAATACCCTTTGAATTGGAATGTCAGCTGTAATACAGGGTTTGTATGAGATTATTGTAGTTCATGCCTGCCGTTAACTAGACAACAGGTACCTTATCTGTTGATTTGTAAATTGCTTTTTGATGGAATGGTGAATTCACTTCTAATTCTTTGTCCTTGTGTCCTTTTTCATCAGGACTGAACTTTACTGTAGAGGGTAAATATATCTTGGATCAGAGACAGAGCTCAGTGGTGTCAGTGAGATGTGAGAAGCCAAGATAGAATCCGTTGTTGGATGGTGGAGTGGGAAGTGAGTTCTTGACCTGAGCAGTCTAATTCTTGATCACTCTGAGTAAAATATGAGAGCCCTTCTTTACATAATTGTTAAATTCTGGTTTATAAGTATTTTTGCCTTGCCATTACATATTCTCTTTATACCTACTATCCCTCTGGCTGACTGCCTTTTAATTTCACTGCCTAGTATTTAGAAAGACTTTCCTAGTACATGAACAGTTTATACTGCAACCAAAGCAAAGGTCTATTGAACCCATAAAAACAGAACTGCGCTAAGCAGGATTTAATAAATACTAGGTTGTTTTAAACTTGGGCACAAGAGCACTAAATAGTAATAGTTGTAAAAACATATTTACACCCTGTAGCCCTGTAAAAACTGTAATGCTTCAGGGAATAAGCTTCAGGCCTTCAGCTAACTGTGCATAGGCAGATTCTGCAAGGCCCCAGTTGTGGTCTGTTAGGAGCATTACCAATTTGCTGTGAGAACTTGAGATGTGAACTGGAATTTGTTACATGGTGTCTCTTGATAAGATGTAGAGTTTTGAAAGCATGGAGTATTTAAGTGTTTGAAATATGGACATATCTTGAAAGCAAAGGCTCCAGAACTATAAGGAACCTGCTCGTGGACAATTACTGCTCACTGAAAATATGCAACCTTTGAGAAAATGAGAAACCAGTGGACAGAGAAGAAAGAGCCAGGCAGCAAGACAGGGAACTTGCCACAGCAACTGCCCTGACCGTCCCAGAGAACCTCTGCCACTGCCAGAGGCCCAGGGCTCAGACATGTCAAGAAATTTAGACATTTTACAAAAGGGAAAGATCCCAAAGATTTTGCCCACATCAGTGAACCACATGGAAGAGATCTGGAGCTGAGGATATGGGACCAGTGCCACAGTACTGTGTGCTCACAGCAGCTGTTGAATATGGCTGCTAAGGACTAGCTGCTTTCAATGTGTGGTGATAGCAACTAAAAATGGATACGGACTAAGCATCATTATGAAGAGTCTTAATGAATGTCAATCTAGTTRAGTTTTTCTTTGAAGTTCAAATTGACCAGGCTTATCAGTCTTATAAACATCACAATGACATTTAGTTGTCTGATACATCCTTGTACATATATTCAGTTGCTGTCATATCAGTTTGTTTATTAAAATTATTCTTTTCAGTGGTTTTGGCCTTACATGCTGTACTTTTAAAACTGATGTCTGCAAGATTTTACTTCATATCTGACCAGAGTCTTCATATTGCAAAGATAAACAAACCAAGTCTCATTTCCTTTTTATGTTAGAGCTACAGGCAAATATCAAGGAATCTGAATAAGCCCTGGTCCGGAGTTAAGCAAACTGAACAGGACATGAGAAACTATGACATGAGAAATCACCAGACATGACAGATAAACAACATGAGAAGATGCCAAAAGTTACAGCTAGCACTGTGAGGACTGTCGGGGACACCTGAGTCTCAGAGGTGGTTAATGGKGGGGGGGGTGAGTGAGACCTAAAGCTGAATATCACAGATAACTTGGAGGAGGGCATTGTARACCTTTTGGGGACAACAGCTTTGCAGGATGAACAGCACTTAGACAGCCTTGTTAGAGCACGTAATGCTGAGATTACCTAGGTAGCAGAATAAGAAATACCAAATTTGGCTATGGATGTAGCAAGATTGAGAAATGGAGAAAATATTTATCAGTAATTATTTGGGACAGTTCTGGAGTGCAGAAATGATGGTGAAGAGGAGGGCGAAGTAATGGGAAAAAGGGCAATAAGATATATAAGTGATGTGTTTGGGGATGTCCAGGGATATCACCTGTGCTTCACTGTAGCTGGAAGAGGACAATAAAGCAAAGTTGTTCCAAATATAACACGTGTGCTAATTCTACTACCATGATCAGAAGGAACTGGGGTTAATCGAGTGAGGTGCTTTCTTTTACTAGAAAGGAAAAACCCAGGACACATGGATTGAGCAACCTGATATCACACTGCCAGTGCCTGTTGCAGGCCTGAAAACACCAGCATCCTCCTAAAGACTTTCTGATTTTTTTGGTCTTGTCTACTTTGATAGATGTCTAATACCACAATTTTGCTAGGTATTCCTCACTGAAATTCATGTTATCTGGATATGGTAATCTGACTTACACATGGCACTCTAGATACTTTTTACAATGATAATTTATACTTTTCCTTTCCCATTGTACCTACTTGAATTTGTTTTAAGTACAGACATAAGATATTTGACTTTTTAACCAGTATCTCAGCAAACACTAGAAACTCAAGGGTATATTAAGATATAACATATGGTGATATTCCGACATCCATTACTGAGTTAACACTTAAGATCCTGTTTCTGCCATAGCACAAAAGCTCTTCCGGATATGGAATTATTCAAGAGTTAAGTAATTCTAAATTTTCTCATGTCAAAAATCAAGGTACTAAAAACTCATCTGGGCTTTTTCACAACACAAATTGTTAAAATAAGAGTAAAGCATGGAGAGAAGGGAAAATGGCTAAATTCTCCTCTATGTTTCAATTAAAGATAATAAAGAGGTCTTAAGAGAATAAAACTCCTCCTTTGAAGGACAATGAGTGTGAGTGTACATTTCCCTTGAGAAGGTCTGTATTTACGATCTGGTCATATTGATCTTTCCACAAAACTCTGGAGCAGTAATTATACTAAAAGACGAAGAAAGTGAACACATATTTACAGCTAGTGAACTGTATGATAGTCTTATTCCAATCCACACAACATTTTGTAGAAAAGTTTGTGATAAACTCTAAATAGTTGTTCATACCATGTCACAAACAAAAAGCATATATGCTACCTCCTCAGAGCACGCACTATATGACTTGATTTATCATGAAAACACCAGCTGGTGAATTTGCGACTCAGACACAAAATTCAAAATTTGTTTACTCTCATTCCAAACTTGAACTTTTGACTGTATTGCTTGTTTGTTATTAACTCAATATAAACCCCCACAGCCCCGACATTTGCTGAATAGGTCAGATTCTCTCTGGTTAATTTGTCATACTTCAATGAAATGTACTGAAGTTTTTCAGTGTTAGCATGCAAAACTAAGTTGCTTTTGTAATTGTACATCAGCTTGTTCCAGATTCAGCATAAAGACAAAGCAGAATCCTTGGGCATATGGGGAACATTTTTTCACCTAAATAATTCATATTTGATATCCTCTTGGGTTAAGAAAGCTTGGTATGAGGTGAAATATAAAATGTTTGCAAAGGTCTGTAGGGATCAAGGCATAAAACTAGTTAAATAAGATTTTTATTAGTTGTTTTAYAAAAAATATGTTTTCCCATGTACCTAAGACATGTCTATTCTGTATGCTATGCTGTGATCCTTCCAAAGCAAAAGAATCAGACACTGAATTGGAGTCTTTGCATAATGCCTTAGATATGCACACTACCTCTTCTCAAATGCTTTTCCTCGRTATTATCCATTAACTTTGCTTAAATAAATAAAGAAATGTTTGTATTTTCAAAGTCTGTAGTTAGGAAAGTGTATTAGTTGTTCTGTGCTGTAATCAGTATACCTGCACATCTCCTCAACTGTTTATCCCACATATACAGATTAAACTTCTGCTGCCTTTTAAAATCAACAAAGCAAAAGATTTCCTACCTCTGTGTCCTTTTTTTTCCCCCCCCAACTCAGAAATGAATCAAGGCCTCCGGGTAAATAATGTAAATCAAAGAGAAAACAACTAGTAACTTGTTTTCCAATACATACCCCTGCAGATTCCATAAGTACTTGGAAAAACAGCTATAATAGCAATTTTTTTCTTTCTTAAATGTCTAATGTGTCTGATTGCTCTTCCATTGAGACAAAACRTAGGAGGATTGGTCTTCCCACTGAAGCACCCACTGACCCTACCTCCCCTTGCCTGAAAAGCTTGCTCTTTCTTTTCCATGTGCCCTTCTGGTCCCATGATGTAGTTTGATGCTGACTTCCTTCTGTAGAAACAGGAACAGAGCTCAGTGGGGTAAGCATTTTTCTGGTTTCTAGAAAGCTTTATTTCCTCCATTATAGGACATAATAAAAAGATTCTGAAAACTTCTAATTCTGTGGTAGCTGTACTGTTTCCTTAAATTAATACAGATTTTGAGGTGGTGATTATTTGTTAGTTTAAGTGGCTTTGGCCTCATTAGAATATAATGAATTTTCAAGGTTAGTACTGTATCATGTAGGTAGTAATAATAAATAATTTCCTTGTCAGCAGGGAGTCAATGAATATTTTGGGACTCCATCTGCAGACTATTTGGCTAGCAGGAATGCACTCTACATATACTTTGCTATTGATGTGCCTGTAAAACTCCTGTTAATTATAATGGGGATTTATAAATGGACATCAAAGGCCAGTTTGTGAGCTCTCTGAAGCCCTGATCCTGCAAAGGCTTATAAATGTGTTTAATTTTGCACACTGTTAGTAGTACTGTTGAAATCAATGTGACTTAATATTAGCTACATGCTGAGTGTTTGTAGGATTTTTGGACTGGTAGTGATTTTATACAGGGTTTGCTTAACTGGCTCCACTGAGTTTGCTTGTTGTGATTTGCATTAAAGTTACAGTCAGAAAATTATGATCTGAAGGGGATGCACAATCCTAATTCTAAATAGATTCAAGATCACTGCAGAGCTTTACATTAAAAAAGACTTTTTGGACAGCAGAGCTGCTTTAAAGTGGTAATTGGGCCGTGTGTACCACAAATTTAAGTTATGCAAAAGTAGAATCATTTACAAAACTTACAATGGCTTTAAGATAAGGTCATAAAAACATTAATTGAACGTGTCTTGGTTCTTTCTTTTCACAGGTGTTATTCAAAATCCTTTTTTTTTTTAATATTGAAATGTAATCCYAAGATTTAGTGAATCTTATCCTGTGAAATGCATTCTGTGTTACAGTTTTTTACACAACACAATTTCAGCACAAATTACTTAGTCAGGAGAGTCAATAAAAAGATCAGAACTGACCTTTTCGATATGACCACTTCTTGCTACTGTGCTTCTGTAATAGTTTAAGCAGAAGCTATTAAATAAGTACCTGTATCAGAGAGCATTGGGGGCAACAACGGGGAAACTTTATTACTTAAGAGCCCCAGCCAATCTACCTGCATGAAAAAGATAAAGTTCTAGACAATTAAAAAAAAGAGGAAGGAAAAATAAAAATTAATGAAAGAAAACATTTGGGATTGAGCAGAAGTATTCCTCTGCTTCTCACATTTTAGAATCAGGGACTACAAAAAGTTAAACCTCTTCTCACATCATAAAATACATGCAGGAGAAATCTAAGTGGCCTTCAATTTCTCAAACAGTAGAGACAAGGCGTCCCTTTGTCCTTGCTCGGTTAGTGCATCCCTGTGCTATTTGTCTTTGTCAGACCTATGCATTTGAGTACCTGCACTCCAAAGTCCCAGTTTGGGCTGTGTTCCTGTGCTAAATGGATGCGCTGTAGGATATTGACTACTGCGAGTTTGACAAGGCTGCCCTTTTGACAAGGTGAAAAAGGTCATTATATTCACCTCTGGGATGCAGCCAATATAAATCTCATTCTTAAGGAGACACAATGTGTTCAGAAGCCGAGCCACAAGAGCAACAGCCTCCTGGATTCTGCCTAGACAACACAGATTTTTAAAATTATTACAATGTAGTCAGGGTCACCCAAATATGATAGGAAACAATCAATACTGTTTATTGCTCTCCGTGGTATAATATCTGTATCTAGGAGAAATACAGGAGATGTATCTCAGGGCTTTCTGTGACAAACAAGAGCTGCTGTTTGAGGGGAAATGCATGAATGCCAGAATGTCAGCCCATCCACGGGGGAGATGAAAACATATGCAAATGATCAAACCTCCACAAACCAGTGCATTTCTTAATCTTCTTCATCCGTCCCACCCCTTTTTATGGTTAAGTGAGTTATTGCAGCCCTAAAGCTGTAGAAATCCTAGCACCGTTGCCACTAGAGACTAGGGCTGAATCCCAATGAGTGGAAAGCACTGATTAAATGACAGAACAGTCTTTTCCATTCCAGTAACTCCAGTGGTCAGGCATTGTGAGAGCAAGGACTTTGAATGTCATTGAGCTAAAGGAGCTTTCATACTCATTATCATTCTTTGCATATTCAGCCACAAGGTGGGTCCTGGGCTTCATGGCCTCCTTAATGCTCTCTTCAGGCTGAACAAAATTAAGAGAMTCTCACTAAAGAATCCCATAAGGTGCCAAGGAACCTGGACCACTTTTGCAGACTGCAGACAACTGAAGATCTGCTACAAGGAAGTAATTTTGATGCCCAAAGGACAAAGCTGACTCAAACACAGCAAAACATATACTATCACTTCAGAAGTTTTACATTGCAAAAAGCTCAGAAACACAGATAAATAACTGCTTACACAAGCATGGAACCTCTGAAATGTTTGTGAAACAAATACTAAATTTTAAGGAGCTTCTTTGCCTACCTGTTATTTACTATTTAATATTTTTCTGCATGATAAAAACAGTAATCCAAACTACCTATAAATGTGTATAAATTGTCATCTGGCTTATGCATCTCCTGAAAGCCCTCAGGAAAACTGATTGTTTTTGAAAGAGGCTGTAAGTCTGTGGTTCAGATGCCTAAAATCTTCAATATGTATTTATTATCAGAGATGCCTCTTACCTCGACTTTGTGGTTATTTTGCCTATGTGGCTATTTTTGGCAAATTGTGGCACATAATCTATTTGTAATATCTCTATATTAAGTCTAAATAATCACTACATAAAAGCTGGTTGAATTATATTCTGAAGCAAATGTAGGTCTGCCAAAGAACTGATCTATATGAGACCTAATATAATCCACACCACAAAATAGGATGTAGCCTCCAATGAAGCAAAAGTCCTTGAGTTTGGCTGTACTGAAAGCAAATGTCAGATGAATTCCAAAGATTTTTTTAAATCTAAATTATCCTTTCTTAAGAAATCGATGGCAAATTTTTCTGCTAACAGTTTCTAACCTATCTCTCCCTTGTTTTAAAGGCACAGCTGAACTGAAAGCCTGCTGTTGGCACTCTGCATGGCAATCAATTGATGGTTGTGTGGTGCAGGATACTGACTAACTGTACATTTGTCAGATGTAGGAAGGTATATTCTTACCCTTCAATCAATCTCTAATAATTTTATTTTCCAGATCCTTTCCTTTTTAATTTCCTCCTATTTCGTTCGAACATCTGTCCTAACCTAAATCTCTAATCTTTTCGTATGCCTAGGCATTGACAGTCATTTGTGAGAAACACGTGTACTTAAAATGTCCTCTATCTTTCTGCCTGTTTTGCAACTGCCTTCCCAAATGGCTCTATGCAGGCYGCTGTCAGAACATCTTTCCTCACATTGTTTAGTATTCAATTCACTGCTTGTTGGCTTAATCCTCTTCACTCTCTTCTATTAAAAAGGGGATTAAGCATTTCTAAAAATAAAAATAAATGTTGAAAAGTTTGAAAAGGTGATGCAAGCAACTGTGAGTGACTAGCAGTTTAAAGAGTTCAAATATTCTCTAATTAAACACCAGTGCCAAGGAATGCTAAATGATCCTAGGAAACRAGCTCTTCTGGGACTTGTAAGTACTCATTGATACAGCCAAGCTGCACACTGGCACTGGAACAGCAGTTATGTCCCCACCTTCTGACAGAAAGAAGGTTGGAAAGTTAGGAACAGACAATATTTGAAAAGTGACTCAATGGAAGATGGACAGAGTATGGAGTCAAAAGTTCAAGCCCATTGTCCTTCCTTTAACTTGTCAAAATAAGCCCTGTAACATATTGCTCCAAGCTTATTCACTTCCAATCCAAATGGAAACTGAGCTGCTTAGCAGAAAATTCTGAAAAACTTCAAGCTTTATCTGCCCGGTAGAAATTAACTTCTTTCAGACCATAATCCTTATTTCTGCCCCCAACTTTGTTTGAAACATATTTACTACCAATCCCCAGAGAGAGTGGAAGCTTAGGATATTTACTGTTAAAGAAACTTTCAGAAGGGTTGGTAGACATCTCTTCTTTCCAGCAGATACAGAAGACTAATACTGTTAACACAACTGTAATTGCTCTTACACTGCACTCCCAAATTCTTGGGTTACACATGCTCTTCTAACACAGAAACCCTAGTTACACAGAGCGGAAACTGAGGCAAGAAAGGTGATGGCCCTTTGGAGAATTTTGTTCAGTTCCAGCTGTTTGTACTTCAGTTACACCCCTGCCTTTTTCTGCAATTTACCTTCATTGGTGTTGAGATGAAATAAGGTTTTTGTAAACTCAAGGAAATACTATGTGTTTTTTATTTGAGTAATGTTTTGACATACATAGAAAAATAGGTAACAAATACAGTGTAGTTAAACTGAAAATTAGTAGTATGGAAAAAAAACCCAGCCACTTCTCAGCATCAGAGAGACACCGTTTTTCTGTTCTTTCATCTGAAGAATACAAAATTCAGTATGTGCGTTTTTTAGAGATGGAGAACACACTGTAATGCATAAATATAATACAGAATAAGGATTACTAAAGATTATGAGAAGGTATACAACGAGAAGACAATGGCTTAAATTTTTGTGCTAGTGAAGTGTAAAAGTCAGTGGAAGATCTATCCCGGATTCATTTAAAACCTTTAGCTGAAGCTTAAAGTATATGATAAGGCATCTGTTGGAGGCAATTTTAAACTATATTTCTAAAAAGAAATTATTTAAAGCTGAGTAACTTCAGAGAAGCATCAGTTAGTGAGAAGCTATAAAGGCCTAACCAATAACAATGAAGTTCTAAGAAAAGGAAAATGTGGAAATGAAAGAGCATGTAGATAAGGCCAGTAAAAATGTTACATGAGATCATCCTAATGACTGTGAGGTCACTGAAATGATCTGTTTGATGGAGAAGCAAACAGGCTCTGAAAGGTACCTTTTTTGTAGTTAACTGGCTTGAGTTAACCAAACTGAATCTTTCTGTTCCAGACAAAATACTTTTGATAAGATTTTGCTTAGCTGTGTTTTATCGCTGTCTTTTAGACATCTTAGAACATTTGTAGTCACCTCTGTTTTGTCATTAAAAATGACAAAAATCAGAAAAGATTCAGAGGCAGAAGATTAGACTTATGAAGGAGACGCAAAATTTATTTTAAGAGGAAAGACTGAAAAGATTTTGATTGCTGTGCTCATAGACTTGATGAAAAGGTTTTTCAAAATTTTAGTGCTTTGATTAACATCTTATCCCTCTTTTTCATGACTTCAGCGTATGCAGTTTCTATGTTCCTTAAAGTATATTTGAATGGCATTGGGAAAACAAAATGATCAATTTTCAAATCATTCTGTAGATTTATATCTCCATGCACAGATACATATATATCTTTTGTAAATGTATATATTTGGGCCCGAATTTATTTGTATATATTTAGACTTAATTCAGTACTTATGTGAATGCATAAGTACTGTGGAATGATTTTAGAAGGTGAGTCTATTTTAGATGAGCTGGAACAAAACATTCTATTTTATTAAGTCTGTTATGCTAATATGGTCCTAAATTGTTGATTATATTGATAAATTTATCTGAGAAGCATAACTTTGTAATTATTAAGTAAAAAAAAAGAGGAGAGGAGAGGAAATAACCATAAGCTTTTCTTTAAAAAAGACTCTGTTGATGTCATAGAACCAAAATATAGAATGACATTCTAAAACATATTTCTGTGTTTAAGAACAAAATTTATGTATAGGAGAAGAGAGAGGGGTGAAGCTGATGAGGTTCAGCAAGGAGTGCAGGACTCGTAATAAAGATCAGGAAGCGGGAAAAATCATGAATCCTGAATGGAAGAAGTAACTGTTAGAAACTTCTAGTTTTTCTTGTGATGGTGTGATGATAAGTGTTATTTATCGAGAATAGTGGGGTAATTCTGAATGCTTCTTCTACTTCAAGTTGAAGCAAAGAAACCAAAAGTAGTACCTCTTTAAGAATAATTGTAAACAAGCATGACAAACTGCCATTTTCCTTGAATTCATGAACTTGTAGGGCTGGCTAAATTCACAGAGAAATCAGATTTACAAGTGAACCAAAAAAAATTTAATTATTTATTTAATGATTTAATTATTTTCTTTTCAAATATTTAACTCTTCCTATTGGAAAATTTCTATATACCTATGTAGAAAGAAGAAAAAGACCAAAACATTTTAAAAGTTTGAATCATTTTGAAAATTCAGTCATACAATTTGCATGAATCTTAGGTAGATTGTCTTAAACTAAGCCCCAAATGTATCAATATAATCAACAATTTATCAATGTAATCAGCATATTAGCATAACAGACAGAAAGTGTCTATGCTGTGTTTGAAAGCCTTGTGGTTAGGCTATCACAGTTATCTATGTATCCTACCTTTCACAATATTGACCAATAGCTAGATTTTTAAGACAGTGTGATGGAAATTATGATGAGAATTTCCACTTGCATTTGAGAAACTTTTCAGAATCTGTACCTTAATTTTTCTACAAAATATAATACCGTTTGATGAAAATTGTTTCGTCAGAAAATGCACTAGTGACTCAGTTAATGCCACTGCMTTTGTTAACTCCAGTCTAATTTTGAAATTCCCAGTTTTGGTGAGAAAACCTATACTCTTTGCCTAATCTTGCCCCATCACCCTAGGAGAAACAAATTCATCTGTAAAATTGAGTCTTTTCATGTGATAATTTCAAAAAGAGAGAATTTATCCAGTGTCCCACTTGATGCCCATATTTAAGCTAAATCATGAGAACATAAATCAGAAACTGAAGTAACAGCCGTTCAGCTGACAGATCAGGTAGGAGGGAACGCTTAGTCACAGTGATTAATAGGTCTTTTCAGGAAGCACTTAGATACCATGGTGATGGGTGTTATAGCAAATCCTCAGATAGTCCTTGATGACTTCATATGGTCTAATTCCTTTTTGACAGTAAAGGGAGGGTAAAAATTAGACTTCTAAATTGCCTATTTGATATTCACATGGAAATAGACTGAACAAACTACCATGACTACAGGGGTCTAGGTTGAGACTGTCATTTTCAAGGACACTTGAAAGGACAGCTTCTAATTTCCTCAGATGATTTTCAAACACTTGCTGAAGGTCTCATCTTGCAAGCTGTTATGCACAACTGCACATAGGTAAATACATTCAAAATTTTTAGTATATTATTGTGTAAATATTAAGCTTTTATGTATTGAGGCTTAAAACAATAATAATTAAAATGCCCTGATTAGAAGCCTTGGGCAAAAACTATAAGAGAGAAATGGTCAGGGTTTTTGGCTCCAAAAGTTGCCTATGCCTACAGGGAGTCCCATGACTGGCTTCAGTCTGATAGGATCATCATGGTTCCTGGTACCTATTTTGCCTATGCCTCAACTTCAGCAAATCAATCTTGTTTTTCTTATTGAAAGAATAATCGAAGACTGGGAAAGCAGTCATTACCCTGAAGGGACAGTTACAGCTGCTGTTCCTCCTGTCCCTCAGCAACAGGGAATGCTTCTCATTTTCAGCATTGGTGAATATGCTCAGTGCTCCAGTAATCTCCTACTTCTCACTTTCCAATGGAAAGAGAAACTAATTCTAGTCCTTCCTCTCTAAGGCAGAATAATTGTTTCCCATACGACATTCCTAATTCTTAAGCTTTTCTGGATCACCACACTGGCTAAAACAATACCTCCTGTTTCCACTTTGAAATTGTCCTGTTGTAGCATTTTCAGTAAAAATTTGCCTAGAAAGAAAGAGAAGAAATAATTTTTGATACGTTATCTTGAAAAGTCCATTACATTTAATCTGAYTATTAATTAGACAGATAAATACATAGACTGATTTTTTAAATAAGTTTTCTGAACAAATTAGAAAACTAAAAGCCTATTGACACTTTGTCTTTCAATTTTAAAAATGGATTCATTTTTTTTTGGACACATGGCATGGACCTGATAGCGAGCTGTAATAAACTGGCAGAGTTCCACTGAAGTGAATGTAATTGTGTTGATTATCACCAGCAGTAGGTCTAACTTTTGCATCTCAGCTGCTCATGATAATTAAAGTAGCAACACTTGTACAGAGAACCAACACAACCCACCAATTTTATCAGAAAGAAAAGAAAGTTAATAAGACTTTTCTTGTGTTTGCAAAAGCTTTGTGTGAAATGAAGTGCAAATGGTAAGTAACTTATAGTGTACATTATAACATTCCTATCTCCTGACAGACTCATTTCTAAGGGTATTTAAATGCTGGCATATGATTCCAGAGTTTGTTCCAAAGTGCCAGCACCCATAGTGAAGCATCAATGAAGAAGGGATTAAGTGAGAACTTCCAAAGCTTGTGAACACCAGAGGTGTTACTGGGGAGTCACATCCTTTGTGGTGGTGGTTTGCATTCTTCTCCAGCTGGAAATTATTATCTCAATGATCTTAGAGGTCTTTTCCAGCTGAAATAATTCTGTGAAATAAGCAGTTGCTTATTCAACAAACAGTACTCATAGGCTTTCTGAGATCACCTCTTTTGAATATATTTGTTCATTCATCCATTCATTAAATGCATTCCCTTCAACCTTCTATTTTTCAATCCATTATATTTTAATTTGTGCTTGCCAGGAACAGCTTTTCAAAATAGTGAAGTGCTTGAGACCAGTCTTATCCTTAGGGCCCCTCACCTTAAGAACAGTGGAACTGCTTATCACCACTGGAAAGCACAACTCTATGAGAAAAAGTCTTTTTTCATGAGTTGAACTTTTCCATTTCTATGAAATTATGCATTCCTTTCGGAAGAGAAACATCATGTTCAACTCTTACCATGATTCTATGCCTCTGGTTAGAAAAGTTCTCAGGAGGTCATCTGTTGCAACTCTCCATCCCCAGGCTGAAACAATTATACCTTTAGCATCCGTGACAGGGATCTGTCTAGCCTGTTCCCTAGTCCACAGTTTATGCAGAATCTTACTACTTTTATTATCAGTCTATTTCAGTGATTTGCTATTTTTAAAGTCAGAAAGTTTTCCTAATGTCACACAAGGCTCTTATGCTGCAATTTCAGTTCATGCCTTCTTGACCTGTCCTCCACACAGATAGAAAGCAGATTGTTCTTTTTCACTTTGCAGGAGCCTTTTACATATTTCAGAAGTGGTATCATGTTTCTTTTCTTTCTCCCTGTCTAGACTAAACAACCACAGTTCTTTCAAACCTTCTTCACAGGTCATGTGAGTAGGGTTCTATATCACTTCTGATAATTTATGACATGGGGTCTCTCTACCCACTTCTTTCTTGTAGTTTGAGGTCTGTAAAAGGCCCAACAGAAACTGTACTGGCAGTAGAAGAAGGAAAAAATTGCTACCTGTCTTTCAGGTTTGGTTGATGTATTTCATTGTGCTGTTCTATAGTCTTAAAACTACAAAATACATTTGATGCATGTTCAGCTAGTCTTCCCCAGCTCCATTTTTACAGTTAGGTAGTCAGCTGGATTAAGAAATATTTTAATCAAAAGACAGAGTCTTGCATTTATGGTTATTGATTTTTATCTCCTTCCCAAATAATTATTCAATTTGACAAAATTGTTTTGATTTTGCAATCTGTCCTGCAATTTATGTTTACAACTTCCAAAATTATATGCTATGTTAATTTAATTAATCTCATTTCTGCTTCCATGGTCTAAATTGCTGCGTACTRGATAGTACTAGATCTCTGCAGAAGCACATCCTTCCATTTTACGCTCTTAACTGTCTCTGCTTTCTAGATATGGTTTCCTATCACAATCTATAGCAGGCTTATTCAAATACCACCATCTGTTATAAATTCAGCTATGAACTATTTATTTCTGACAAATCACTTGGGTCCTAGAAACATGAACACAAGATCGTAACATTATTGAGCTTGAAAGGGACATTGGGAGGTCATTTAGCCCAACCTCTTGATCAAAGCAGAGTGGACAGTGAATTCAGACCTGACTGCTTGGTTTCCACTGTCCATTTGAGTCTAGAAAACTTCCAAACACAGGGATCCCATAGCCTCTGTGGGAATCCTGTTCCAGTGCTTAATTACCTTCATAGAGTACATTCCTTTTCTTATATCCCCTCGAACTTTGCTTGTTTCAATTTATTACAAGTGTGTATTGTTCTGTCTCTGTCCATGCTGTCAAGGAACTTGACTCTGTCTTCTTGGTAGCCTCTTCTTATGTGTTAGAAAACTGCTACTTTCTGTCTCCAGGCTAAACAAGCCTCATCTCACAGATAAGGTGCTCCATTCTCAACCATTTTGGTCCCCTGCTGGACTCTGGACTCTGGAGTCTGCTGCACTCATTCAGCTTTACTATAGGATCATAGAATCATAGGATCATAGAATCATAGGATCATAGAATCGTAGAATCATAGAATATCCAGTATTAGAAAGGACCCACAAGGATCATCGAAATCCAGCCCTGGCCCTGCACAGGACCATCCATAGAACCACATAATGTTCCTGAAAGCATTGTCCGAATGCTTTTTGAACTCTGTCTGGCTTGGTACTCTGACCACTTCCCTGGGGAGCCTGTTCTAGTGCCCAGTCACCCTCAGGGTGAAGAACCTTTTCCTAATAGCCAACCTAAACGTTTCCTGACACAGCTTCATGCCATACTATCACTAGTCACTGGAGAGAAGAAATTGGTGTCTGCTTCTTTGCTTTCATTTGTGAAGAAGATGTAGACCATGACGAGGTCTCCCCTCAGTCTCCTGTTCTCCAGGCTGCACAAACCAAGCACCTTCAGCCACTCCTCATATGGCCTCTAGACCCCTCACCATCTTCCTTATAAACACTTCTAGTACCAAGGTCCTGAAAAACGAGTGCAACATTTCCAATGGAGTCTATTAATTGCTGAGTAAAGACCAATAAGCACTTCCCTTGATCTACTGGCTGTGCTCTTTTCCCTACAGCTCAGTATGCAATGAGCTTTTCTGCCAGGGCACAGAGATGACTCACATTTGGCCTCCTGCCCACCACGTCCTTTCAGCAGAACGATTTTCTGGCAGTCAGTCCCTGGCTGATACTGCAGCAGGGGGTGAGTGTGCCTCAAGCACAGGACTTTGCAGCTGTCATTGTTGGATTTCATAAGGATCTTGTTATTCCACTCCTCTAGCCTTTCTAGATGCCTCTAAGTGAAGCCCTGTCCTCAAGTATATCAACTGCACCCCCTGTCTCAAAGTTACCTACAAACTTGATGAAGACACACTTCATCTAGTCCTACAGGTCGTTGATAAAGACAGTAAGCATGATAAATTCCTTGTTTAGGCTCTGAGGAACTCTACCTATAACCAGTCTCCAGGTAGATTATGAACCACTACCTTTTGAGCATGATCGTACATTCAATTTCTGACTTACCTAGTAGCCCATTCATCTGGACCATAAAGTCCCAACAAAGACACTGTGGCACATGAGATTCAAAGCCTTGCTAAATCCGAAATAAGCACTGTCCACCATATCCACAGATCTAGTAAACTCATAATAGAAGTAAATCAGGTTTATCAAGCATATGTTACCTTTGACAAATACATATTGTTTATTCCAAGTCACCAGAAATATTTCTATGGGAACTTGCTCTTGGAGAGCTCTCCCAGGGACCAGAGCGAGACAGACTGACCTGAAGATCCCTTCTTGCTTTTTAGAAAGTGACTTTAACATTTGCCTTTCTCCAGTTCTATTCTATTTTTTCTGAAACCCAAAAATCAAAGCAATCTGTGAAAAATCAACACATTATTCAAGATCTGTGATCTAGGGGAAGCTGAATTTATACAATGGCATAAAAAATTCTTGTTGGCATAGAAAAATTCTGGCTTGCTCTCAGTTCCTTTCCTAACACTTTATTTACTTTTCTTGACTGTCACTGAGTTAAAATACTCATATAACTATCTTTTTAATCCCAAGGATGCATTCCACTGTGTTAGCAGGCTGCTCTGATTCCATCTATGAAAATCCGATTGTTTTTGATTCTGTGCTTCGATTTACATTTATCTTCACTGGCTTCTGTTTGTCATTGGTGTCTCAGGTATTTGATTGCGTGAGACTTCTTCAGTCCTCACAGCTGGTTTTCATTTTTCCCAGATAACTTTGTTTCGTTGCAGACTTTGACAACGCAACAATCAATCTTTCTTTCTGGATCTTTTGTTAAGTTTTCTTTGGTCCAAACAAAGATTTCACTAAGATTCCATTCATAAATGCYCTATAATTCAAAGTCTGATCTTTAATAAGTTTCGTGGGGTTTTTTTCCTACCTTTTAAACAGCATTTGTATGAGAATCTTCCCTGGTCTCCCTCTTACAGAACAGAACAGATCAAAATATACTAAAATGGTAATTTTGAAAGGAAAGCAGAGAATTTTGTGCATATTGGAAAAAAGCCCCAAATCACGGACAATTCAGTTATAAAATATAATTAACCTACTTGAAATTAGACAGAATTATAGGGTTTATAGAAACCCTTCTATAAGAAATGCTTTTGGTTTTTGATAGGTATAAATGCTCAGGTTGCTAGATTCAAATTTTATTTAGACAGAGGACAAGTTTGTGTTTCTGAAAGGTTATCCGATGGTACCAGTTCCTGCAGATCTTCAAAGATAATTCAACTTCGCACTTGCCCAAAATACTAAATTCAGAGTCACAAATATGACATTGGGTGATTTCTGATTTAAAGGTAAAAGAATTATCTACTGAATCAGTAACATCATCCTTTTAATATAAGTATGTGGTGAAGTAAATAGAAGGTTTTTTTATTGGCTTCAGTTGTATTTCACTTCTAAATAGCTCTTAGAAGCTTCTTAGCTATATAACAAAAGCAATTGCTGACCTTGTTTACTCTGCTAGATATCATGAGATTTCAGTGCGAGGTGATATAGCTTCAAATTTAAATTCAGTCACTGGATGTAGGAAGAACAAAATGTTACATTGTCAAATGTGAGTAGGCAAAAAATGGGTGAACCAAATCGTAATATAGAGCATAATGACATTTTTACTTTCTCTTCTCACCTTTCATAGTTGAGGCCATACCTTAATCTTGAGATACTTATTACCATCATTTGGTAATAAACCACACACAATCTATAGTGATAATAAATTTTCTAAATCTTCCTAATGTTGGTGTCTCTTAACTATGGTTATCATTACAAAATCATTTTCAGTGCTAGCTTTGCAGATTTTAACAGGAGCATCTCGTGCAACTTCTGCATGGTACACAAGGAAATACACTGACTTGCTTTTGCATTGAAGGTTTGGAGTCAATGAGTGAGAATGAATCACTGAAACTGATCACAAAATCATAGAATGGTTTGGGTTGAAAAAGACCGTAAATGTTATCTAATTTCAACACTCTGCCCAGAGACCCATCCAACCTGGCCTTGAACACTTCCAGAGATTGGGCACCCACAGCTTCCCCAGTCCACCTGTTCCAGGGCCTCACCACCCTCACAGCAAAGAGTTTCTTTCTAATATCTAATTCAATCTGGCCCCTTTTGGTTTTAAGCCATTCCCGCTTGTCCTGCCAGTACATGCTTTTGTAAATAGTCTCTCTCCATGTTTCTTCTAGGCTTCTCAATTCTCCTAGCCTTTCCTCATAGGAGAGATTCTCCATACCTCTAATCACCTTGGTGGCCTCCTCTGGACTCATTCCAACAGGTTGATGTTCTTCCTGTGCTGAGGACCCCAGAGCTGGATGCAGCACTCCAGATGGGGTCTCACCAGAGCAGAGCAGAGGAGCAGAATCCCCTCCCTCGCCCTGCTGCCCACACTGCTTTTGATGCAGCCCAGGACACAATTGGCTTTCTGGGCTGCAAATGCACATTGCTAGGTCGTGTCCAGCCTCTCCTCCACCAGCACTTTCAAGTCCTTCTCAGCAGGGCTGCTCTCAATGCATTCTATGCTCAACCTGTATTTGTGCTTGAGATTGCCCCGACCCACTTGCAGGACCTTGCACTTAGCCTTGTTGAGCTTCATGAATAATAAATCATTTGTCGTCAGTCTGAATCTCTGAGAATGGGGTCATGGTTCATGATGATCATTCTTGGATAGTGGCTTTGAGCGCCCCTGTGTTGCTTGTGAACATAACAGCTGTTGATTTTTTTACAGAGGTACATTACATACATCAAGAACTGAAGATTCTTTCCCTTTATCTGAATATTTTGGGAAGCATTTGATTTGAAATTCTTGTATCTCATTCTAAAGCACAAAACTCATGCGGAAGGTATTATTGTTTTCTCTGAGTTTTACCCAATTAGCATAGGTTTATACTGAGATACTTTCTGAGACCTTAGAGAAATCTGCTCTGGATCATTTAGTACATAGATTTCACAGTTTATTATTATTTATTTTATAATTGCTATTAGCAATTTATCAATTAAGGGTATTTAACAATTATTTAAATTATTATTATATATTATTTATTCTAGCATGTTGAGCCTAAGAAGAATAAACCTAAGAAGATAAACCTAAGTTGTTTTATACTTTTGCAAATGAGTTTCTGTTCTGTTTCTAAAATGTTCCTATCATTAAAATATTATTGCCTTATTTTATTTTATTTTTTAACGCAATTTCTCTGGAGTGTTTTCATTTGTTTCAAGTTTTACAAAGTCAAAAGAACTTAAAATAGAACTGATGCACTTAAGGATAAGGAAGGTCTTATCTCTTCAAATTTCCTTAACTAATGTTTTTGCTTGTAATACTGCTTTTAAGATTTAAGCTTAACTGTGAATGTCCTTATTAATTTTTCTTTTTTGGAAAGTGACCTTAAAATCTGTTTCTTCRCAAGTAGAGAAGAGCAGGTTAATGTATTACGATACGTACATACTATGAGAGTACTGCGGAGTCCATATRATGGTCTTCCAAAACTCCAGACTTTCTTATTATTTAAAAATAATAACGGATGGGGCAACCCTAGTTGTACAGATGGACTGGGCAATGAGACATTGAAAAACAGAGCTGTGGAAAGGGACCTGGGGGTCCTGGTTGATTACAAGTTGAACATGAGTCAGCAGTACCCTGGCAGCCAGGAGGGCCAAGGGGGACATCAGGCGCAGCATCCCCAGCCAGGCAAAGGGATTGTCCCAACCTGCTCTGCCCTGTCTTCAGCCCAGAGAAGAGGAGACTGAGGGSAGACCTCATTGTGGTCTTCAACATTCTCAGCAGGGGAAGCAGAGTGGCAGATACCRACCTCTTCTCTCTGGTGACCAGTGACAGGACTGAAGGAATGGCCTGAAGTTGTGTCAGGGGACGTTTAGTTTGGATATTAGAAAACGTTTCTTCACCCAGAGAGTGGTTGGCACTATAACAGGCTCCCCAGGGAAGTGGTCACAGCACCAAGCCTGACAGAGTTCAAGAAGAATTTGGAAAATATTCTTAGGCACATAGTATGGCTCTTGGGGATGGTTCTGTGTGGGGCCAGGAGCTGGACTCTATGATCCTTGTGGGTGCCTTCCAACTCATAATATTCTGTGATTCTGTGAAAAACTGTAAGAATGAAAGTAATAAATACAGCTTTTTTTGTGGATTGCATCTAAACAATACATTTTTTTCTTTTTTTAAGAATATTCATGCTTTGATCAAGAAGCTGTTAATCACTTAATTTTACTGACGTAGTTCTCAGCTACTACATAAACCCCTCTTCCTGTATTATATGATATTAAATGGACATTTAAAGACTCTGGAGTGATTCTTTGGTTTGTCCATGAAGAAACATGTTGGGTATGAGAAGCTGGTAGTTTATAAGTACTTTAAGCCATCATATGCTAGCACTGCCAGAAACAATGCTTACCTCTCACACTTGCTTTCATTTCAGCACCGTGCGATGAACCGCACTGGAAAGCTGATGGAACTGAAAAATAACTGTTTCTTTCTGCTGTGGAAGTTTTCATTCTAATCACTTGGTTCTTGCCACTGTGAAGCTATGCTGGCACAAGGGAGGATATGGCATGGACAGGACTAGGTAACTTAGGATGCTATTAACAGCATTAGCAGTTTAAAAACGTCAAACTTCAAATAAATGTTCTCTTTTTTACTGAGTGGCTTTCATTCTCTCTGCTCATTTTCTGCTTTATTTTGCAGGATTAGCTAACATAGTGCAGTAAAGTTTCCATGGTTTTCCACTGTAAATTACTCTTAATGTCTTGTATTTGGTTAAATTAGGGATATTTGAATGAAAAGTTATTGGGTGAGGCATTTTGCTGGAATCTGAGAAAATCAAGGACGTGTTTCTAGCCCTGACATAGATGGAGGTGAGGGAAGAGGAAAAGGGCGATCGTGGGGGAAAGAGGCTTTGCAGCTGTGTAATCACAGCTGCATCCCAGGATGCAGGAGACAGCACTGCTGTTGAGTGTGAATGGTGAACCTGAGTGCCCTAAGCACACCTGCATCTCAGTTCGATTAATACAGTGCTCTTACTTTTAGAGAAGAATTACACATTTTTAACTGCCTAAAAGGTAGCTGGTATATATCATGCTGTGGAGGTGACACGGCTTCCCCTGAGTTTAGACTAGGCAACTAACTTTTCAATGATTATTTTATAAAGACACTCACAGATGGAGCGTTTGCTAAAATCTTGTTCATTAGGATCTTGGCACTGAGAGTCTTGTGTGGGGAATCAGATCTCTTGAACAGAAGTTGGTGGCTCTCCAGACAGAGATGGGCATCCCCATTGCAAGGATCCTTGCAGTAGGGTCTTCATCTGGATTGCCTGAGAATCCTCGACCCACTGCTCTGCTCAGTTCCTGCAGTCTATCTGGCACTGGTCCTGTGTGACGACTCCACCATATACAAGCTCCACTGCAACAGATTATTTCAAGCTACAGACAAAACATCTCCTAATTCTTTTAACAGTCTACAAAAGACTGTCCCACTGGACTTATYGACGTACAATTTGATCAATTCTGTGGCAGGAACCTCCTGAGAGTCTCTGAGATAGCACATTTCTCCACCCAGGTTGTTAATCAACATATTTAAGCACAGAAATTGGTCTAGGCTTTGCAGGGTTTCCTGGGGGAAATCTTCAGGGCAGTCTGAAATTTCCACTAGGAGAGCTGCTGCACCAATTAGTCAAGTCCTTAATTGAAAGGGTGGCTAGAAGTTCGGTCAATCACTGTCTCAAGTCAGTCTATTGTCTAAATTACACCATTATCTCCTCTATGCAGATGTATACACGGCGAGTTTCTGGATCACCCAAGGAGTTAATGACTTGAGTGCACCAGGTGTGCACACAGGCACAGCCYTGTTACTCAGCTACACCACAATTATAACTATAGGACACACTTGAATTTCATACTTATTTTTATGCTTAAGTTCTATACCTCTTGCCRCAATTAAAAACCAGGCAACATGACACTCAGCACCTCAGTAACTGTAGCATTGCCTGAGGAGTAAGACTCTAATTTATAACCATTTTTTAACAGAAATTATTTTAAACAAGCCTTTTTTTTAAATAATATTTTTATACCTTTAACAGATTCAAAATATCTTCATAGAAAATGCAAAGTGATTAAAAATAAATAGATAGCAACTAATAAATTTAAGGCATGACCTGTCTTCCTTGTGTAGGCAGAGCCTGACTGAACAATGAAGAAAAAGATTTACACATGTGCTTTTTCTTCTCTTCAGAACACTTAATATTGTGTCTACAACCTACCAAGCTAAAAAATAACAAAACCTCATCAGAATGAGTTTTACATAAGTGATGATTCTTACACACACAATATCAACGCACACTGATGCTGGTAACTCACAGTAATTTCTAATTTAACCAAGTGCTCACTCAGTGAGAACAAACTCACTGAGTTTGGAATGCCAGTCTAACGAACTAATTGTGATCCTTTCTTTATTTGCATTTAGCTTTTCATAGATCGTGGTAAATGAAAGCCAAATGACTACACACAGCTTATGCTGAAGGTAACTCCATCACCATTTATATCTCCATTCTCCTGTCAGAACAGCTGAGCTCATAAAGCTCTACAGTACAACTGAAACAAACCACCAGTTGATTACAGCTACATGTATCCAAGAAGGGAGAAGGGAGGAGACAGATATATCTTGTGAAGATAATTCCCTTGGACATCATTTTGGGACATTGGATCTGGTGATTTCAGTCAATGCAATGTTGTTACACACAATCTGTAACTCAATGTTACAAATTTATTTGGCTTCCATATTTTGTCCTCAATTTTATAAAACATCAGTACCAATGTTAGGTTAAAGAGAAGTAAGAAAGTGAAAACACGACAAGTCTCCCCACTGTTAAATTTCAACTATCGGACAGCTTTACCTACATCTTAGGAATTACTACAAATACAGGGTCTGGCACTTGGCGCTCCTAAATCACTTCAGAAGCCGTTTTTAACAGGTATTTCTGAAAGAAAAGCATCTTAACTGAGGTGTTGTTAATGCAGGCTTCTTAATCTCAAGACCTTATTCCTCCCTGCAGAATATCAGTAATTTCTAGTGACTTTAAATGGAGGCAGTTTGTGTCCTGCAGGGAAGAAAAAGACCTTGGAAGCATTAACTAAAAAAACTTTAACACAGAAAACTGTAACTGAGGTCATCTTAATTCAAATACTTTACACTGTGCTGGCCTTAAATGAACTAATTTGAGACCTATGACCTTAATGGAGGGATTTCTCAATTGACTTACTCTTAGCTGATGCAAAGTCTACCTGAGATAGCCTTAGGAGCTCTATATAAGCATATGACTGTACTACAGTAAATGTGAAATTCTTCTGGCTTTAGTAAAATCAGATATTCATATAGAACTTCTCTGAGCAAAGCTTCAGCTTTTTGGGTTTTAGTAAGTTTTTGAGTGGAAGTATGAAAGTAATAATGAATTCTGATACGAGTGGATTAAAATATAATAAACCTGTCCTGTGCCATAAAGAAAGTTATGTAAAATCAATGGCTCTGTTTCTCCTATTAACTAGAAAAGACCCAGAGACTGACCATTGCATCCAAGGCCCCAGAATAGCATCTAGTATGCATCCCAAAAATTTGGAGCTAGCACCATCTTTACAAAAGATTAGGTTTGCAAATATTTTTAAAAATCCAATTCAAAGCCAGGGATTCAGTTACAAAGAATATAAATGATCAGAGCTTATGTTCAGGACTCAAGCCTCCTCACCTGATTTTCCCTTTTCAAATATAAGAGGCAGCCAAAGTTGTAGGATTTTTGCATGCTGAAGGAGAATTCTGTTTCTAAATTATCTGTGTTCCCCCCCTCAAAATCCAAACAGAAAATTCCTGGAAATAAAACCTGATAAACCAAAATCAATCCTTTGTAATTGTCCCAGTCATTACATCTCAGCTGGCAATGAGGATAGAATGGTTGCAGGTATCTATTGTGGCTTCTCAGCCAAAGTCTACCAGCTTGATTCCTCATAGCTGTGTGGTGTGGTCAACACCAGACAGACAAATGGGTTTCAGGTCATTCCTGGGATAGGCTGTACTACCTGAGAGGGGATGACTGAGCTAGAAGAGTCCCAGAGCTTGAGAAGATAATATGAGGAGTGAACTGTCACAGGCAAAAGGAAGGAATTATGGCTCTATTGGATCTCTTCTTCCTAGGAGAGTAACCAAAGCATTTTCACTCCTCTCAAAGGCAGCTGAGTATAAAACTTATTCTAGCTGTAGTAATTAACTACTAATTTTTTAAGAGTTATAAAAGAGAAAATGACAAATAAGCACAGCAAAAAAACCCCAAAGCATATATAGCAAATATGTTAAAGAACTCATGCAAAATACATTTTCCCAATATGTGTGCATGAAATGCTAAGCAGACCCACACAGCTCAGGAATCTGTGCACATGTAATTCTGACTTCTATCTTCACATCAAGCATTTGGCATGTAAACACATGGACATTAAAAACATTTGGACTTTATTGCATGGTTACAGATGCTAAAACAATATAATACTTGGCAGTATCTTAACAGAGCATCAATGTACATGACTCCTACATCAGGACCCTTGTGATGGAATGCTACTATATACACAGGTTTAGGACAGAAACAAAACAGAAGTGATATAAAGTTCTGACTTCTCTTCCCACATAAAAATCCAAATTTTTTTTTCATTTGAGCAAGATTGCTACTCTCAAAGTTGTGTGTTAGGTTTAGCTCCAGAGATTACATTTTTGTTCTCATGACTGTGTTTTGTGGGTTTAATGCAGTGTGTTGATTTTGGACTGCTGAGTCGGACTACTTATAGCAGACAAAGGGGTTGGATGTGTGCCTTCAAAGTGCCCTTCACTTACAAAATTTGTTTTACAGAAATGACACTTTTGGTGTTACAGATCTGAAGGTTGTTCTTTGCTGCTGTATTATATCTTCTCAGGAGGATATACTTATATTTTTCTGTCTAATATTCTTCTTCTGTGATGTATTAGCTGATTTCTACTTCTAGCTTAAAATGATGCTTGCTTTATGAAAATTTCCTTCTAATAAAGTTTCATACACTTCCACCACACATGAATACAGTGATTTTATAACAATAATTAATTGCTCTTAAGAAAAAAGCTGAATCACGCATGTGGGCATTACACAGAAATTCACCTGAATTTTGAGAAATGATCAGTTAACCTGCATTTCTCACTTGGTCTCTCAGATCACATTATTTTCCACCTTAAGTCCTTAACATGTTTATGGTAATGACCAATATTGTATAGAGCTGCTTGTGCATCTGTTAATTTACAATTTTTTATATAGTTTCTTTATGTACTTCCCTATTTGGGAATATAATGGAAAATGGTATTCCCTTGCTTGATGGCATATTTATGCTGCAGACTTCTGCCAGAAAATCCATGTCAGTTGGAATAGATGTGGTGTGATCTGAGACTGAATTAGCTGTAGGAGCAAAAACTTATTGTGTGGACTGCAGTSGCAGAACCATGTTTTTGTCAGCTCTCTGTGAGAAAGGTATGCTTTGCCAGAGATAATAAAGATATGTGACCACAGTAAGAGGGCTTTACTGACACGATGTAACATTTTAACTGTTCTTAGAAAGTAGTTGTGGTTTGGACATGTTTGGTTTGGTTTTGGTTTGCCTTTTTTTTTTAATGGCAATTTTAGGAAGCTTTTCAGTGAAACAAAAATCCATGGAAAATCCTTAATGGTTCTGCATCTGGACTTTTACCTGCAATATCAGCTGAAAAAAGACTTTGTAAAGCCTTAGAGATTTAGTACATTTTACATTCTGGGCTATTTGTCTGTTGGATCCTATTACTTTAGTAGGTTATTTGTCAGGAGTTTGGTTCTGGTAACAAAAAGAGTCAAACTCAAGTTGGCCAAACAAAAGTAAGTGCTCGGGAAAAACTGCTAAAGCAAATAACTTGTTTGGTCCACCTTTGCTGTATGTGTTCCTTATGAACTTTATTCTAAGCAAGATGACATACATCCCTACGACATAATGCTGTTTCCAAGAGCATAATTTTCACTAACATTTAGGATTTTATAAGGATCTTGATCTAATACAGCTTTCTTGAATTCGTGTCTGTATTTGAGAATCCAACACCAAGCAAATGGGTATTCACTTTACGTCAAAAATAAAGTTAATATAGGTGTTAAGCCTCCCATTTTAATAAGCTTTTTTATCAAACTCCTGGTCTGTCATTGCAATAGCTGTACATGGCAGTGGAGGGAAATCTCATGGCTGATACTCCAACAACCAGGTCTCGCTCTGGGATACTGCACTAGGTGAGGTCTTGGCCTCAGATGACTCAAATATGTCCCTCCAGAAAAAAGATAAAAGGAGGTTTTTATACGAGGATGAGATTTTGGTAATGACTAAACTGTATATCTTAAGGACACAGATGAAAACTTGCTTCTTTAACAGACCTTTTAGAAAGGTTAAAAATATCCCCAAGACTAATGGGGAAATAGACCTAAACCTTCAGTTCAAGAAATAATATCTATTGTATTTTTGGAGACAGATTACATAAAAAAAATAAATACTAGACCTGAACACAAAGAAGAAGTTAAAGCAAYGTTCTTCCAGCCATGCTAGGAATATTTCTTTTTAAAATTATTTTATTTTTATTAAAAAACCCCAAACCCAGTACTTTTGTAGAAAATTGCTTTTTCACTATCAGATTTTTAACAAACCTTATAGCAGATGTCTTTACACTTTTATTAGTTTATATATTTTCCATTGGGACTCATGATAATACATTCCTGATGAGATATTGTGGTGCAGACCAAGTGCATTCTCTTATCTTATTGTGTTGGTTTTTTTCTTTTTTTTCTCTCATTTCTAATAACTTAGTTATGTGCATATTTTGTCATTATGTCATACTCTTCTCCTGGTTCTGAGATAAAACTTTCAAGAACAACTGTTATTATTAGTCTAGGTATTCTGGCACTTCTTTATTTTTATTAAACTGATGAATGTCTTTATACTCCATTTTTGCCTTGAGGTTTTGAAAAAGTAGACATTATATCACGTTACCGAATTACAGGAAATACATTCTCTAGTATTATTAGGTGTCTAAGCACTTACTAATCACAACTTTAATCCAGCTATTTTAATCTTCACTGGTATTAGTCTTTATTTAATTTACTCTGGCCTACCTACAACTAGGTTCATTATCCTTTACGTTTCTTATCACAAAGGACTTATTTCTCTCTCTTCTTTTTTTTTAATCCTTTGKGAAAATAATGATATTTATGCATTTATTGCCTTTGGATTTTTAAAGATCACATTTTGCCTTGCAATATTACAGTAAATAGAGGAGTACAAGTCAACTGCAGTTTTTCTTTATGAGTGCTGAGGTGGACAATTTCTGGAACTTTTTTGACTGTGTTACACAAGTGAGACGAAGATTGCTTTAAAGCAACTTTTGTGTCTCAGCTAATTTATGCTTCCTGAAAGACAACTGGATTCCTCATAAGCATAGACAAGGATTCTTAATGTTTTCTTTGTTTGCAAAGCAGCATCCTACATCATTTAAGTTGACAAAACCTTAGAAAGGTTCAGATGCTATGACTTCATCGAGCTGTTTGCCCTGTCAACAAGAACTTACAGCAAAGCAAATTTCAGGAAATTCATTCTGTAGAAAAATCTTATTATCTTTGACTCACTTGTTACTCATCACAAGGTTTATTTTAATCTTCCATATTGTCTGAAGCACTGTCCTTCAAAACAGCAGGTGTTGAAGTCTATCATATAGCCAGATTCTTCCTTATATGCATACAATGGAATTAGTAGACCTTTAATATATAGGTACTTGGAGTAAAGCCTAACCCACACGAACCATGCAGCTGTAAAATTGATTATAAGATACTGCGTCAAGGCAACTACTTTCTCTCTATTCACTTCCATGGAAGAATGAGTTAGAAGATGGAAGATTATTATAGCAATTGTATTTCAACTGCCCAAAGCACTCCACATTTGGAAAATGAAATCTCTCTGATTTAACTGTTGTAGGTCCTTTCTTGTCAGTCAGAAAAGTTACCATACCTAGTGATATAAAGAATGTTTTCATTGCATGACATTCAGGGAAGAAAAACAGGAGACATGTTTTTTCTTTGCACAGATCAGTGGCAATATAGAGTAAGCCGGAAGGGAAGGTCTTGTGGGAAGACCTGTTGGACTGCTGCCAAAAGGCTTTACTGACATACTGTCCCTGATAACCTGAAAGGGGTGAATTCTAAGCTTCCTTCTTTTGTCAAGAACATTGGCAGGCATAAATGGTAATTTTATAAATTGTAGCTCAGGACAAAATGCCATGATTAGGATAAAACCAGGAGTAAAGTATGAAAGAGTCAAGGGATCTATGGCCTTTTTTCTTTCCTCTTACTAGCTATAAAATCTGTTGCAAATCTTGTTTAGATATTGGATATTACATCCATCAGGTAATTGACCCCTTTCCATGGTGCATGAGATATTTTTGCCTCTGTTAATGTAGCATTCTGGAGCTTTCATTCTGTTTGTGCTTGCATTTACAACCATAGTGACCAGCTACTGTTTAGAATCACAGCTTCTTCAGAAAAAATGAAYACTAAAAGAATTTTTTCTAATATTAAAGCAGATATATAATTCATTTAAATGTTTATTATTAAAGTTCTTCAGTTATCACCACTAAATACTAGTCACAGAAATAATCTATYAATGCAAATATTTTGCAACATAATATATGGCCAATGTAAATATGTATCACCATATAAGAGATTTGACATGTGTAAGAATTAAAAAAATTACAGACGTCTACTTTGCTTCCTTGATGTATAAGCATTATACAGCTTTTAATTATTTTGCTACATATTACTACTTTGGTGCATATTATTATTTTGGCTGGGTTCGGCCTCATTCCATTTACAGGTAACCTCTGAAAAAGAACCGGGAGTTATACATTATAGGATCATTTCACACCTAAAAATTATTTCAATGTGATATATGTGTGTTTATGCTCTCTTTACCTTCTTAAGCTCCTTTCCATCAGTAACTGAAACTTTTAAATTGAGAGTCTATAAGTTTGCCTACAATATTCCCCTTATGTAGCACTGAAAATTAAATGAAAAAATTCAGTTAGTGATTTTGCTTATCTAACTAACCAGTAAACCAAAATCATCATCTTGTGTTAAACTAAGTACAGCTGACCAAAACTGATGTGCTTGTTATGTGTCTTCTTTTTTTCCCCCTTTCTTTACACTGTCAGTATAAAAAAAAAGGAAGAATTTGGTCAAAATGTTATGAAATTAAAATATATTGCATTATTTTATTTATCTGAAGAAACAGTCAAGACACTGAAGCATCTCTAGAACCATGAGCAAATCCACAAGCCATGTAGTCTAGCAACAGAGATGGGTTGACAGGACAGTGACACCTGAAGGACGGGCTCAGAAAGCCGTACATGGACTATGTGCAATGGACCAGGCACGGGAAACTAGCATCCAATCTGATTTTTAACTCCACAAGACATTTTCATCACACAGGTTATCCGGCACAGAATGTGTCAAGTCAGCTCTGTGCCTCCAAGAAAGTAGCCCTGTGCACATTCAGCAAGTCTGAGGCACTGGAAGTCATGAAGCAAGAATACAAGAAAAGTGCCTGGGAGCTTGTGGCTTCTTGAGAAAGATCTGGACATAAGAAGACTGAAGAAATAATTCTCCTAAGGTAGCAAGATGAAAAAATGTAAAACTTGCATATTAATGGAACACGATTAACATTGGGACAGAAAACATCYGTGAAATCTATCTTAGCAGGAAAATTCCCCCCTTTTCTAACATGGTTATAATCCTGGCTTGATGTAGTACTGCTGAAAACATAGCCTTGTAATTTATATTTGATTAGGAATTGAAATAAAATTTAATGTTTGTTGAATCAAGTCTGATAATAGTTCCATAAAACTGCATTTCTTTCATGGACAAAAAACCAGAGAATTCCACCAATTTTAGTTTTAAGAACCTCATATATCATCTGCTGTCTGAACAGATGAAGTAAACAGCATGAGACCATCTTGAAGCATTTGAAATGTGTGGCAAAGGGAGTAGTGATCACATAAACATTGCATATAATTATTTCTGCTTATAAAGAGACGGTATTTCAATAATATTTTTAAAGGTCATATAATTTGTGATGAARTATTCACTTGAAAAGAATTTGAATGTTTGAACCACAGTTTATCTCTGCATCTTTGAGCAAATTAACTTCAACTCATGGAGGTTTTCTTCCCTTCCTGCCCGCAGCAGGAATCCCTCTGAGAGTGAGTAGGCTGTTTTACAACTGAAACCTTAATTTGAGACAAACAGATGTAGTGTAAAACTAGCAAGTTGTTTTGCTTGTTTTGCTACTGGAAGAGGAAATAAAAAAAACCCCACAGATTATCATGCTGGCTACTTTAACCACAATCAATAATTTGAAATTCACCATTAATTCATCTGTAAACRCTTGTAAATCCTTACAAGTTTTTACAAGTAATACTGCCACAACTGTCCAGATCTCCAGAGAATGGGTTACCCTACTCTAAGAAAAAGTTATAGAATGAGGATTCTCTCTTCAACTGTGCTACATCTGGAGACTTAATGTTTAAAATCTGCTTGTGCTTCATGGCAGAAGAAATACCTCAGAAAGGCAATCTGAGCTGAAAGCACCATATAGGAGCACATAATACCCAGTGTGGAGTGCTGGCAAGAGAAATATTAAAAATGCCTTTTCTCCAGTACTTAAATACTTAAGTGTAGGATGAAAGAAGTGTTAGGTAACATTGAAATCCTCAAATATCTTTTAAAAAATTGGATATGTTGATAGAACCGCTTCTTCTCACCTTTTGTCATCTGCATACTTAAAATACTAATTCAGAAAAGGGAATTTTTATTTCCAATTAATTTTTTTTTTTCTGTCTCGAGAGAATGGTCTATCCATACAGCTGGAGAAATTAAGAAGAAAAGTGCATTTAGCTTTTCCTGACACTGTGCACTTTAAAGATGCTTTGGGCCAATATGAAAGCACAACTTACAAGGAAAGCATTATGATTCTTACCTTTGAAAAGTCCAATTTTGTTTCCCTTTCCTGGGATCGTTCCTATATTTTGTCCATGAACTCTAGAGTATAAAGGTAAAACAATTCTTAGAAGCAGATTTTATTCTAAAGGAAACAGAAAAAGATGAAGATTTATCAATTAACTATGTGCTGAAGAAACTATTTCATAACATTTTCACAGCATTTTCTAAAGGAAATTTCTATTTGCAATCTACTGCTTAGTTTTTCTTTGAATGTGTTATAACAAAGTTGACATACTGAGACATCACTCTGTTTTGATGTACCAGTTGTATGTCACAGATGAGAATAATAAGTAAATAATAAAGTGTGCAACTATGCACTCGACAATTTCTAATATTGCTGAACACATTAGATCCTAAACTAACTGACCAAATTGTCTTCTCAGCTGAGGCTGACCATTAGTAAAATGTGATGTGAACACTTCACTCTTCTTATTGACATATCCACTTCACATTTTTCTTTTGCAATCCCTGTCCATTATCACATTTTCAACAGAATTAAAGAATTGCCTCTGCACATRTCTTTTCAATATGTAGCAAAGTTTTGATCAACTTCCCAAGCTTGGTAAAAAGCCAGTTCAGGCACTGGTAAAACAGTATATGAATGGTTTGAAGGACCTGTAAAAAGCTTAAATAGCTGATCTGTAAAAACCACATTATTTTCAGAGTAATTCATGGGAAGTCATGGTCCATTGTTAACAAACAAGCTATATTATAAGACTTGTTCCATTATTTCTATAGCTTCATTAATGTGTGGTACCTATCATGAAAGAAAAGCAGAATGTCTATTAATACTTCTTGTGGACAGATGCAAATAAGTAACAATACTCATTATAAGTCATCTTTCTGAAGTGAATAATAGTGAAAAATATTGCCCATGAGTGGAATCTGTCACCCTCTAGAGGTAGCTATTTATTTCTAATGGCTACTGAGGAAAATAAAGGCTTATTGAGTGTGAAGGTGCCTAATCTACGGAACATGAATTCCATCCTTGTGGGAAAATTAAGCATTCAAAAAAATTAACCTCGACGGGGTAAGGGCTTTGATGAAGGTTGAGATTACAACAAGACATAGAATTGAGGAAAAGAAATTGAAAAAGGTAAGACTGGAAGATCACTAAATACTAAAAAAGTAGACCGATTTTTATGATCTTTTTGCAGAYTCATGACGTTATTCTAGCTAGGCAAAATAGTAATCAGCATACAAGGTGAAAGGACTGAATTTTGAAAAGGAAAAAAATATAGGAGATGGACTCAGAGACTGACAGTACTCTTTATCATCTGTTCATCCTTCACTCGGATAGGCTAGATAAGAGATCTCTGTTTTACAAGGACAAATAAGAACACAAATAAACTTCCTGTTACATGATAGTAAACCTTCAACTAAGCTATTTCTTTTCATGCTGGTAAGCAATTTTGCATAAAAGATCTTTTTCTCTAAAATGTAGTCCCTAGTGAATTTTGTACAAGCTAATTATGGATTGGTGAAAAATAAGATAACAGAAGTGCTGACATAATCTTAAATAACAGCATGCTAAACTAAAATGCCTAAGTTGGATAATGACACATCTTTCGAAACTTTGCTCATCGGTGTCTGCAACATTGGCTTTTAAGCAAACGTAGCTGTTTGCAGCTCAGCAATGTAGCTACTGAAATTTAATACTACATATAATGATACAAATGTGATTAGTATGTCACACTCAGATCAGTATGCTATGCATTGTACATCCACACAGTATGAGTAGTTTCTGTACCATGAAGATTAGGGTCTAAGTAATGGAGTAAATGCAAGTGTTATCTGTTTTGTACAGTTCAGGACCGCAGTAGGGAGATTATCAATGATATCCAATAAAGTTTGTTGAGAAGTTGAGAAGCGAACTAAGATCTTCTCATTGCCTGATTAGTGTCTTGAACGTCTGTCATTCCATTACACTGTTCTGGTTTTAATTTTGTTTTGTTTTGTTTGTTTGTTTGTTTGTTTGTTTTCTTTCTGAGACTATCACATTACTTTGACATGCTCACTTTTTTTTGTCTAAATAAATTAAAATAGTTTTTTCAGACTAAGGTAGGTCCTGAGTCTTCAAAATTCAAGCTTAGCAGTGCATACTTACACAGAGAAAAAAACCCAAAGCTAAATTTATGAAAAGAGTATTTACTAAATTCAATTTTGCATACAACACTGGGAATGATGAAACACAAAACAGAACAAACGTCTCCTTACTCATCCCTTATGATCACTTCTTAATTCAGTTGGAAATAATAAACACACTTTCTAGGGCATCTTGGCAGGGAAATTAAATTCTGTCTGTGCAGCTGGACATAGTTTGAGTTTGTCGAGGGAAAAGAACCATAGTTTGCTCAGAACTGAAAGCAAGCAGTAAAAAGCAAAGGTAAAGTCTAAGCATACCACTGAGGTATTGGATTACTTGGATAAGGTGCTCACTGCCCTGTTTGTTTGTTTGTTTGTTTGTTTGTTTGTTTGTTTTCCCAGGTATCTAGCCTCTGACATGACTTCTTTCAAAGAGCAGAGCTTGTTAACATGCTAAGTCTGTATGTCCTTCTCTGGAAACGTTCTGTTGCTTGGGAGGAGAGCCAGAAACCATGCTGATGTGGCTATCATCCACTGCTATAATACTCAGTCACCATTAGGACGGGGTCTGTGTTTCTTGAGAGGAAAGATGAAGGACATCCTTAATAAGACATCTTCAGAAAGGGCAGGAGGGTTGTTGCATGAATATGCCATGGTTTAAGAGCACCAAGGGCTCTCTCTCACTTTGTGTGTAGAGGATAGCAGTTCTTTCATATAACAGAAGAAAAAAGATTTAGATGAACACGACAATCATTGAACTAAGGAAGCTTTATCCCTGTGATCTTAGGGGGCAGAGAGGAGATCTATTTTTTTTTTCTACATGCAAAGATGAGATCTAGCAGAATTGTAGTCACGAAAGAAGCATCAGTCGAGCCTCCCACTCTACATTTTTTCCCTATCTCTTAGTAAATGCATGTGGCCTTAAGCTTAACAATAATCTATGCAAAGTTAAATATTTATGAAAAAGTTTCACTTTTAAAATATCATCTGCACTTTTATCTTGCATGTTTATGCTAGATAAGAGGAAATGTTTTCCATCAAATGGAAAAGCATCAACATTCTATTTCCTGTAAAGAGAGTAAATTACTTCCCATTAAATACAATATGCAGGAAGTTTCCAAAAGCTTCAAGATCACTTAAACAATCACCTTTCTGACACAGCTGCCAACTCTTTTTTTGGCTTTAAAAGAATCAGCTCCACTGTTTTCTGGAGTATCTAATCTCTGCTAAATGAATTCCATGGAGACACATTCTGGTAGGTTAATCTCTGCTTCACTGGATTTCTTGAAAAAATAAATGAGAGACTTCCAGATCAGGACTGAGATTTTAGATTCTGACCTTTTTATTTCAAATTAAAACACAATACAAAAGTGCTAGACCTAGAGTCTAGGTCCCTAAATATACACCAAACACTTGCAGAAGTATTTTGCTGTAGAAAAGAACATTGTAAATTTTAGGAATTATTACATGGTATGTATTGTACTGATCCTAATATTATAAACACTTGCAAGACCAGAGTTGAAGATTTGACTGATTGAGCATTGGTAACAATAGTTTCAATGGAGCCAATTATAAGGTTAATCATACATAGAAATGTTTGCATGCCCAGCTATATTATTAAAATTTCATTTTCATAAATGCCTCTATCATGTCTCCATCAAGATTCCACTTCTGGTCCTATATGTGACGAAAAACTGAAACAGAATTTAAACCCTTCATAGTTTCCATTTTATGAACATTAGAATAGAGAGAGAAAAAAAAAGTGAAACAGACAAGTGTACTCACCTTTTATAAAAAGAAATCATAACAGAAAATCAAAATGGAATGGCAAATGGACTCTGTTTTCACTGAAGCAGTTTTATACAGGGCCTTAGATTAAATTCTGATTATAAGTTATAGTCACTTATAAATAATAGTTATGTCTTATTTTTCATAAACACCTGCTGAAAACACATTGGAAACCGAGTTTTTTATTTATTCCTTTATAGAGTTGTGTATATTCTTCCATTTAGTTAAATCTAAACAAAGAAATAAAACGGAAATGCTTCCAAAAACTACCTTAAAAATGAATGCAAAACACAAAAGTAAAACTCATTTATACCTCTCCTAGTTATTACTCAGAAAGCGTAGGATAAATCACACTCTCTCAACTGTTCATATGATCTACATACTGCAAATATTTTTAGCAGAGAAATATTGAAATGTGAGAGTACATGAAATTACTGCTGATTCACCCAGAAAAAAATAATAATTATTAGTTCTCTTTAAGACAGTTTTGAGATAATAGCCATGATCGTCCTTCTATTAAATAAAAGTAGGATATCTGTTTAAGGAAGAGGACCCAGAGGGGAAATACAGGTGTACAAAAACCTGTTTGATTTATATAGTTCTGTGACTTAGAATACCAGTCTGGGATTCTTATGACAATTTTACAGTCAAAATAATAAACAATTTTCTTCTACATCAACTGACGAATTCCAAGTAATTACTTGTTCATCTCAAGCAAACATTCATTTGACTTCCAGTGGCAGTTTAACAGTTATCCTGTGAATACAGGAAATTATAATATTTTGCTACATCATTTGTATTACTATTTAACCTACATTTGTAATCTTTCCCATAGGAAAATTTCTGAATGTATTCACGGATTTTCCAGGGGTTTTGGTCTCTTGACAACAATGATAGTGATATCTTGTCTTAAATTCTTTGAAGTAGTGATCACCTGCTCACATACAGATGCAGATATTGTTGCAGCCCTTGTGGTAATAAAAGCTTTCATTTAAAATCCTCTAATGAGCCATTGAGGAAAGGATGTGAGTAATATTTGAAATTCAGTTCATATGACCTTGAGGGGCAGCCAGTACAGAGCACGGGAGAGGAGCACACAATGAAACCAATATGGAAAAAAAAAAGGATCCTTTTAAATATATCCTATGGAGACAGAGTTTTTCCCTTCATCACTCATTCACAATGAAAGTAGGTTGAGGTAAAATGAGTTTCCATATCCTCACATATGGACCAGTGTATTTGCCAAACTCCCATTTTATTTAATACAGCATGTTAAGGGGATCAAGATAGATCCACTGGAAACACTTCAGTATATATTCACCCACAAGTCCAAGAAGTTGAAGAATTGAACATTGGAAAAGTGTATACGTGTTTCAACATCCTCTTGAGTGAAGCTCTACTTCTTCCAGCTAAACATTCTATAATAGGTCACTGGAATGCTTCTGGCACCAGGTTAAAATAGCAAGGGGTCCCTTCTCTAACTCTCCACAATTGTTTCACATGGAACCTAAATTACCTAGCACTTTCTTGAATGGATTCCACTGTAACTCAATAAAATGTGTGAAGGGGAACTGAGGAGCAATACTGGAGCAAATTTGATTTCAGCTACCACCCACCCTTTAATTGCTTCAGTGTCTGAAGTCTCTGACCATTTAATCTTTGAGGCACTAATAATGTGCCCAAATGATCAGTTACAAGTTTTTAAAAATTGCCTTGTGTACATGCATTAGGAGCTCTTGGTAGACTGCCGCGGGAAGGAGTTGCTATAGAAACACCACCTTAACACACTCCACTCACTGATGGCTATAAAGAGATACAATGGTCCCTGAATAACTACTACTAATCCACATGATATTCGAAAATTGCTAGGTTTTTGCTCTCAAAATTCTTACTTGCAATGCCACGGGAACTCCCCCTCCTTCACTGCACCCTAGCCTCCCACCTTTCCATTCAAACCTTCCCAGATGGAATTTTGAATATCTACTTGCCCAAGTTATTTTGTTCTGTTTTGTGCAGACAACTGAATTCAGCAGTGATCTACACAATATGAAGAACCCAACAAGATTAAATAAAATCGGCTGCTTTGTCAGAAATACCTATGCCACCAGCTGGCAAAATAAGTGGAGAGCATCAGGTTGGGCTAATGCTTGGAAGAAATGAACCTTTTTATTTCCTCTATCTTTTCCTATCTGATTCAGACTGCTTGAAAACTGCTGTCCCATCCATTGATCCATTTTACCTCCTTTCCAGAATTTTTCTCCTTAACCTGATAGGTAATTAAATGTGTCCTTTCAGCCATTCCTTATTCATTTTTTAACATCCCCAACATTTAATCACCTGTAGGGGATAGAAGTACATGCACAGTACAATTAATCTTTCTCGATTGTAATTKGGATTCAGGTTGAGATGACAATCTCTGAAGAAAACTCAAAAGTTAAATCTACTCAGGACTGAAATTAAATCCAAGACATCTTGCAGAGTTTACCATAGTCTAATACTAAACCATTCACTCAGGAGGTAGAAGACCTGACTTCCAGACTATCCTTAGCCTAGAGAGAAGTATAAACCTAGAATAACATAATGGCCTTTTTTCCCATTCAGATTGTTTTCTGCTCTGTTAAAGCACACAGACACACACACACACACACACACACAAAAAAAAAAAAAAAAAAAAAAAAAAAAAGAGCATGTATTTGGAGCAAAATAATTAGAGAACTTATCTAGAATAAATTATCACACCTGGATTGTCTTCCAAGGGCATTGAAGAAAAGAGGAGACTTTAGGCAGTATCTTTCTCTGCAGATGTTAGATATCTGCTTTCCTCTACTGAGTAAGATTGTAGATGGTTGTTTTAGATTGCTTGGGTTAGTGACCTTCTCCTTTCTAGATATGAGCATCTACAGTGTCATTTGGGTAATATCTGGGTTAGATATGTAAAGTGTTAAGAATTCCAAATTCCAGATTAATTTCCTACTTTATAAAATTCTCAAATCTTGTAACTAAAAGGAATTTATTTTTTAGTCTGTAAATGCTTGTGAAATTATTCTCCGTGTTAGAATTTTCTGTTTAACTGATTGCTCGGTTTTGGACTGGCATAAAGTTAATTTTCTTCCTAGCAGCTTGTGCAGGGCTGTGTTTTTTATTTAGGATAAGGTTGATAACATGCTAATGTTTTAGTTGTTGCTAAGAAGTGTTTACTCAAGGTCAAGGACTTTTCAGCTTCTCACACGAACCCACCAGTGAGTAGACTGGGGGGCACAAGAAGCTGGGAGGAGACACAGCCAGAACAGCTGACCAAGACTGGCCAAAGGGATATTCCATGCTGTAGGATGTCATGCTCAGTTTATAAACTAGGGGGAAAGCTGGCTGGGGGTTGCTGTTTGGGAACCGGCTGGGCMTCGGTGGGTTGGTTGTAAGTAATTGCATTGTGCATCACTTGTTTTTTGTATTCATGTATCATTAACATTATTTTGCTTTCCTTTTCTGGAATTTTCTAATTGTTTTTAATATTGTTGCTGTTTGTTTTCTTCTCTCATTGCTGTTTTCAGTAAATTGTTCTCATCTCAATCTTCTGATCTTTACCTTTTTTTTCTCCAATTCTCCTCTCCATCTCAACAGAGGGAGTAGACGGATGGCAATGGGAAGCAAGCATGCAGCTCATGATTTGGAGAGTCTCAGTGGGAGCAGTAAATTGGGAAGTACCATTCCTAAATCACAACAGGTTGGTAAAAGTTATTTTGACAAAATAATTTTTTCTATGAAGGTGTAATAATATCACATGTTTTTAATAGGAGGAAAATACTAAATGTTTTTATTTTGTTTTCTTATTTCAACTGTGAAAGCAGTGAAGTAGCTTTGACTTTAATGGTACTTTATCCTATTTTTCAGCATGGTTACCACTTTAGAAAAATCAACCATTTTTTTAACAATAATTGGTTTTTAGCAGTTGTTGTAGTGTCTTATTTTCTGAAGGTAAAATATATTTATATAGAAATGGAATAACTTATCTCTTAGTAGTACAAGAACATTGTTATSACAAAAAAGAAAAAGAATAGAAAAGAGGAAGAAAAAGAATCCTGGTTTAGTAAGCTAAAATCATTAAATCCATCTGGTTTGTGCTCTTTATAAGCAAAGAGAATGGATTGCAAGAAATCAAAATATTCCATGAAGGTAGTTTCGTTCATATATGAAGAAGAACCACCTCATCCGTTGTGATTAGTCTGAGAAAAAAAGTTGAGTGTTCTTTAATGTCATCTCACCTTATTAAAATGAGACACCTACAAGTGTGGTGTTAAAAAGTGCCAATAGTTTTTATATGAACCCTGCATAGRCTGTTTTATACAGTACTAAGAACAGTTGGGGAATTCTTTTTCTTCAAAACTTAGATAGGGATAAGTGCTATCTCACCATCATATAGTAGCAGGAAGCAGTCACTGGCCTGATATAACAAAAATCGTCTCCTGTTGCATTATTTCTCCTCTACGTTTGTGCTTTATTTCCAATTTCGGAGATGTTTTGGTAGTACAAAGACTCCTCATACACTGTGAGTGCACAGTTTCCACTTCTTGCTCATGTTGCACCATTGCTATATTATTYACCCTAAGAAGTGGAGGATGCCGTATTTGGAAGGAATAACTGTTTTAGAAATTCTCACAGTAAAGTTGTTGGTTTCTAATGCTCTCTATATTCGCTTGAGGGGAACTAGTGTATTACTAGGAGGTTAAGCATTCCTAYGGCAAAGGTGAATTTCTGTCTTTTCCTTATCTTTTATTTTTATGCTTCTTACAATTTAAAGAGATACCATGAAAATATGGCACATCTCACTCCAGACACCAAATTCGTAATAATAATAAAAACAAAACAAAAAAACCAACAAACCAAAACCCCAACCATCTAAAGAAACAATTTCTTCTCAGTTTGTCTTTGCCACTGCTTAGACCTGAAACATTGAACATGTCTACAAATTTATTGTTCGTAGGATGGGAAACATAAATTTTAGACAGCCATTATTTCACCTTTGGTATGCCACTGACACAGGGTTTTGAAGTAATTCTGAAGTTAATTCCGACTGTGMGATGGTAAGTGGCTGTGTATGATCACTAAATTAGTAATACTGTGAGGTAACAAGACAAGTTTTGAGTTTAATCAGAAATAAAAARGATTTTTTTAAACTATATTTCTTAATTTTAGACCACTAAAATTATTCTGTGCTACATACTCAATGAAAAAAAAAAAGTCAGTTATTATGCCTGTAATCATTACATGATTTTGAAGGTTAATTGGTAATAAAATCTGAAATGTCCAAGCTGTTACAATCATAACTATTATATCATTTTTAGAATAAAGATCACATAACCATTGAACTATAACAGACCTCCCAGTTTTTATGAAATATGTCTCAGGAGGTCTGTTAATCTCTTCTGGGCCATCTGTCCTATTTGAATCAGAGAARATAAAGACTTTTGGGATCAGGGAGAAAGTAGGGCAATGCATTCTGGGACATATCTAACTTAGGTAGAAGTATCCAGGAGGGGCTGTTAAATAAGGATCATTGAATAGGGCACATGAATGACTAGAAGTCTAGCTAGAAGACTCCTAAAAGTGCAATTCTTTACACAGCATTTTACCACAGCTTGCTGAAGTTAGYAAGAGAAAGAAAAATTACATTGGTTGAAGTTTGGATTCCACAGACTTTATCAGAAATTACTTCCCTCATCTTCATTATATTTGTCTTCTGCCCATTGTGCTTTTTTGTCTTATAAAGGAAAAAAATATATTMTTTTCATGTAAGTATATACTGAAAAATGGGAATATAATTTAATGAGACTGCTGGTCTCAATTTTTGAGCCTCTGGCAGAGAAAGAGTTTTTGTTGTTTTGGTTTGGTTTTTTTTTCGTTTTTTCCTCCCCATTTTAAAGTGTATTCATGGTACAAAAATTTAAACAACCACTAAAGAAAGCAACAATATTTAACAAACCACAGAATTCCGATAATGAAATTTACAAAGTTTAGCAATTAGTCCCTRTTGCCCTGGTAGAAGAAGCTGTTAAAACTGCAGCCACCTCTAGAAGCAGGTGCCAGAAAGGCTCCAGTAAGCTCAGCTCCTCACCAGTGTAGCCCCTTGGTGCTCTGCCGAATCCACGCTCTCAGGGGTAGTCCTCACACTCATTCTGTCTCCASTACCAGAAAGATTTGCTGTTGGTTTATCAGCCTACCCCTGGGAAGAAGTACACAGAGACTTCCCTTTAATTGGGACTATGCATTTTGGAACAGCTCGAGATATTTTAATGGCCTCCTAGATGTCAGTAGGGAACCATACTTTTTATCAGGTTCAGCTATACAACAATGAACAACCTTTTCAGAGCCTGCCAGTGACAGGGAGTTTAACTGCTGTATGTGCATTTGTTTCTCTTTGAATGCTCCATCTCTCTGCAAGCAATATATTCCAACAAGGGAAAAGGACTTTTTATTATTTCAACTGTAAACCTCAAAAGTTGGCTCTCATCTTTTCCCCTTCAACTTAGTACAAATAACCAACTAGTCAAAGAGCAAGAACTGCCTTAAACACRATACAAAAGAATCAGAATAGCCAAAGGTGTAAAAAATCTGAGCTTCAGATGTGGCTCCCTGATAATAACATTGTTATCTTAAGCCACTGGGTTGACTAGACTAAAATCACATACCGAACCCTGCTTTTAAGCACATCATTTGAGAGGCTCAATTTTAGACTTCAGCTTTCCTAATCTGTGAAACCTCTATGAACAACATAGTTAAAATATTATTTTTAATTTAATTTGTTAAAAGCTCTACATTTTTTAGCATGTGCCTTGGAATACRGTGCAATGACATAAACACTACTTGTCTATATTTGGTTAAAAACAATTCACACAGGCAACCATCTTTAAAACTGCTAGATATACTGATAGCAGAGCTCTTAGTATTTCAAAATATTCCCAAAGCAGTATGCTTTGCATCATCTCAATAGTACAAATATACAAGCAAACAAGAAGAAAGACATTTTTCATGTATAAAGATAGGATGTTTTATGAAAACCTAGATATATTTAGTTTTTGCTCTTGGAACTGAACACTATTGAACTAGTAAGTGCAGTGGGAAGATTCTCACTGATGAGAGGCCACTTTAATTGCATGAAAAGAAATCCAAACACTGAAAAGCCCCAGACATTTCATTAAGTTACTTTGGCTTGTTGAGGTGCCATGTATAAGCTAAACCAGTGTAACAGACCCATTGTGTTCTCTCATCTCATGGTAAATGTGAGGTAAAACTTCCTCCAAACCACCAAATTTTGGTCTTTTAAAAAATTTTGTTTMTTTTAAATTACATGTTTTACTTCTTGTTTGCAATGGGTTAGGTATCCACATGAACCAGTTAAAGCACCTGTCTAACATGTGATAAGTCAATTATATGTATTAATCTGTATATCCAGTGCCGGTATGCATTTCATGATTATTCACATTCTTGTCTTTTAAGTTGCTTTACAGAGATACACTTGCCATTCCTTACTTTATTTCTATAATATTTATTCCCTTTTGCATTATTTTTTGTGTGACCTCGCTTTTTCTATGACCTCACCATATGGAAAGCTGCTGGGATTACCACCAGATCAGAGATCAGCCATGCCTCTGGCACCAGGAATGTCATTAAAAGGAGGAGGGGAAATAGAAGGGAGGTATTTTATCTRATGCAATAATTCAATGTCAGATAGGAGCTGAGGGCCCCTCATGACAGAAACSTCTCACCATGGTGAGGATTCCCTTCTACCACACTACAGCCCTCTACCCACACTCATTCCCTAGATGGAGTTACTACCTCTAATCTACAGGTATSTCTCATCTACAGTGTCCTAGGCAATCTCCTAAAATATCAGTCAAGGATCTGGAGCCAACACCTGGTGATTCTGTTTCTGTCTGTCCCTGTTCTAATAAATTTGTTAATTAACTTAGAGATGAAAGGAGGCTATAGTATATTCTAAGGTCAAAAGAGACTAGATGACAGTATTGATGGCTGAGCTTTCAGATGTCCCGAAAAGCCAGTGCACCTTACRTCACCTAAGGCTTATTTAAAGATGATCTGGCAGCAGTTGAGGACTAAAATGAATTTTCTATGGGTGTCAGCCTGATTTGAATGCATCCACATTCCTCAGGTCACCGGTGGCACTGTCACCAGCAGTTGTCAGTTCTCATGCTCCTGGACTTCCTGTCACCAGGCAGCAAAGAAAGTGTCAGCTTTATTTAACGTAAGGATGACCAGATTCCTAACCACAAGTGTTGTGGAATAATATTTTTATATGTTAAAATTTCATGATCTTAGTATATCCTTGGCATCTTCTGGAGTAACTGGACAAGAACGCATTTTGTCAAGGCCTATTTCACTGCACGGTATTCTATTTGAAGGCTATAATGACTTCTGGAGGACTGCAGATAGTAGTAGTGCCAGTCAGCAGTAGGCAAGGGGGAGATATTCCCAAAGACATAAGATTATCCCAGGGAGAGTGTCCACATAGAAGTAGTGGATGATGGACTGAGTCTTTCATAGGCAGCTTCCAGATGATGCCAACCTCTGCTAGGATTAGATATTTGGAAGTGATACGCTCTCATGCCCTGCCTTGGACAGCTCATTATGGAGGGGATGAACATGCCCTTGCCTGAAGGAAAGCTGTCTAACCTCTGCTGCTTCTGCCGTACCTGAGAGGCTTGACTACTCCCAGTGTGTGCAGATTGCACCCAAAAGTAGAAGGAGGCGGATGTCTGAAGGCCAGTCTTTCGGTGTGTCTCCAGCCATTACAGAGAACCTACACTGGTTTCAGYAAGGCTCCCAACCCTATACGAGCTTCCTACAGATGCCTGTAGGGCTGGTATGATGCCACTAATTCTGCTGYACTGTGTGTGCTGCGAGGGGACACATCCAGCAGCAAGGTCCTGTAGGAATACGACATGGTGTGTGAGAAAAATCAGGTGTGAATAGTTAGGYCCAAATACCTCAAAACAGTCTTACAACTGTTTCTAGATTGCAGTTTAGTTGTGACTAAAAAGCCATTTTTTAGTGGCATTCATATACATACTGTTTCCATCGCATTCAGAATAAGGCCCCCAGATACTTTGAGCACTTTAATGCTTTCATGGATTCTGGCTATATTATGGCTATTTAAGAGCCTTAAAGCTAATGATTATTTTAAATAATATTTCAAGGATTAGGTAGAAAACAACTTGTGTTTCTGCTCTCCTTTGTCTCAGAAGTCTGTCCTAGCATGAAAAATAGGTTGTGTTTGCTCCTATGGAAAACAACCTCAATCCTTGCTTAGAGGAATAAAGTAATGCAGCTAAAAAGGGTCATAATTTCCCCAGTGTGTGTGGAAAACGATACATAGAAAAAATCTATTTTGCATTTCTGTGCAAAAATTACACCATGGTAGCAAAGACAGCAAGGTACCCATCCTTTCACAGAGAGAACTGGAGAGCAGCATTAAGCTCTGAGCTTCCCCAGCATTTCAGCTTGGCTCTTTTCCTACTCTCCCTTAAAGTGTGACAATTATAAAATTATTTCAGCGGATCTCTGTCTRTCATTAGCCCTTGTGATCCCTCCTCAGAGCTGAGGAATGATTAAAATGACCCCAGGAGAGTTAAAGCTGCAGTGAAAGAACTGTGTGATTGCTGTGTACTCCAAAGTATTTTAAACTGGATGCATAACAGATAAAATAACTTGTCCGTAAGTGCAAATCAAGACAAAGCACATTTCAGTTGTTCTACAAAGGGGAAGTTAAACTGTGCACTGTACAAATTCTTACAAGGTTTTTGCCATTAATGAAAATCAGCCAAAGTTTTCAGAGTATTTTGGACATTATTTTCATCCTTTTTTTTTAATCTCAGTTTATCTTGTTCCCTTAACACAGCTGCTGAATGCAGTGCCTTAAAATACCAAAAAGTGTCAGATGCATACAATTCCCTCTATGTTCAATATTCTTCAACAATGAAMGATCTAGTTTCACTATTTCTGCTGTCTGCAGTGAATTTTTTTCACACAGCTCTAGATGGCAGTGCTGATAAACAACTAGTACATTCAGCAGGGATAGATTTTACTTGGTGAACTGCTACAATTGATTTGGAGTCTTAACCTTTCCTCCACTTACCCTGTTTCTCACTCTACCACCTGCAGCCCTATAAACAGAAAAGACTTGCATGATGGAAGCCATCTGTACAGTAACTCATCTCATCAGAGTGCTGAAGAGCTGTTCTGCTCAAGTGTTATCAATGTCTTCCAACTCACTGTGTATTTTTCTTAGTGCTAAAAACAATCCCAAGCATTCTCTTTGGCAGATTAGTAAGGAATTCAAGTAGCAGATGTTCAAGTCACTTTTTATTTTTTGCATATTGAATCTCCATAAGGATACCAAGATCTGTTTCTTGGTCTTTGTGCTAAGTGTGGCAGTTCAATCATCTCTGCTCTATAGACAGTAGCTAAGGAAATGATTGTGAATATATCATCTGAAAACCTATGAACATTTTTGAAAAATTATGTTTAGCCTCCCTGGGAAATACCAAGAACAACATATACTGATTTTTATTCCTATGGTCTCCCCATGAAGAATAAACATCATGTCATAGACAATATCTGAATACTTGTTTACAAGTTACTGCTGCACAAACTTCCTTCAATCAAAACTCTCCCTAATGTACTACAAATAGCAATATCTACCTGACACTCCTCAGTATAAATTCAGCATACAAAGTTGTCCCCTAAAGATATGACTGAGGTTGTCTGATGGGATAAAATCTACTGGATTAGTTGAACTGTAAATCTTTTTGATAGCATACTTGTCCTCTTTCTTGCATAAGTTGAGGCATACTTATAGACTCCTCATTGTAATTTATAGGATCATAGAATCATAGWATATGTTGAGTTGGAAGAATCATCACACTCGGGATCATCGAGTCCAACTCCTGGCCTTGCACGGGACACCCCAAAAATCACACCTTGTGCCTGACAGCATTTTCCAAACACTTATTGAACTCAGACACGCTTGGTGCTGTGACCACATCCCTGGGGAGCCTGTTCCAGTGCTCAACTACCCTGTGGAGGAAAAACCTTTTCTTGAAATCCAACCTAAACTTTCCCCTGACTCAGCTTGCTGCTGTTTCCTTGAGTCCTGTCACTGGTCACGAGAGTGAGGAGATCAGTACCTGCCCTTTTGCTTCCCCTTTTGAGGATGCTGAAGACCGCAATGAGGTCTCCCCTCAGTCTCCTCTTCTCCAGGCTGAACAAACCAAGTGACTTCATCTGCTTCTCATATGGCTTCCTCTCCAGACTCTTCACCATCTTCGTTGCCCTCCTTTGGACACTCTCTAAAGCTTAATGTCTTTTTTATATTGTGGCACCCAAAACTGCACACAATATTCAAGGTGAGGCTGCACCAGTGCAGARCAGAGCGGGACAATCCCCTCCTGTGCCCCGCTGGCAATTATGCAGTTGTGTGCTGGACATTTTGTCCAGAAGGATACTATAAAGGTATCAAAAGCTTTGCTGAAGTCTGAAAAGGTTACATCTACTGGTTCTCCTAGATTAACTTGGTGGGCTACCCTGCCATGAAAGGTGTTTTTTAATACCTCCCAGAATAATCTTTTCCATGATTTTATTGGACACTGAAGTAACCAGCATAAGTAATTTTAGGTACACTTGCATTATGAAGGGTTCTGTTAGTAAAAAAAATAGTGCTATGGGAGGTTCTAAAGCATTTTAATGGGATCTTCTACACTGGTATATCTTAGAATCCTCTCAAGCATGATTTTGACACATGTTGTCTAAGACTTCCCCAGCAATTCCCCTAGCTTAGGAGTAAGAACCTTCCATTACCAATGGGCAATTTGCATTTAGAAAACTTATTTTGGAGGCAGCGAAATTATACTAGCATGCTGACATATTTTTCTACACCAGTTAGCTTCAGTGTTCCAATATATTCTTGGACAGGTTTAATTTGCTTGTACAGAAATAACCTAAGCTTTAAATGCTTTCCTTCTTTAAAGAAATACATCATTGCTTTCAGACCATAAGCCTGTGAACAGACATAGGTACTGCAGTTACAGAATCCAGACAAACAAAAAAAGAATAAAGAAAGTTGTTGGGACTGCATGGGTGTGAAGCCGGTGAATAGTCTGGAGCATGAGTCTTCTGAGGATTTGCTGAAGGAGCTGGGGTTGTTAGGCTGGAAGAAAGGAGGCTCAGGGAGGACATTAGCACTGTCCACAACTGTCTAAAATAAGGTTGTATGCCACGTGGCAATTGGCCTCTTCACCCCGAAGTGACAGGACAAGAGGAAATGGCCTCAAGTTGCATCAGAGGAGGTTTAGATTAGATACTAGGAAAAATGTCATCACTGAAAGGGTAGTCAGGCATTGGAATAGGCTTCCTAGGGCAGTAGAGGAATTGCCATCCCTGGAAGTGTTTAAAAAGGTGTGAACGTGGCTCTCAGAGTTATGGTTTAATGGTGAAGGTGGTGGTACTCACCATGGAGTGGTACTTGTGCTGGAGTTAACAGTTGGAGTCAATGACCTAAGAAGTCTTTTTCAAATTTAATGATTCTGTGGTTTATACCAGTGATTCTAAGGAAGTCTTACTGAAACACAAGAAATGTTTGGGATTTTACTGAGAAGGTTTCATATTTATCACACCAATCAAGATAATATCAATCAAATAAGATTATATTCTTTGTGCGTGATACAGAAATGTCTTGATATTTGGTCAGAAAAGGTTTTTAAGTTGGAAATCTTGGATGTCTACCACATGGTGATAGATGAGACACATAATCCTTGTGAATCTTGATTTACCAGCATTAAAATTACCATAAAATTAACACTTCACAAAACTATAGAAAACATTTTATCCTTCGCAATCTTTAGGATGTCTAGGGAAATTTCCCAGCATAAGTGAAAATCACTATATTTGTTTTCATTTGCCCTGTAGGGTTAACCTATAGCCCCAACACAATATCAAGGTATAGAGGAACATAATTTGGCAAATGCACTTCAAATCCTACCAGATCTGTGAGCTTCAGAGCCTTCTCAGGTGAATGCTATTTAGCTGGATTTCTGATCAGGTTTATTGAAGGGAATTATTTTATAGCATGTCACTACTCACATACAAAGGTGTCTGATAACTGTGCAATAATGGCTACAAATGACAGAAGTATTCTTTAACTTAATCTACTCAAGAGAAAAGCATAGAGGCATATCTTGAGAATACATGAATACACCTTATTGCAACATGAAAACTGCATATTCAACTCATAGATAGTGCAATGAAACTAGAACATAATACAAGATTGCAAGGTGTAGCTATATTCAGGCCTGTTGGAAGTATTATCAGTAGATAAAAGTCACCATTTCTTCTGTCGTGTTCTACTCATAAAAGTGATCTCACATGGGTTTTATCACTATTGACTAGAAAGCTAATACATTTTTTTAATAACTATTCAAAGCTATTTCTAACTAAAGAATAAACATTTCCTATCTGAAGAAAAGAAGGATATTGCTTTCTCTCTTTCAGGATATTCCTGCAGTTGGTTCCTGCAGTTAGGCAAATTGTGATGTTTTTTAAACTCAAAACACTGTAGATATCCGTCACTTTTGATGAAGATTCTGACGGGAAGTCTTGTGAGAGTCAATAGGAACTAGGGAAAAGGAAGCTATTTTGGTTTTGGAAATGTCAGGCCTAAAATACTGTTTTAAAGTAAAATATATGTAATAGGTAGCATACACTTTCTGTAAGATTGCACACTCATGCTCTAATGTTATTCATCTGCTCATAAGATCAGTTTGAAAAAGCTTTGGAAAAGCTTGACTTTCACTATTAAGGTAAAAAACCCACAGCAGGGTGCTGCAAATATCCACACATACACAAGAGAATGCCTTGACAAGATTTCAAATTTTTGTTTCAATTACTGTTCAAAGAAATTTTCCTGATTAATATTTAATCATTGTGAATGGAAACAAGTAGCTGTTCTGGTCAACCACAGTAAGAATCATTCTCAAGCTAGATTTCATTAATAAGGCACACAATTCCCCTTAGGCACATATAAATCTAAGTAAATGATACTATACCCTGTGAATGGTGGTCCAAAATAGGCATACCAGAAGGCCTCATTAAATATATTAAATTATGACAATCTTATAAATTCCTTTTGCAGGTATTTTTTACAATTTCTTAATCTTAATTTATCGGCTAAAGATYTTAAATCAAGCTAAAATTTTCTGGTTAGAGAGAATGCTCATTCCTTCTTATTCTGCCCTTGTTGGCTAATGAGAATAATTGGTCCCCATCCTCTTATAACATTCCTTTATGTATTTGTAGGCAGTTATCATGGCTCCCCAGTGGTCATTATGTTTGGGTATTGAACATCTGCTCAAGAGTTTATTGATGCTGTAGATAGTACCATATCTGCTGGGAGTAATAGACATTGCACTATGCAGCCATTCTGGGAGCCCTACCTGCAGGAAGGTCACTCAGTGGTAAATCCTACACACCTACAAAATACAAAGTCCTTACCATGAACACAAAGAAGGTATATATTTCTTCACATTTTGGTGAATTAGGCTTTTGCAAACCAAAAGCAAAAATTTGTTAAAACAACATAAAATCGTGACAATTATTTAAAAAAAAAAAACAACAACAAAACAACAAAAAAAACCAGCAAGGATTTTCTTTTCTGTATTTAATTATGATGCTTTCATGGTGCCTCAAAGCATCAGATAAAGATTTTATTTATTCCCAGACATTTTGTACTGAATTCCTATGAGGTCTTGACATTTCTATAGTACCTTCCATGCTTGAGAAGAAAATATTGCAAGCCTGACAGGTGTTGACAAGCAAAACATGCATTAGTGAACCACAGTATTAATTATAAAGTTTGTGTCCTTTGTTTTGATCTCTGCTTTGTCTCAGAGTAACTTTTAGGTAAGAAACACTTGCGTTTAAATTCTACAGTAAAAAAGAGAGGAATTTTTGGACAAGTTTATAAAAAGATAGAAGGTGACTTCAAGCTAATAGTACATTCTGATCTACGGATCATTTCTCTTTTATTTTTTAATTTATGCCAGCTACAAAAGCACATTTAAATCCTCCCCCCAATAGGAAATAATGAAGTTAACAGCACTAAAAATTATATTTAATAACTCAGTCAGTGGGAATTTTTAAGTGGAATATGGGAAATGAAACCAAAAGGAAATAGTACTTTGGGTTTCCTGAAGTTTAAGTGAAAGACACATTCACACAGATGCAAATAACATCACACTTTTAGTATCTTTTATCATCCGTTATAGTAATCACTGTATCTTCCAACATTTCAGTCATTCGCAGTTCCTTTTGTAAACTCATTTTCTTCAGTCCCCAACAACATCTTGTGAGTGCTATAATGTTTAGACAATTCCAGGAAGGAAGGAAGGAAGGAAGGAAGGAAGGAAGGAGGAAGGAAGGAAGGAAGGAAGGAAGGAAGGAAGGAAGGAAGGAAGGAAGGAAGGAAGGAAGGAAAAGAAAGTATTTGACTATCTGAATATCTGCTATTTTTAGACAGGAAGATATTTTTAAATTATCTGTTTTACCTTATTGTACAACCCCAAAATGTGTGGCCGTATGCTGTGATAAAGATGTGACACTGAATGCTGAATATTGCTGTACTCTGTTTATGTACTGATAGAGCAGTGGGGTGGTGTCTTACTCCATGTAAAAACTACTGGCAGATTAGCAGCCAAAATGCTGAGAGCCTTCCAATTTGAAGGCATGGGGTGGGCCAACTGGCACAGTATTTATGAAAGGGACATTCATACTCTGCACATTGCTAAGCTGCCACTGTGAATGAGAAAAAGAAAGACAAGCAAAGTGTTATTGAAGCGAAGCTTAGGAAAAGATCATCAAAGAGACTGGAACAATGAAGGGCTGCTTTCAGAATGGAATCATGAAAGCCTGAAGCCCTGTGGCAAGGCTGGCAGGTGGACACATGCTGCTAGAGATCACAGCAGCAGGACAAGCCATCAGGATGCTATACAGAGTTGGCAAGGTTGTTAGAATCCAGTTGGGGTAGATTAGAAGCCCTGCAGAGAAAGGATTAGCAGCTATGAGCATAGTTTAGACAGCAGGAAGGTGAAATGWAAATCCACAGTCAACTTATATCTACCTTTGTGCTTTTTTCCTCCTTCTTGTCAGTGAAAAAGACCGTCATGAAATGAAATGTTTTAAAGTTTCATTTGGATATGTCAGTCTAGAATATAGTTCTTACTCTATTTTATTCCCTGCTCAGGGGACTGAGAGCATTGTCTGTGTCGTGGGTARGTAGAGAAAAGTCCAGGTATCTATCTTCCACCACCTCTTGTATCTCTTTTGCATTCAAGACAAATCTTGGAGTCRTGGAGACCATTTAGGTTTCTATGCAAATACTATAAACAGGAAACTACATGCATGCACAAGTGAGTCCTCTACATGCTGTATTTGACTAGTTTCTCATAGACACACTAGAAATCCAGCATGTATGACTAGAGATCTTCTGTCGCGTGATGAGAATTCACACTGAACTGCCTCAAGGTCTCATGCCCATGTTTTGGCATGGACTCTCTAACACTCGAAGCTTAAGTCTCCTTGATGACTGAAGCTACAGCAATTCCCAGTTTTCTGCAGTTTGAATAAACTTCTGCTGAGGTTTCAAATTCGAGAGCCAGGCAGATCCTCCACACTACTACCTCACCAAAGAGTCTRACCTCTTTTGGAGTGAAGTTGAAGTTTGCAGTGTAATCCTTCTGCTTTCTGTTTGGTATTTATATTGTCACTATATGGAAACCAAGAGAATAACTGGAAGAAAACACCTCTAAGGAGAAAACTCTCCTCCAGTGCTGTGGGACAGAGAGTGGGAATGTGAGAAAACAGGACCTCCGATCTTGTAGAGAGTGATCCTGTTTAAATTCTAAGGCAAAGCACTCACTTCAGCGCTTATGTCAAATAAAAATAAAACTGGTATAAATCAACTTTATTTATTTATTTATTTAACTAACTGGTCTTACCTAGATAAACCAGCACAGCTAGTTACATGATTGATTTTATCAAGCCAATAACAATAACCTTTATACTGATTTTATTTTATGAGGCATATGGACCGGCTGTTGCTTATGACTCAGTTCGTGTAGTAACAGGTCAACTCTGAAGCAAATGAATAAAAACCCATGTGTGTTCAGAGAAGTATTCATTTTACTGCTTGCCTTTTTATTTGCTCTGAATAGTGATTGAGGACTTTTATAACTATATACAAACATTGCTGATATGGACTTTTAGCTTGGATCTTTTCATTAGAGTTGAGCTATGTTAGTGAACTTTTTCATCTGGCAAACCTAATATTACSTAGGCATACTTTCCCACATTTTGCTACTTGCAAGTAAAACAGAAGTTATTCTAAAGGATTCAGGTGAGGTCCTGTAAATATCACTGTCTACATATTCTGATACATTTCAACCATTTTTGTGGCTGAATCTCATCTTTCCATAAAATTACTGATTACACAGTGTGATGTGAGTGGAGGTGGTTGCTGAGAAAATGGCAAAACAGTCTGGTACATTCAGTTCTTTTACTTCACTTCCTGAAACTCCTTTAGACATCATTTTTTCCTGATCATCTGGTAACCTTATTTGTTTTGTTTTGGTTTTCATCTTTTAGTTTATGATTTCTCTCTCAGTGGCATAGTTCAGCCTCACTAAACTAGAACTTGTCCAAATCTTCCTTTCTGTGTTACTATCGAAAATATAATCATTTTACTTGGAATCTAAAAGGCAGTTTCAATGTGATATCTTGAGGTCCTTATGCTCACACTATCTCAGTCTCAGGACTATTTTCTACATATATTTGTAACTGCAAAAACTTTTCTTTTACACTTTTCCAAGTAAGTAATAATGCTAAARCTCACTGATTTCATATTGGATAACTTTTATACCCTTTTTTTCACCTAGTAATTCAATTTCTTCATCCATATATATTCAAAATTATGTTGCAAATCTATTTTCCCACTCCCTCTTTTTTATATTCCTTCACAAACCCCTTTCTTTCTGCACGATACTTTGTAAAAACCAGGTTAGATTTGTTTTTAGAATGTCCGCCTCTACCTTTCATCGCTTACTTGCCCCTGAGAAATGGAAATTTACCTTGAATTCACAATTATGTGCCCAGTCTCAGCTGTTACTTATTCAAAGCAAACACAATGACACTTGCTTCCTGGTTTTTAGTCCCATCAGGGAAGGGTTTCTCAGGAAACTTCTGCTAAACTACATAACTACCATTATTGGTCTTTCTAATAATTTTTGCTTGATTGGATACCAACAAGAGACTTAGCAGTGGTGAGGCACTGACAAGAATTGTGGTGACAAGCGTTATCCCTTTGCTTGTCGTAATTTCCCTCCACTTAAATCTGCTCTTTTTTTGTCTTATGGTTAAATAACAAATTGCTATTTTGAAACTTTTTTTGTTGCAGGATCTTACAAAAGAGGGTGTGGGAAAGTATTAGGGCTCCTAATTGCTAACCATAATATGATGGAATCCCATTCTGTTTATTAAACTGTACCATCATTTGATGAGATTATATAGAGATTTAACAGYTTTATCACATTTCACTTTCTTACACCAAAGAAGAATGAACTATAAATGGGAGCTGTATGATGAATTCAGTTTAGATTTAATTAGAAACCAAAGTTAAAAGCCAAGAGACAGGAAGGAGTAAGCTGCCAGTGAAGGCTGAGGCTGCTATAAACCTGATAAGGAAGAAAGTGTGGGGTTTTAAATTGAGATTGCTGGTAGGGTGGCTGTGGGTTTCTGTAGTGACAAACTGTACTTACAGATTCCAGGAGCCCCTGATGAAAAGCTGTTCTCATTCCCTAATGCTTTATGGGAACACTACAGCCTCTTGGAATATTTTTCAAGCAAAAAGCCATCATCATGACAACACTGGAAAAAGAAGGGCAAAAAAATTTCTTTCTGGTAGGGAAATAAAGACATCTTAAGCTTGACTTCAAAAGCTCTCTACAGCAAACAGTAGCTGTGGAGATACCGTTTCATCTTTGCCTCTGGGATATTATTAAGCCTTTCTAGTATCTTTAACTGCAGGAGAAGGGATTACAGAAGTTGCTGCTGTGTAGCTGCCTGACATACAAATATCTGGAAAAGCACAGATCACGTTTTTGTACAAGGGCCACTTATTAGACAGCACTGAAAGCTTAACCTAGAATGAATACACCACACTGCTCGCTTCACACAAACAAAAAACATGTAAGACCCTCACGATTCATGCTGGCCTTTTAAGTGCTTTGGGTGAATATTCAGGCTCCCGGCTTCCCTTTTGTCATGGCTGTGTGTACAGAGATTGGTGCTAATTGAGGCTGTGCTGTTTTGGTACGGACAACCATGCCATGCCATYCACCCTGCTCCAGTTCAGGCTGTGTCAGCATTTCCATGACAAATCCTTACTTTCAAGGGTTTACAGCTTAATCGGAGCAAAACCCGCAAATGGCTGAAATGACACTCTCTGTTCCCGTGTTAAAGGCTTTGTGCTCAAGAGCCAAAAACAYGGAGAAAGAAATTATTTCAGGTGTTTCTGTTTACTTCGAGCTGCTGCTTTGGTCTGGTGATGGCTTTGTATTTCAAAATGGAATGTGTAGGGTCAAAGTCCTTATTGCAATTTAGTTGTTACATTTGAAATGGGGGAAAAAATCAAAAGAACTGTATGTTTTTTTCGGTGCTTTTCAGCAAATCACCAAGGATTTTGCAAGATTAGCCTGGTGAATCAGGCTTTGGAAAATAAGTTGCAAAGTGACAGGAGTCAGTTTGGAAACAGTTGTGCTCAAAACAAGTCCAGTTTCACTTTGTTAATCCTAAGAGACTGTATTAGACCGAACAGCCATGCTTTCTAGGCATCCATGGAAATAAGTCTCTGGCAGTGACGTCYTTAGCATCTGCTACACTCTGTCAAATCTCAAGAACTTGCACTGAAAGACAGATTTGTTTTTTTAAAGATTAACTTGAAAAAGGAAAGTCACCTCATCTAAATACTAATAAGAAGCAGTGTGATGTCATAAAGCAGGAAAGCTGTCATGGTCAGAGGAAGTCTCTGCGATAAGTAGTCTTCAGGGCAGCATAAGCAAGTAACCACTTGCACCTGGCCAGAGGTGATGAAGAGCTGGGTGTGTCAGCGTGACCTGTGTAAAATCAGGCAGGTGAATAACTGTTTGTAGGTTTGSATATAAACATGATATTTTTCCATATCTGTAAGTCAGGGGCGGATGGTGTCATTTTTATTCTTAGGGAGCTGATCTCTGCCACTTGCAATGCTTATAAACAGAACTATTGTTATGAACTTTTCTTTCATCCCAGATGCAGTTCATATGTTGAAGGTTTATACGGCCATTGAACCTCAGCTATTTAATTCTGTGATTAAAGTAAGGACATTATTCTGTCTGCACTTGGATCATCTTGCAGAATTCACACAATTCACACAATACCTTTCTCACTTTTCCTTTGCAAAAATTGTTTGAGTCCAGACACACTCACAGTCAGTTCACAGGAGACTTTAATACCTCATGTAAATATAAACCTTCAAGAAAAGATTTTAAATTATAATTTAAGTTATTTTTACTATTTCAAATAATAGTATATAACAATGAATGCTGGGAATCCATCTCTTCTAGGTAACTATAAAATCTACTTCATACTTCAATTTTTTTCCATATGTGAACAATACAAAATTATTCATTTTAGAAGAGATAATTGATGAAAATATTGTTAATATTTTGATTTTGAAAAGCAAATCAGACTAAGTGGGAAATATTGTCACTTAATTAATTGAAAAAAGCATAAGTAACTTGGAAATTGAATTCCTGAATGAACTAGTGGCTAGAAATGAAATAACTTCTATAAACAGCTATTTGCAAAACAGGTCCAAATTTCCACTTTGAAGAATTTATTATTGGCTTTAGTATGTTCTCCAAATGCAACTTTAAATAACAGAGCACTTTGATGAATAATATATATGAAATAGAAATTAATAAACAATCTTAGATGAAGTGAAGAAGCAGAAAAATATTCTACAATTCATCAAGCTGTATCTCTCATGTGACAATGAAATAAACGTGAAACCRCATAAAAGATATGAGGAAGAGAGTATTGCTCTTGCAATATTGCTCTTGAAATACTGTCCTTTTGTTTGTCTTAACTTGCTCATGTTATGTAAAAGTTAAATGATTGATATGATGTCATCAGACCAAGTGGAATTTGAAATGTTCACATGCTATGACACTGCTGTTCTTTCACATATTTATCATTGAATTCTCTGTTTCTTTTTTGGTAGCTACAGCAGTGCATATTCCCAGGATTTAGTACCATCAGAATACTGCAAGCTAAAAAAATCTTTCATAGTTGTAAAAGTGAGAAAATTGACTACCAACTCTCAAAATAAACAAAAAAAATTTGTTTAAACAATTTAAAATCAAACTACAGAACTGATGAGACACAGAGAAAGAACAGCACAGTGGTAGCACAGTTCTTTGGCACAGCACCACTTCTCCATCGGCTCTTGGATGGCAATACTTGTCGCCCTGAGTTTTGCAGTTCTTCGATGTTTTTAATTTCTGTAACAGAGTTCTCACACACTTTCTGTAAACATAGCCATGTTTTGCTAACTGTCCTTTATTGTTTGCATTCCATTCTCCTAGGYGGAGACGTTTGATGGATTTTTCCTTTGACCAGTGTGATTGAGGGGTGGTAACCTCACCCTCCAATCCATGGTGGTTTCTAAGAACATATAATAAACAAGTTCGGGGTTGTCCGGCCCCTTCTTGCTTCTTGTCTTGACAGAGCTGAGTCTGCGTGGTTCTTTTCGTGTCCAAGTGCGACAAATACTATCTCACTTCTGTTCAATGTCCATATAAGGGTTGTCATAAAGGGAAATTGCACAATTTGCTAATTTCAGGCATCTGAAATTCTGGGGTTTCTGAGGCCAGGACCTCTTTGTACATTGTTCTAAATTTTAGGGGTCATGTTGTCTATTGATGGTCCAGAGATGCTATAAACAGAAATCTGGAAATTATCTTGTGAAACTTGCTTTAACATCCCAAATTTTAGTTTTTCCTCTGTTCTCCTTCCTTCTTCCCTTTGTATATTCATCCATATATTTAATACTGTAACTAGGAGATCAAAAGCCTTTACTTGTACTTTCCAGGCAGCAATGCCTTCAAAGTAGACAGATTTTAGTTATTGACTTCATATCAGAGATAATTGAGTAAATCCGAATACTACTGCTACACAAGATGTCAATCTAGAAGCCTAATGGTCCCCTCTGACTTTATAATCCATGAATCTGTAAATAATCGCAATAATAACTCGAAGATCTTATAACACTTCCAAGAAAAATGGGGTGCTTTATATACAAAATACTTGCAAAGACAAGGAAAAGTCCTTTAGGCATACAGCCAAGCTAGCACATTGTAGAAAATTAATTTTCATGTTTGTGCTTTCAAAAAGAAATATGTCACTATGTAAAAATTGTATGAAAAGGATAATCATTTCCTTTATAACAATATGTGCTGAAAAAGGAAACTTGTATAAACACTTTAGGCACAAATATAGTCTTTATTTTTCTCCTTTGAAAAACTGAAATACATTTTAAATTACCCGGTGTAAATGATGTAGCATATTATGATAAAAAACTCAGCATTTTTAAATCAATATGGTATTAGATTTTATAATAGGGTTAAAATACTGCTTAAATGAATTTAAGTTGCTGAATTACATTTAATAAATTTCAGAGAAAATGTAGAATTTATATCAAGTTCATATCTTAGGTTGAGCATAAAAATCAAACACTTGTAATTTTTCTCTTATATGAATGTGATAGTTTCCATTTTTCTTTTTCAAACTGGGTAAACAGGTAGATCAATAAAATACAAGATAATATATATTCTCACAGTTCGAATTCCTGCATGCATCTATTATTATACAAAATCTCATTTCCTTTAAATTATCGTTTTCTTAGGATTACCTAATCAGTAAAAGTAAACAAAATCTATAATAAAACTGACAGTGGTATACTATATTTCTGATATTAGCCAAGCTAAGAATATAAATAGACATTCTAAATATGTAAATTTATGGATAATTTGCAGTACAGTGTATATTAACTAAATTAATAGTATATCCTTCAAAATAAATTTACGTGCAAAATTTTTATCTGATTTTTCTTTCTTTAAGGTAATAGTTCCCTTTCCTAATAGAAGTTTTAACTACTTTATCTAGTCAGACATTTTATGTTTTAGAAATGGGAATGGCACTTGGAATTCCTAAGATTTTTTTTCTGATCTAATTTAATTTGTGGATGCTTGAATTAAAGTTCTGTGTTTATTTTAAAACCAGGAAATCCAATTTCTACAAGTTATATTGCTAGTAATTCTGTAAAATTATCAAATTACCTATTTATATTTCTTAGTTTTCACATACCTATTTTAATGTTCTGTCAGGAAATTTATATGTGGCTTTAATATCCTCTTTTAAATTTTAAAGACTAAAAAAGTTAAAATATGTAAATAAATAATAAAGAACACGTAAACCAATAAAACAGTACTTATGGCGTTGAGATACTCAGTATAAAATAATATTCATTTTTCGGAATTTGTAACAGAAGAAATCAATATGGAGACTGACATATTCTGACAAACATTCTTTGCGTTTTATGTATGGCTGAAATACCTAAAGACAGGGCCTGTTTAGTATGCTGCACTTCAGTCTTTGAAAACTGGCCTGGTTGTATACTTTTAAAGAATAATTACTTACTTAATACCCTAAGAGGAAAAATCAGAATGACAAAGTCTCTCTGAAAAGATCTGTAAAAAGCTAGCTATCTATAGAAAGGAAAGAGTGGGAATGATGTCAGAAAAAATTCTAGTGCACTGATGAATTGTTCAAAATCAATTTTAATTTTAGGAACAAATACTGGGGGGAGCAAAAGAAAGTAAAGATTAAATGCAAAGAGAAACCATTCAGTGAAATGATCTATGCAGTAAAAGAAAGTAAAAGGAAACAAATTTTATGAAAGTCACTCTCATAAATTGCAATATATAACCTTCAATATACTCATGTACCATAATACAAAGATTTTTTTTATATACCATATATTTAAAATTATGGCTCGCTGTGTCAGTGGTGTACCGGAGTAATGGCAGCTGATATGCCAACAGCCCTGGTCATATTATGCCAAGCCAGAGGAACAGACACAATATCCTTTTGGGGCACTAGTGGAAACAAGACTGTCAGCAACATTTCCTATATGTCTTTTAAAAAGGTGCAGCATGTAGTTCTCTTAGCACAGCTCTGCAGCAATGAATGGCCTTTTAAGTGAGGCAAGTGATACCATGTTACGATAATCAAAGCCCTTGAACAAGAGGTAGACACAGTGGGAAGGAGATGGGGCAAAGCTTTAAGCAGCCCTCAGTGATGTGCTCTGTCCCCAGGTATCTTCTGTAGCATCCCTCAGAAACTAAAAAGTTGTTCATCACTGTCAAACTCACTGAGTGCATCAGTAGTGAGGGTGGAACCTGTGTAGCAATGGAAGCACTCTAAAAACATTTACTTCAGAAGGAAGATAAGAACATGGCAGAAGTATAAAATATTAAGGTATGTGAGTTAGTGCTAAACATAAATCTCCATTTTTGAAGTCAAGAAGAAAGGCTTACAATCCACACATATTGAAAAAACACTAGAGGCATAGCTTTCTATAATGAGAAATAGAAAGAGAGGGAAAGAGAGAAAGGAATTTGCTCCCTAGAACTGAGGAAGTGTCTCTGGCACAAATACTGTGGAGTGTGTCATATCTCTAAGATGGTGCACACAGCTCAGTGATCATACCAAAGACAAAACTGGACAAGGAACTGTCCCAGACTGGGATAGCTCCGTGGGTACAAGCTGGTCACCAGTACTGCTAACAGCTGCTTTCTGTGCTGAGGAAGTTAGATTGCAGGCATGGTGCATGCAAATAGTGATTTTCAACAGGGACTCTGAAGAATTTGTGGAAGAATTTAAAGTTGAATATAATCTAGTATTGATTATGTTTCCTTTTTCATAACTATTTTCATCCTTCTATCCAATCTGCTACTCAAGATGGGCCTGTGTTAACCTGACAACTGTTTCTGAGTTATCCCTGGAAGTACTGGTAAGTCTAGGTAAAATAACGTGCACAAASCTTCTCTTGGAAGACCTCCATTTAAAGAAAAAGTTAGGGGACCCAAGGCACGCGGCAGCTATAGCTGCTTTGGCAGAAACACTGTAATACTTAGAGCCACAGTCGTAGAAGTCCTATCTGACAAGCATCAGTCACTGCAACACCTGCAGGGAGAGTAATATGATTCTGGACAAGCCTTGAAGCCTCTCCTGATTTCCTCTGACAGATCACATCAGCTTTATCAACCAAACTGAGTATTTCAGATGGTAGAGTGAAATATGCATTTTCCCAAGGATCATATCTTCCACTGTACAGCACTGGTGAGCACAAGCCTCTCTTCACAGGCTGCAGTAGTGACTCCTAGGTACCTTAGGAGCAAATGGCTTTGTAGCAGTGTTGTTACAGGAGAATGGCTTTTGTGCCACAGAAACCCTGTGAATAACTGCCTGCAAAGGAGATGTATTACCTTATCTTGCGTGGGAGTATCATATAAGGGAGCTCTGACAGTACGGAGACAGAGTGCTGGTTTATCATAAGACTATAATTTTCAAAACTCAAATGCAGGAAAAAAGTGTGAGTTAGTAAATGAGTTTTATCAGCACAGTAGTAATACAGTATATGTACGATACAGTGCAGTGCCATACATGCCATGTGCCATTCAGAAAATTCAATCAAAAGAAGGCATAAAGCCTTTTAATATTATTTTTGCATAAGTGGAATTCATGCGCAAGTACATTACAGTTGTTAATAAACTGAAAACTGTCTCATTCCTGATCTAGCAGTCTCTTGTGGTAATGACAGAGACTTCCTTTGGAAAAGGTAGTGAGAAGGATTCTGACAAATCTCCACTGAAGAAACAAAGACTTTTAAGAGTATAATCTCATTTTGACACAAAATACAAACAACTTTGCAACTGTCAAAATGAGAAAAGATTCATTAATTTTGCAAGTTTAAAAATAACGTGGAAATGGAGTGTATACATCATTTGAGGATACAGATCTTTCCTTTATATAAAGTTTATGTAAGCTTTCATGTTAAACATAAGCATACCTGCTAAATTTTCTAATCGTTCACGTCTCTGAATTACCTTTTTTGTGAGGAGGGAATTTCATTGAAAATTCTTAGGCAATTGCTATGGACAGCAATTGAATTACTGAAGACTGGTATGAAAAGCGCTGAAATTCAGTTAAAATCATGAGATTATTAGCACCATTAAAACTCTCGGTAACATTTTAGCATCTTTAATAAAAAGAAGCACCAAATTAGTTATCCTGTAAGAAGGCATATAACTTTGAACAGAGTTATTTATAAAGATGCAGTTCTATGATCTGCAGTAACATTTCAAGTGCATTTTGTCTCCACCTCAGAAATAAGCACTGTTTATTTTCCATTTGTCTTTTGTCGTTGTTTGTAAATTTACTTCCATCAAAAGTTACAAATGGTTCATTTCTTCTTTTTTTTTGTTTCCTCYCCTTTTCCTTCACTGCTGACATACATACAGCTGTTCAATCCCTCTGAGTCATTTTGAAACCTGTGAGAGACTGCTACAAGCAATATCTTCCCTGATCATAACAATTTGATGTAGAGTCATTTCCTGTGCAGATCTAAAGAGGAAAGTAAATTGGAATTTTTTTTTTTCAGCTGAGAAGAAAGCAGCAGTGCCAAATACCTGAAGCCATTGAAGACCTGATTTCAAAGATGATCTCAAGATTTAGCACCCATGACACCTGTCTCATTTAGGATGCTACTGGTAATTGGCTACCAGATGTAGTTGCATCCCTTTTGAGCTGGTAGAAAGGTAGAAGAGCATTAGGAAAGGCTAAAGCTGCAGAGTTAGCTTTGAAATCGTAAAAGCAGTGCTAAAGACCTTTGAAAGAAAATGTATGCCCTCAGCTCAGAGATGTTTTAATATAACAATGACTTTTTTTAACCAGTTTTGGAAATAGGCTTATACTTTTCATTCATTCATATACTATCCTCTATTTAATCCCGTAGTATAAAGTTTAGCAATTTAAAAATAGTGCCATAAAGGTAATCCTTTTAAGTAAATAGGTAGTTCAAATATATTAATCTGTTCCCATTACCCTGTATTTTGATAATACATACAGTACCCACCTGCCCCCTAAGTTATTGTATCTCTCTGTGTTAGGCAATATATTGAGTATGTTCAGATGTAATAAATACATGTTCTACAGGGGACACTGTAAAAAATGGCAGCATAAATGTACAACAAACAGGACACTAAACAGTAAAACTGAAGTATTGTTGTGTTTTGGAAGACATTCAGACATTCAGAATGAATGTCAACTGTCTTATGACATTTGACATGTTTTTAACGTCCTCTTAAGCACTGGAAAACACAGACAAAAATGTGTAAGAGTCTTTTGGTGCAGATAGAAAGCCACAGCTCAAGCTCTAACATCAAAACTCAGGAAACCTGCCCAACTTTGATTTATCTGCTTAGCAAATTGGGAAAAAATAGGGTAAAAGATGTCAGCTAGAGGTCACAACCAAGCATGAGTCAACTGTACCAAACAACTGCAAAAAAAAGAGAAAATAAACCCTGATCTCCCAGCTGGATGGAGATATAATGATTATATCTGGAAGGAGCATGGAAAAACTTTATTTTTCTACTTACTGCTGGAAAGGCACACCTGGAAACAAAATTTACAGCTACTTATGGCTGACAAGTAAGGTAGAAAATTTAACCTAAGAGAAAATTAAACCAAAAAAACAGAAAGAGGAAGACATGGAGCAGCTTAGAAAAAAAGAAGGTAAAGGAGCTTTTGTGATAGTCTTCAAATACCTTCAATGAAGATGCAGAAAAGGAGTACACTGCTCACTGTGTCCAGCGTGGATAAGTTGAGAGAAGGGTTTGAATCACAGAATCATTTAGGTTGGAAAAGACTTTTAAGATCATTGAATCCAACTGTTAAGTTGCCAAGTTCACCACTAAACCATGTGTCTAAGTGCCCCATCTACAGTTTTTTAAGTGCCTACAAGGGATGGTGACTCAACCATTGCCCTGGGCAGTCTGTTCTAATGCCTGACCACCCTTTCTCTGAAGAAATTTTTCTTCTTTTGAGTTGGAACATGGGAAAAACAGGTTCAGTGTTAAAGGAAAAAATGATGCATTGCATGTCTAGTTTTCCACTAATGAAAGTTGTTAGGAAGATGGTTAAACAAACAGTTTTCAGGAATGATGTAACTGCATTTAATTCTGATTTGGGTGAGATCAGATGACCTCTTGGTCTTGTTGACAGCTTTAATTTGCATGCTTCTATACAGGGTCAGGGAGCTTGTGAAGAGCACCTAAGACTTCCGTGAGCTCCTACAGTATCCTGACCAGTTACAAAAATTTGGAGTTTACCTACAAATTTACTCACAAGTAAATATATTTGCTATTAAAAGAGAAATTGAGGTAGTTAATTTTTCTCCAAAAATGAGAAGTTCTGTTTGAGAAATTCAACTAGCCAACCTAGCTATTGTGTTTTAAAAATTCAAAATATTTGTATATTGATACCATGTTTTATTCTTATAAAATAGTCTGTTCCTAAATTTTATGCTGGACTATTTTAAATAGTCCATGTTATTATTAATTTAATTTCAAGATCCACTGTGATTTTTATTCCTTGTTTCTGTAGTATTTTTATGTATGTTTCTTGAAATTTTCTTGAAAAGCAATATTTTCTCAATACTAAGTCATATAAAAGCCTATATCCAACTATAACTTTTTCGAGCAACTGGATATATCTGGTCAGTGGATAACTACTGATTATGTGTTAACCCTTCAAAAACCTGAATGCCATATTTTGCTGCCTACAGATCTGTAAAATATGGCAGTGTTGGAAAACTCCTATACCTTGAGGTCTGCCCTGTTTCCTGATGTGCTTTTGCAAAATCTTTTTTGGATTAGACTTTAGGAACCTTTAATACATGGTACCAAGATACATAAATTTAACTCCCAAAATTATTTACTATTCTGTATAAATAGGTAAACTATCTTAAAAAAACCCACTTTGTGAATAAAGGTCCTTCACAGAAAGACTAATAAATGTTCCACATGCTCAGCATCATTACAAACACAGCTTGTTCATTTCCTTCTGTTCTGCCTTTTATTTATTCAAATTTCAGGCACCAATATGGATTCTATGACTTATGGGTTTTTAACTGCATTGGAGGCAAGGGGAAGAAAGGCAAAAAGGGAGAAAAGACAATTCAATTTTTTGTCAGTGTTTTTCAATATAATAAATGTCAAAGGTTTTTGTAAAAGGTTGAAGTTCTATTACTATGAATGGTTTTTCACTATTTTCACTTCTTTCCTTGTTTGTAAATCACATACGAATATTGCCATTTTAACAAATTTGTACATTGGTTGAAAATGTTGAACAAATGCTATATATACTCAAGTCCAAAAGCTGATAATGAGCTAGTATGGATAGTGCTTCAAGTAATCAATATGTGCAATTTTGAATAGCAGCTGTTTGATAGGCTATGAAAAGCATGTGACATTCATCTATCCCCTGTATGGATTATCTGCTCTTTTACTTTACAGTTTCCAGTTTTCACCATTACCACTATCAATCTGTTGCAGTTACTGCAAAATCTGCTGCTTTGGCAGCCACCCCAGTCAGCAAGATTGTTCAATGTTCAGTGCTCTTAGGGAAGAAAAAAAAAAAAGGGTTATGTGCACAAATCAAGAACTGTATCTAAAACAGGAAATAAGTGTGAATATACATCTGAGTATAAAACACTAAGTCCAGGAGACTCACCTGAGTTTAAGCACCAAACTGGAGTTCTTGAGTCGCTTCTCCACACGTGACAGTGATGATTGTCCACAAGCAAGACACTTCCACTCTCTGGTGCTGTATCTCTCAGTGATTCTGACTGCATCAATAAAGTGGTTTTTATATCTGTACTAAATCAAGACTAGATGCTGTTATGAGCATTACGACTATATAAACAATAGTGACTGACCTTGTCACTCATCTGTACCTCTCCACATCAGAGCTACTAGAATCTGTTTTACCAGTAGGAGACATATTCTGTATTTTGTGTGAAGATCTTAAGTCCTTCCAATTCTCAATATCTGATTAGGCACTCACAATAAATGAAAAAAAAAATCTCAGACCAATGACTTTCCAAAGGACAGCCCAATAAAATCACATTCTTTCTAACAGAATACCATMTATTCAAATGAAAAAAAAAAAACAAAAACAAAAACAAAAAAAGACCCCACAGGACTTTTTCACTCTTACAAAACATGGAGAAGCTGKGTATTTTTGGAAGTTACAGCAACAAAGAAGGTGATGGAAGATTTGTGGTTAGCATTAATCACACATTAAAGAAGTCCAAATTAAATATCTAACAGATCAAGCTTTCATAGCTTCTTTAAAGCCAAAGTGTATCTTTAAAGTAGCATTCAGACTATTTCCCTCTTTCAGAACACACAGGTATATAAGTCAGGTTGAAAACATTTACAGACCTTTTAACTATTCTATTCTACCTCATGCCTTTGAAGATTGTGAAAAAACATTTTAAAGAAAAAAAAAACCATAATGATGCTATCAACAGACATACAGAGAAAGCACAAGAAGTAACAGTATGTATTAAAGCAAAGGTGATGGACAGACATCATAGAAGTTAAGACATAAAGACACGTGAATATTTCCATTTTTTTCCAATTACTTTAAAATACTTTTAAATAACAGTGCTCAAGTGTCTGAGAATAATTCTTGCTATTTTCATTTATTTGTATTAACCATAGGAGATGCAGGCTGAGCTGACTATTTCTGGTTCAGGGAACACAGGTACAATTCCAATTGCTCCATCTCAGGTAATGCTTAATATAATTTCTTGACCTGGTATTCTCCTCTGGTCCTGTCTGTGGCATAGCTGCAAAATCCTATTAGTCTGTACTTTGGAAATCTGCAAAACATATTTTTTCTCTTCTCTCTGATTATTGTAATACAGGACATACTGAATTGACYCATGACCCAATCTAACCAGTCTAACTCCTATTATAATGAGTGGCAAGACCTACAAAAACTTCAGGTGTTATCCCTTTGCTATCTTATTTACTGGCATGGCTTTTAGACTGGGTTAGCTGTTCTAAGTTAATACCTCCTATCTGCAATGAACTTCACTGCCACAAATTATACTTAGTGAAAAGAAAATATTTTACCTCAATGAGTTTTAGACAACAAGTTTCACCTGAAACCTGCACTTTGAAAAGTTCACTGACCCCTACTTAGTTGGATAAGATGCATTTTAAAGTAATAACCTTTGAAACAATGAAGAGATGTTTTCTCCTCTTCTTAGCCTGGCAAACAGAATATATCAAATATTTCAATTAGACACACAGAGACACACCCTCTTCCCAGCCCCACCCCCCCTCACTATGCTTTTGCTCAGTAAGGTCCAAATCTGGCTACATTCAATGCTCAGTGACAATGTGAACCATTTGTGCCCTGTTCATCTGTTGACTGACTGATTTCGTAGTCTGGTTTTGGTTTGGCGCTTTTTTTAACGGGTTAAATCCTATAAGATCTATATATGGAAGACTGCTTATTTTGGGGGGGGGATGGTGCCTTCCAATTTTAAAATGCTGACAGGCAATGTCTTTTTATAAAGGGTGGTTTCTCYTGAATGTTTTTTTTATCTTTGCTTTTTTTATTTAGTGTTAAAATTGTAACATTTTTTGCATGGGAAAATCTGGAAATTTTTCTTGCTCTTTGGAAATTAAGATCTTTTTTCCTACTCATTCACATTCATGCAATGATGATATCCCTGCAGAATTCCCTACCTGGAATCTATGCTTCATTTTGTTTTATCATCTACAAATACACTTACTACTCTATTAATAGGTATTTATAGGGGAGAGGGGAAGGAATCTTTCCTGAAGCGACTTTCTAATGAATACTGATAATAAAAAATATTTCAATTAAAGATTAGGAGGAAAGAAAACCCTGAATAGATACAATGTGCTCTGCATATTCCTTAGAAAGTATAGTATGAAGCAGTACTGATAAGAGATACTCCAAATTCGGGGGTGGTCACAGATCCAGCCTGAGCATAAAACAACAGCGCAAAGCATTCTTTGCTATGCATGTCCCTGGGCTTATGTGATCTGGTACAATTTTAAAAGATTTTTTTCATATGACCTCTGTCTTTACAATAAGCTATGAATAATGAACCATTTTCCAGTTAGTTGCATCTTGACTCACYTGTCCATGTACACTTTGTACTTGGACTTCAAGATACTAAGACATCACCAGAGTCAAAACCTGGAGAAAACTTCAGATTTTAAGTATTTTATATTTCAGTAGTTCTCTTCTTTTTTTCTTCCTCTTAGCTCTGTGGAAGTTTTGGACGTGACTGTGCAGGAGTAGTACAGACATCYGCTGCAGTACTTTGCTCGGCGTCTCAGGAAGAATATTACATGACAGTGGCACATTAAGTTGGAAAGAGTCACTTAAATTCTCTGCTTCAGTTGTACAAGCAGAACGTAGGGGAAAAATATTTTCAGCTTCATTAAAAATAAGGAAGTCTATTGGAAAAATATAACTTTTCTTATAGTAACGATTTTTTTTTAATAATGGAACTAGTAACAACAATTTTTTCTTTGTGAATACTAAAATTTTCAGCAGAATATTGAACATCAGTGGTTGAATTTTTAAAATTTATAAATCCCCTAAGATAACCCATATAGTTCCTTATGCTTTTCTTCATAGTGTCTTGATGAAGGTTGCCATATTGGGCAGCCTTAATGCATTTTATTTGTAGGTGTTAGTAATTAATTAGGCCGTAATCAGAGCAATGTGCTGTTTCATGAAATAATAACTCTTCAACTGTAGGTATTCTGGGGCAAGAGGTACAGGGTAAGGATTAGTAAAAGAGTATAGCTTTGCATTAATTTTCTTGCATGTCTTTTGTTTTTAAAAACACTTGAAAACAGAAGTAAATGCTTATTGAGAAAAGAATACAGCAGAACAGGACAAGCAACAGAGGTGAGAAAAGTTTATATTGAATGCTTAATGCATTTAAATTAAAAACCAGTAACAATAATATTATAAAAGGGGCACAATAATTCACTCCAGGAAAAAAAAAAGAGAGCCCTTCCTTTCAAGGCTGTCCTTTCAAATTTTGTCTAGGTCATTGTGCATCAGGGACCAAGTATTAGCTCTGGCACAATGCTAGGAAAGACAATGAAGTCAGCCCACAGAAAAATTTTGTCCTAACTGTTGCTAACAACTACTGATTAGCTTACAACTCTAGGCAGACTGATTTAGACATTTTAAACTCCCAAAGTGTATGTATATATTCACAGAGTAAAGCTATGTCTTACACCAAATGGCATCCTTGTGAGAAGATAGACAGGAATAGAATATTTGTTTTCTCAATAATAGTAATTGTTTCCAGTAGAGTTGTGGTCTGTGGTTCCTGTTAATACTAATATTGAGACTGCTTATTTTCTCACTTCCACTCTTCTGCAGTTCAGTCTGCAGCCTGCATTTGGTTCTGCTGATCAGAAAATTTGTGTTCATACTTCTAATCTCTCATCTACACCCTCTCTCCTCCACTGACCCCGATCTTCCTCTACTGTCTCTTTCTTCTTTCCTGAACSATCTCTGATGTCTAACTTTCCACTAATGTTTTTCTCTTGAAACCATTGTTATGCTTTAAGCCTCTGCTCTAATAAAGACGAAACAAAATCACCAGACAACCATAGATTTGTCTTGCTTTTGTTCTGTTTTCTGATTGTTACCCTTTTCAAAACTCAATACTTTTTTTTACCACTGCAGCTTATCCAAAGAGTATGGTGGTTGGCCTTTTTCATTTATTTTTTAAACCAACTGTAGGGCAATATGAGAAATTCATTAAACATTTGAATACTGCTAAATTCACTGTTTTCCCAGGAGAAAGTGTTTTAAAATGTTCTTGTATTTAGATAAAAGTATTTTTAAAGATATTGATCTTAAATTACTTCTCTACCTGAAAAATCTTTTACTGATGATAAAAGAGTAAATTAGATGAATACTTAAGTTCTAAATCTCATTATAAAGGCTTCATAATTCTGGTTTAGAATCTTGCTAAGTGATATGGAGCAATCAACTGATTTAAATGTGCAAAGAACATCACAGAGTACATCACAGAGTTGGTATGTAAGAAAAAAACCAGACCCAAAGCAAACCCATCCCAGCAGAAACTTCTGTACAGCATAAGGATATCCAGGACTTCCATTTCAATTTAATTAACTTCAGCAACAATTAAGTTTTGCAGGGCAAATGTTCTCCTCTTTGCTTACTTCAGTCTTCTGTCAGCTATACACTCGATTGCAACCACCAGCAGAAAGCGTGCTTGGGAGTGGCAGTGGCCTCCTTTTAGAGAAATATGAAACAGGTTGGAAAAACACTAATAAAACTTGGGAGGAAAATAGTCTATGATGTCAACACAGTCTTCAAATCCTTGAACTGCATTTATTAAAAAAATAAATATACACTTATGTCACTCTCTTGTCATTAACATTTTAAAGTGCAAAGAGTGGGTGAACATTCTCTATTTAATTGAAACACAAAATTATGACTGCCATCTGCACATGCAGGCCTGAGAAGCGGCTTAGGGTACACAAAAAATTTACATCTGGTATTCAAATATTGGGGGGGGGGGCATTTTAACCGTATCAGGTATCACATCATTCCAATAGTGTAGAATAAATATGATATGCTATTTATTAATATTTGAAGACATTGTCAATATTTGAAGTTTCTTAGGCACTTGTATAGAGTTTAAATCATGTGGATGAATAACAGCTTCCCAGGGTTAGGAGATCTTTTCAGTTATTTACATTTCTTATTTTTATTTTACTTTTTTGGAAACACACACAGAATGATCTTTCTCTCGGTGCTCCTTTTTCAGTAATTCTTTTGTTCTACATTTGGTGCTAAGGAGCACAGACCATGTTAAATCCATACAGCAGCCTGCAATCTCCTTAACCATATGCTATTTTTACAGCAGGTCACCTGTGGAAATGCTTTTTTTCAACCAAATCCTCCTCCTCTTGGCTTGTCGCTCTGCTTGTTCACACTGGGGCTAATCCTGGTGCTGTCACGCTGCAGCCACCGAAGCCACCATCTGCTCTTTGCCCTACTCCGGCCTTTGATCAAACAGTAAATAAATCCTTCAGGATAGGGAAGGATTTCCTGGGTGCTGGCCATACGGCAACATATTTGATCATTGCATGGAGCCTTGGGTAACAGTGCGATCGCTGGTAAGTAACATACCTTCCCATTACCTTCACTTGGAGTTATGAAGATTTCTCAATGCAGAAATCAATCATTCTCATCTACCTCAGAAGCGACAAAGGTACTTGCACATCTCTGAAATAAGGTGATCAAGTGAACATCATGTGCCTCAGAGACKCAAAGGCTAAGCTCATGCAGGGAAAGGGAAAAGACCAGGCTGACTTTCCCACAGTCCCACCTGAAACGTGTTTGTTGACAAGGAGTTCTGGTGACTCAGAAAGATGTCGATTAAGAATTGTTTTCTTGGCTATATGTGAACAGACCTGAAACCAAAATGATAAGGCTGGGTAGCTGCAAGAGGAAATCCAAAATGCCAAAGGGGATCCTGATTTTTTGACACATGAAGGCACCTGCAACCACTACAATTAATATAGGCCARCAAATTTTAGCACTTTGTTGTTGTTGTTGTTGCGGAGGCAACTGCTGAGAAAATACAGGACAATATATCACTTATCTCTGTGTGCATGGCGTTGAAGCACTGAACGGTACAATTCTTGCTAAACCCTGCAAAACTGCATCTGACATTGCTTGAGATAGGACAGAGGCTAACAGAGCTGCTGAGTAAGCATAACTGGTGGGCCTTAAAATATCCGTAGACTATAACAGAATTGCTGAACTAACAAGCTGCTGAGCCAGCGTAATGAATAGAACATAGCAAAAATAATGCAATAACTTTGTGGTTAAGACAGCTGTAAAAGAAAGAAAAGAGAAGAGCTGTCTCTCAGCCAGTTTCAAAGAACTGGTTCCCCAGTCTCTTGTATTTGGACTGGAATGGATTCAGCAAAACAGCAGAAGGACAGTCTGGACAGCTGAGAATGTATGTGGCCAGTGGGTCACAGTGTTATAAGGAGAAAAAAGACAACTCAGAAATTCACCAGTGTGAGCTCAATAGAAGAGAATCAGCATTACGGGTGCCAGGGGCTGAGAAAGGTGAGTATTTTCTCCAAATTAGCTTGAAATACTGGCCAGGATATGCCTGGATCTCCCCATGCTTTGAGTGCRGCTCCTAAGTGCCAACGACAGACATTTCGCAGATCTTTGCATGCTGGGAGAACTTAGAGATCTGGGCAGAAGAGTGGCTCATAACTAGAACATTATGCTGCTAATGACTGTGTGCTAGGGAGTTTATCATAAATATCCACTGCCTTTTATATAATTTCATTAGTTATCTTATGGGATTGCTACAAAGATAGATAGACAGATAGATAGATAGATACATACATACATACATACATACATACATGCATACATACATACGTAGATTCACTGCCATGTTTAACTTATGATTATCTCATCATTTTGTTGCTATAATTGCCTGTAGTCATTGGCTGGGTTTGGTTGTTGTGTTGCTGACTTGTAGTTGTATTTGCTATGCTTTCAGTTAATGGAATTTGTATAAGCTACCAGTCAACATAAGGTATTAAAATCATCACCTTCTGAATATTGTGGATCCTTGTGGTTGTGCTTCTACTAACTAACTAATTTGTATTGGTTTTCTAATATTTACAGTTACATCTTCAGAAAATGAAAAAAAGGAAAAGGATACTGATATGTAATCGTTCATATTGCTAACCTGTTAGCCTAATTTCTGATATGTTCAGTCCAGGAGAACTAGCAAAACTGCTGAATTACCATGATAGTGAGCATGTCTGGGAAAGCTTTAAAGGGTGGCTTGTTGGAAGCTGTTCCAAATAGGCTGGTTGGACGTCATCAACATGTTTTGGCTGGAAGTGAGTTTATTTGCGTGGACACAAACAGCACTCTGTCTGTTGGCTTCAGGAACAAAGCACAAAAGCTATTTCATCTTATGTAACATTTACACACAGCCTGGTGTGTCTTTCTTACAGCTTGTAGCGGGACTTCCTCCTTTCTATCTGAACAGTTTTGCAAAATGAAACTTTCTGAAAAGTTTCATTGAACAAAGCAGGGTTAATAGCATTTGAATTTTGTATGTTAAGATCCTACAAAGCTTAGCAGAGCATGATAGCTTCTTATAAGGGCGTGGATCATCTTATAAAATAAATTAATTCTAAATCTCATTCAGCATGTACCAAGAGTCATAAACAGAATATTTTGTCTTTTTTGCTTTATAATTAAATTATGTTACAATTTAATATGAGATTTAATATTGTCCTTTACAGAGAACACATGTTAATTTTTCCCACCCTTTGTCTTTAGAAGACTTTTTCATTTACTTCTCACTCTGTATTTTAATAAAAAGCAGAAAAAAAGTATGCAAATATGACACACTGAGCTCTCCTTTCAAGCACAAACAGAATGTTTACTCTTGAATTAGTAAAAAATGTCCTATGTCAGCATATTTAATTTTGAGTTTATATGAATTTGAGTCATTAAGCTTAAGTCTAGACTCAGAATGCCTTTTTTTCCTGTCATCTGGTTTTAATTGGATCATAATTTTATGTTTTGCAGAATGACTCTCATATGTTACTGGTATTTTAGCAAAAATATATGCAGAGAGAGAGAGAGAGAGAGAGAAATATACAATTTTCCCCTCTCACTTCCTATTTCCTTTTCTAAAAGACTTAAAGAATCGTTTAGTACTTTAAGGACTATTCCTCTCCTCTTCTATTTCTCAGACTAATTTCCAAAATGAGGGGAGGAAGTCCCCCCTACCTCTTTTCAAAATTAATTGTTCCCTTGTGGGATAAGTCACCAAAATCAGAAATATGAAAAGAAAATCTGGAAGGTAAGGCCCTCAGGGCTCCCACAGACGCTCACTTCAACCAACAATGCATGGAAATGCATTGGGGATCAAATATGTTAGTCATGGGAAATCAGTGCCTAAATCCAAGTATACCACAGCGATAACACAGAGAGCTGCAGCATTTCCGCCTCTCAAGAAGCGGCGGTCCATGTCCACAGCCATGTTGACAGCAGCTGTTCCTGCCGTGCCTGAGCCCTCCTCACTCTCCTTAAGGAGGGAGTGTTCATGTCTGTCCTTGGTCTGTGCTCAGATATCTGTATTCATATAGGCAGCTGTTCCTCTTTTCTTTATCACCATCACAACAAGACCCAACATACAGCCAAGACACTTTGATTTTATGGTGCCTGTTATAATGGAATATGTTAAACAGGGAATAATACAGTACTGCAACTGAAAGCCTTAATAATTCCTGGCAGAGAAATAGGCATACATCACGGTCTATCTCAGTAAAAACATTATAGATTTAACTAAGTTATAAACAATAATAATAAAAAATAAATAAGAGTGTAAGATATATTTTTCATCACCTCTTCTTTTTTTTTCTCTAAAACAAAGAGGTAAGATCAGGACACATTTTCAACATGAAATCTGCAAGCATAAGCACTTGGTACTTCATTACTACTTAATGGAAACTAAGATTCCATGTAACAATAACAACAAAAAAGAAACTCCTAGAGCTGAGGTTTCAAGAGAAGAAATTAATAAAAACAGACATCATGGAAAGTATACTGTCAAGATGTTGCTCCTTGTTTAGTCAAAATTAAGGTGGACTTTTCACCGTACTCACACAAACAAAAAGCAGTCTGTGCTCCAAGAGAGTAAATATTGTCATTCTTAATTTTTCCTCAAAAATGAATTGCCTAAATAAATAGGAAAACAAATACTGTTAAAATGTGGCTGTAAAATTTACTCTGTACCCGTCCTTTTGTTCCTTTCCATTTATTTAACAATTTATTCTGAAACTACCTCTGCTTTCCATTGTCTTTCTAAGGGCTCAGTGAAAACCTGCGTCACTGCCAACTGCTGCTGCACCTGATGTTTTATTTTTGCAGCTGTCTCCAAATTCGTACATAAACCTTGAGACATGAGCTTGTTCATTAGGCAAGCTTTTGCTACTAACCTAATGCAAAATAGCTAGTGGTGCCATTTATTCAGCATAAGATTGATTTTTTAACCACTGCACATGGTTAAAATTTGCAATGATGTTAACTGGGGTTTGATGTATATATTAACGGGAGGCTGGAGGCCTCACTGGATTCCTTTCTGCTATATTCAAAATCACCATAGGTGTTATTTATACCACTTCTGTTCTTAGTGCATTTGCCAAAAAAGAAAAGTCACTCCAACACAGTTGTCATCTAAAAATAAACACCAATGAGATCTTCTTCCTGTGGGCTGTAAGGTCATTCTGTAACTCAGCATGGTTCATTGATCTCTTCTACCCCCTGTGCCTTTCCAGATTTATTGGAAATCTGTTCAAAGGAGAATATATCTTACCGCTCACTACTCTAGGAACTGCTGCTAAACGCTGAGTAAAAGATTCTCTTCTATTCTCTTTATTCCTTGTCCTTAGAGACAGGACCGAGGAAAATCTTCCCAAGTCTCTCAGACATCAGCTGAAAACAGATGAGCTKGGAATACAGGTTGAATACCTTCTGCTGCTCTTCCTTTGGACAAGTTCACTAAGTTCAGGAAACATCTTCAGACCAATTCATATGAGTGCGCATCTGTATTGCTTCTGTCATTAGTGTGAAGAGTCTCAAAATAATTTAAGTCAATGATCTGATTACTAATAAAGAGCAGCACTGGGTACAGGTCAGACATGTATGCTTTGTATTTACCTTCCTTTTAATATTTCATAGTATTAAACAGTACTGTGAAGAAAGAAATCTCATTGCAACTAGCAGGAGAGATATCTATCTACCTATTTACTTCCCATCAAACTAATCACATCATGGCATAGGGCGGTTCACGCATTCACGTAAACATATGTAACTCATTAGAAAAAATGGAGTTTCATCCACATTMACTCAGGTTATGTCCCTTCTTCACTGTAAATCCTGAAATAAATGGAAAAATGCAAACACATGTGCTGGGAGTTTTACTGGGAGCTCAGCAGCTGGAATATAATCACTGAGGTTTGATTAATTTGTTGTTCTTTTCCTTTTTTTTTCTTTAAAGTTGAGGTTTCTAGCAAGACTAGTGTATATGCACTCAAGCCAGCAGTATGTGTTGGATTAATACAGCAGTTTATGAGCAGTAGGATCCTGGGGTCTGTGGAGCTCCACTGAAACAAAGGGCTCACCTTTGGAGTGGCCCTGGAAAAGAGTGTGCAAAAAGGGAGAGAGGCTCAGTGCATCAAGAAAAAGAAAGATGAAGCACTTAAATTCCTTTGATTCCTGCTACAGAGGCACATCTGACAAAACAAATTTGTGTCAGGCTTTTTGCAAAGTGTTATCTTCTTCTTTTCCCTACTGCTGGGCCAGGCAGCTGCATGCCCCTTCCCCATCTGTGCCTCGTTCGTCTCTTCCCTCTCTCGTCTATTCTTCTTGATCTTGAACATTCATCGGATTTTGGCCTGATGTTTTTGCTGCCAAGTGTGTAATGGTGGATTAGAAAGGCTATGCTCTGAGTCCTAATAATTTAATACTCTTACTCACCCAGTAAATTTGAGAGGATGCTCTCTTTAAAACATTGTCCAATGTATATAATATTAACAGTAGTTTTTTTCTCTACCTCGTCTTTCTTCTTCATCCCAAAGGTGAAGTGGTATTGAACAGGCAAAAGGGTTCAGAAAAGAAATATTTCTCTTTGACTAGACATTCAAACACCTCTATCTATTAGTTCCAATCATTCCCCAGACATCTCTACCTTCATGACTCCTTTAGCCTCCACCCAGTAGATTATTTTGTTCTCTTCCCTCAAACAAACATCCAGTGCATATTGTGAACCTTAACTAAATGAACAGTGGTATTTGTAATGAGTGGACTATCCTGGCCTGAACAAAGTCACACCATCACTGAGCTCTGCTGTGCTGGACATGCTGGAACTTCAGTATGAAGTGGAGTCCAAGGCAGAAAATGGTACCACCGTTGTCATGGCTAATGCATTTTTCTTCATTACTTTATCAGCAGAATGCAGTCCACAGTTCACGTTCACCTGGGGGGGCATCCACTACACCTGGAACCAACTGCCCCATGGGCGGAACCATAACACCACTATTTGCCATGGACTGATCCACATTGCCCTGGAAAAGGGAGAGACTCCATAACACTTGCAATATATTGATTATGTCATCGTGTAGGGCAACACAGCAGAGGAAGATTTTTAGAAAGTGAAGATAATCCAAATCATCCCATAGGCCAGTTTTGCCATAAAGCAAAGTAAGGTCAAGGGACCTGTCCAGGAAGTTTGGTTTTAAGGAGCAAAATGGCAAGATGGACATCATCAGGTTCCAATGGACATGGTCAACAAAACAGCAGCTATATCCCCATCAACCAGCAAGAAGGAAACACAGGTTTTTATAGGTGCTGTGGGTTTTGGGGGAATGCAAGTTCCAGATTACAGTCAGACTGTAAACCCTCTCTATCAAGTGGCATGGAAGAAGAATAATTTCAAATAAGATCCTGAACAATGAGCTTTTGAAAAAATTAAACAGGAGATTGTTCATGCAGCAGGCCTTGGGCCAGTCAGGACAGGACAAGATGTRAAAAATGTGCTCTACACTGTAGCCAGGGATAATGATCCTTCCTGGAGTCTCTGGCAAAAAACTCCTGGGGAGACTCGAGGACARTCCCTGGGGTCATCTAAGTTAAGGTTTTAAGGATGGTACAGCTGACTTACAGTGCTCAAATTCCACCTAACTCTCACCTGAATGACATGGTTTGGGAACAGTACTCCCCAATTCAGTGCCCCCACCAAGAGTCTCCAAACCATRTCCAAGCTGCTCTGTCTCGCTTCCCCACTTTCCTCTCCCACTTTTCTCTCCTACTCCCTGCTGTGGTGGGATGGAGAAGGGAATTGGAGGCAAAAAAGACAAAGATCATGGATTAAGATATGAACAATTCATTGGAAACAGCAGTGAAAGAAGAAAACAAACAGTAACAATATTAATGACAGAAGGTACAAGAAAATAAATTATTCACATGGAAAAAAAAACCCTGATAACAGGCAATACCAGACAGTTCCCTCCACCATGTTTACTCAACTGGACTGGAACCCCTTCTTCCCAGAGGAGAGTTCCTTTTACCCATGCCTGGCCACATGAGGTGGTATAGAATAACCTCTATGTCCTAGGCATGCCCCCTGCTGCAAAAAATTAACCCTGTCCTGTCCAGAACCAGGACCCTGAGGAACTACAGCCATTTCTGAAGTTATTAATCCGTTCACAACTGCAGGAAGAAAATATCACAAAAGTATTGCTTTTCCCAAAGGTGCATTATTTTATCTTTCMTTACATACACAAATAAAAATTAGACCCACGTTTCTCAGGATTATATCCTGAGATATAATATCCTTTCATTTAAAAAATATATGTGAAAGAAAAAGGCCACCTACAAAACATGCTGAGGATTTGTAACAATTTTGCAGTTAATGCTTTTACCCAGACATGACTGAACTTCATGCCCTCCCCAAGCTCTTCCCATCTGCTCAGAGAAACATAGGCTAAGAAAACATGTCACTGCTGTAAATTGATCTTGAAATTTCCTGCCTCACATTCATGTCTTCTAAAAAATCCTTAAAGCTGTAACTAGAGCAATGATATACTCAGGTAAGAAACAACATTGCATTAGGCAGCCAAAATCTGACCATTTTCTCTTTAGTGTGAAACTGGAGTAATGTCACTGAAGGTAAAGGTGTAAGTCCTGATTTATTTGGCCAAAAGCGTTTCTAATTTATGGCCTTAGTAGATTGGTTCAGGTTCTCTTTGGGCTTGAGTAAATAAGTAACACATAATATCCTCCAAACCAATGCAATTGGGGCAGCTTTAAGTGCTACACTTTGCTTCTGAGTACAAAAAATACAAGTTTATTGTGCAAGAGGGATCTTTTATTTTATCAAGATTGCTGAAAATATAAAGGGAACTAAATATACCCCCACAAAAAACTACCTCCAGAAGCACATTTAAATAAGACTTACAGAAGACAGTTAGAGGGGAAGAGCAAGAACAGAAAGTGTCTGCTCTGATTTACTGTAAATCTCTCCCTGGGTGATTTTGATGACTCAAGACCTGAGAAGCTTAGAAAAATATATATGACAGAGTCAGATGCTGTTAACTCTATGAATACAAACAATAAATATTGTATCCCTCACTATGAAAGAAAATTATAGTATCTTGAGCTCTGAAAGAATAACAACAGCACCACAAAAATATTATATTTCATAAGCACTTGCAATTAAGAATCAAAAGGAGAAAATGCCCCAAGTCCATTTTTTTAATAGACTTTATATTTATGAGCAACAAAATTAACAGGCATGCCTCAGTTGGAATAGTACTGTAAATATTACTTATTTATCAGGAAAGTGACTGAAGTATTTTAACACAGCAAAAATTTCCACAGTACAATTTGTTACTCTAAAAAAAGCAATAAGTCTTTAGCTGCTGTAATTGCCTCAGTGTAATTGAATGTCTCTATACATACTTAAACAAACCAGCAAAGAAACAATCCTATTTCTCTATTCTGTCCTCACTTTACGTCTAAACCAGTCCTTCTTTAGACCCAGATCTAGATTTTAAAGCCCATTTATGTGATGAATATAAATACTGGACAAAATTTTGCCAAAGATTAACTGTGATTAAACATGCCTGATCCAAATCCCTTTGATAAGTYTTTATCAAATCATTCTAATAAACATTTATTCTGTTTTTAAGCTACTTGAACTCTGTTTATTTTGGTTTGGGCTTTCTTTACTTATTCTGGGCAAGCTGAAGCTTTCAGTAAAATCAAAAAGTCTTTTCCCATAGATGAAGTATTAAATATCACAAACACAAGATTTCAATAAAAAACAGTTTAAAGTGTGTGGTAGTGTTCTTCACATAATATCTAATATTCAGAAGACCTTTGCTTTGCTGTCCTTCCTTGACCTGGTACTGGTGGTCTGACAACGACGTTGGGAACATTACTTGGGCTATATGCTCAGTAGTAAATTAAAACTACCCAGGACCATTTTCTGCCAAGGAAGTCAACTAGAATAACCCATATCTTTACTATTTGATTCTTTTACAAGATCTCTTGACTAATGGATCAAAGCCTGTGCTGTGACGGACTGAGTCCTGAACTGTGAGTGAGATAGGTGTGAAACTGGCCTGTCCTTTGCCATAGAAGATTGAGTTTTACTATTATGTTGGAGCCCAATTTAGTTTATCTGTATAGGTGTAGCTTTTACCTCTTTCTTCTACAGTTTCCCCATCTGTAAGGAGGGGAACACAATGCCTGCTTCTCCTAACCCACACTTTGCATTCTGTAAAGGAAAGCATTAGCTATGTCCCTTAATAAAGAAAACGAACCTTTAGAAGATACAATACAGACTTACTCTGCTTATAATCACTGTAAATCTTCCAGCCTGACATCCGTAGCAGTCCCTTTATGTCATTACTTACTCTAAAATGGAAATATGCTGAGGGAACAGTAGCATTGACTTTCTATAATGTCTACTAAATGTGTACTAAAGATTTTGTTCGAGATATAATCCCAAGAAACATAAAGTTGGAGAGCTGGAAGTTTGCTCATAGTTTTAACTATTATTTATATTACTAAAATGAAAATTACTACATATTTCGTGTTACCTAATATACCGATTATATTAGCTTCAATTCAGCAATACGTTCTGCCACTGGCTTGTAAGATGTCCTGTTCAAGTTCAGAAAGTTTAACAGGAGTTATAGAAGGCAACCATTTTTTTAACCAGTGTTGTGATGATGCAGGGCTATACATTTCTTTTAAATCTTCAATACGCAATTTCTATTGTCTATAAAGRTAGCTTCTAGCATTGTGTCTTGTTATTTGCCTTCTAAGGAGTGGTATTTCAGTGCATGTTTGTGTTCTAGTGAATTGGAAAACAAATTTTTCATAGAGAAATTGAAAATGTTGTTATGCAAAATAATGTCTAATGAGGCATTTTTTCATAAATTTTAGGAGTCAAAGTTCAGAATTAATGAGTGCCTTGCGTTGAGCGAATAATAGGAGATTATGTTGCAGTTCAGAACTCCTTTGGTTCACTATCTGTTAATTTCCTGATGTTCAAATAATTTCTTTTAATAAAGGAAGTATAACTTTTCTTTTTTTTATTTGTACCATTCCTTTCCACCCAGAATCTTTGGTTTGTAATTAAAAAAACAACCAAACAAAAAATCCCAGTATCTGTTTATTTTCTCTGAGTGTTTGTGCTGTAAGGTCCTGATCTTACATGGTCTCACATGTGTGAACAATTTTAAGTGGATGAGCAGAATTAAAATGTTTGCAGAAGTATTTATAGGAATAAGGCTTACATCCAGTTGGTAGTCACTGCTTGTGCTCTATTTTGATACAGGACTCACCTTTGTTGCTTCAGATTTCTTAGCTCTAGAGAAACCCTTCTCAAGTTTGAGCATGTCTTCAGTGCTGGTAGATAGAAAGTGAAAGTTTAGATCCTTAGAAAAGACAAGAGACCTTACATATGTCATCAAGGACATTTTCTACCTTTATTAGTAGAAAAGGCAGGTAAAAGTCTTAGGTAAAACATCTTTCCCTTCCATAGCTACACAGACACAGGGAAGAACCTGACTTAATGGTTAGGTGCCAAGGCATGGGAACAAATTTTTTAAGCTAAGTATTTAAGATAAAGATTTTTGTCTCCTAATCTTCTAGAAATACTATGAAAACAGACATCTTAGAGAGTCTTGAGTCTGAGATGTATATGGTGGAAGAAGAAAGGCATTGTCAACCACAGTGGACTTTCATTTAAGTCAGCAGCTCCCTGCTCATTCTCTTTCCTGGCAGCCCAGTCTGCAGGAGACAGGGGAAAAGCAATAGCCCTGAGACAGGGCACGCTGGGGGTGAAGTCCCTAAAAGCAGCTCTGTGAGCTACCTTGTCTGCTTCTTTAAGAAGGGCAGAAGGGCAGAGGTAAAAGCATGGAGTATAGTGTGGGAAAAGGGAGAGAGTGATAACAAATTACCTGCCTGCAAAGCTTATAGATGCCCATTGAGCCTTTTGTTTGTCTTTTATTTCCCTAGGTACCAGATGTATGTGGTGATATGTCAATCTTGAGTATCTCTGGGCCTTTTTTACCATGCAAGCAGCTGGGAGGCAGACATCCACACTGTGAACTTCGTGTGTGAGATGATTCTCTCACCTCTCCTCCCAGCCCTGATCACTCCTCTCTCTGATGGATGAAGCCCAGTGTGTGTATATTCAGGGATGCCTGCAGAGTTTCCCTTCCACAGGAAAGCCAGGGCTAGTCTGAGGAGTCTGGTTCATGGACAGTTTTTCAGATATTCCCACAGAAGGAAGTGAACATATGACTAATAATGAATGGCCTTGTTAATAGCATAGTTCTGGCAAGGATGTCTGTGAGAAACATGGTACCAAAAGTTAAGCTGCCCTGAATTGTTCCAGGAAACAAGAATTCAGGGTGAAACAACATATTTTCAAATTGAGAAACTGCGAGGTTATTTCTGACACCACTATCTTCAGTCAGCTTCTTCAAAGACATCCAGAGGCCACATGTGGTTCCCAACAAGCCTTCCCGAAAGGAAAAGACTGACAATCTCACCCATTTTTCCTCATGTTTCAATTTCTACCTTGCTTAAATTGGAAAAAAACCTGAACACCAGGTCAGGTGTGGGCAGGGCTAACTAGAGTCTAAGGACCAGCATCAGCATCCTGGGACAAGCTGGATGATTCTGCACTGGCTCTGGCTGGGATGGAACTAACCATTATCATAGCAGCCTGGATGGTGCTGTGTTTTAGATTGGTGACTAACACAGTGCTGATAACACATCAGTGTTTTGGCTGCTGCTGAGCAGTATATGCACAGCATCAAGACTTTAACTCCTTCTGCTCTCTGCAGTTGGTAGGCTGGGTCTGGTCAAGAATCTGTGAGGATACACAGCTGGCACAGCTGATCTCAACTGGCCAAAGTGGTACTTTGTACCATGGAGTGCCATGTTCATCAATAATACAGATGACTGTTGCTTGCAGACTGGCTGGACATTGGTCTGCTCATGGGAGTGGTGAGTGATCGCTTCTGCATCTCTTGTATGCTTTTTTCCCCCCTCCTTCCCTTAATTTATTAAAATTTCCCACAACCCCTCAACTTTTCTCTCTTTTGCTCTTATTTTTCTTCCCATATTTCTGGAGGTAGGGAGGTGGATTGAGCAAATGGCTGTGTTGGTGCTTAAATACCGGCCAGGATCCAACCACCACAGGTCCTAAGACATTTGCTTACAGTCACAGTGTTTCTGGCCTGGAGTGACATATATTTCGTTTGTTTGCACTGTGCCATACCTCCAGTCCTGTATGGCATGCCAAAACTCTGACTCAGAGATGGGAAAAGAGAAAGAAAGATTAATCCTCCAGGATCACTGGGAGAATGTGTCTAGGCACAGTCTCAAGAATGTTTTGTCAGATAAACATCTATTTGGCTTTTCTCCATCTCGGTGTTTATATGTCCTTATACACTGACTGTGAGTACCATTTCTGGGTTCTGAAGGTCAGTGAGGGATCTGTATTCTTATATGGTACCTGCCTGTAAGGCAAAGGAGGACTGCTTTGTACTACTGCAGCACTTAACATCCATTTCACTGGAATAATTTGGATCAGTGGCCTTTCTCAGACACTGCATGCAATTTTTACTCTCTGGTTCATTCCACTTGTTTGTACTCTTCCACTGTCGCTGTGTGCTGCTCAGCACAGCACCTGCTAGGCTACTAAAAGCCTGAAGTCGGCAGCTGTCAGTTTTACACTGTCAAGTTTTCCTTTTACTCCTTCTGACTGGTGCTGTGGAAGCAAATACTGCAGCCTCACTCCCCTTGCTTGCCAGGCAGCTGTAGCTCTTCTTAAATTCCAGAGGATGAATCCATTACGAATATTTATCACTCCTCAGCTATCTGATCTTCCTGTTACATATACTAATAGAATATGGCTCAGAGATGGTAGTCCCTATAGCACCATCACTGTTAGTTTAGCTTCGAGGAAATGTGATTCTGCATCATACTAACACAGCCTAACACTGCTTAAGACCTGTGACACTCATCAGAGAGCAGGGTTGAGCTTTTTATTTATTTTTTTTAATGTATTAACCTCCAATAAACCATTTCCTCAGAAATCCCTTTCAACCATCTGGAAAAGAATATAATCCCACCAAGAAAAAAAAATTCACACAACTATCACATCATTTTATAACTTTGGTTTTACTGTACATCACTGGAGCTGCTGACTGGCAGCAGTCTAATGGCACAGAACCAAATCAGAAAACAAACAGTTTTCAGTGTGGTTTTTCACCTGGCTATGAAGGGTAGCACTGYCAATGGATGGTCACGGATGTGTCCAAAGAGGTGGAGGTGAGAGAGATAATGACAATGTAACTTACTCCCACTCCAAGTCAGCAGATTTCTATGGCATATATGGCTATGGTTCTAAGCTGAAATCAGAAACACTTTTGATGCAGAGGGTAAGAACATAGTTAAATGTACATTGAAATGCAGTGATGTACCATTATTTAAAATATACGAGTTGTTGTTGTAAATGGAAAAGTGGGAAAAGTGATTTTTTTCCCTGTTTCTTTTTTAGTCCTTAACAATTTACTCTCTCCTTTTAAGGAAATTCTTTGTCACTCCAAATGTTAAATCAATGTCACAGGTGCATGGTTCTTTGTTTTCCCTGTAAGAGTGAATATTGCTTTACAAGCAGATGCTATATTTTAATAAAAAGGTATTTTGCACCGAATTTCAATATAATGGAAATGGACATACTGTTGCATGCTTTCAACTGTAATAAAATAGATTCATTATAGTACAAGAAGGATTTTGAGTTTGAAAATATGTTTTCTTCAGAATATTTAATAGAAAAGAACATATAATTTCCCTATATAAATTGATAGAAAAGGGATGCAATCACTGTGAGAATGTGCATCCATTAACAGGACCAGAAAAGGAAGGATTGTGATGAATATGTTTGTGATTTTCACATCTCATAGAAAAATTCTATCAACCAGAAATGAAAGCCATTTATCCCCTTAAAAAAAAAAATGAATACAAGTTTATGTGAACTGTATGGTAGGTCCTTGCATTCAAAGACTTCTCTGTCTAGCAATACCTCATAAAGTAATTGGAGTAATGAATACTCCACTTGCTTACAACTAAATCTGATACAAACAAACACTAGAGAATAAGACGTTACAGAAGTAAATTAACCGGGATAGACACTGAGTAAAGGGATTGGGAGCTTTATCACGAAAACAGAGGTGGAGCTTAAGGAAGGCTGATTTGTTCCTGGTTTGTCTGCAGAGGGTCTGTGTATTCTCAGTCAGATCATATGGAGGCATTTCTAAGTGAAGATGTGCACTTATTTAGCTGTCTCTGTGACTCTTATTTAAAGGTGACATGGCACCATGTAACTCAAGCCAGTCAAACTTAAACTACCATATGTTTTCAAAGGCAGTCTTTTGTGTGCTTACAGAGGGAAGGTGCAAAGCCCACGCTTACTAGATTTTTTGTAAATTACTTTATTGAGGGCTACCAACTAGTTCTTGAGTTACTTTAATTTTGCATAGTGATTCGTTCTCCAAAGTAAAGTTTATGAGAGATGTCCTCTCCAATCATGATATAAAATTGAAACCATGGAAGTCATTGACAACAGATTTTTGGGATGCCAAATATTTGTATGGATTCAGAGAGCAACTAAATACATTCATAGAAGACAAATCCATCAGAAACTATCAAGGAAAAAGATTAGGTCCTCGCTTTAGAATTCCCTGCACACTGCTGTAACCTGGGTTTGCATTAATCAGAATTATTACRTGCATCTATTCTTCCTCTGCTGGACATTGTTAGGAGAAGGGTAGATTGATGTAGATTCAGCCTAATATGCCCATTTTGATGATTTTAAGTACTGAATGACTTCCCAYCATGCCAAAATAATTAACTACACATATTTTTTGAATAGCAGTGAGAAAGGAATCAGATTAATAATATAGTAACTAAGCCAGTGGTTTTCTCAAACTTGTTTCTCTTTTCACCCAAACCAGGTTAAAGACTATGCCTTGCTACTTCCAATTGGTATATCTTTCAAAGAAACAGCAATAAGCCAATGGTTGTATCAGTCTCATCAYATAACATGTAATGCAAGAAATGAAGAAAATCTTCCTTAAAAAAGTACATCTATTGTAGACTGCTGATTCCTTTATTATTTTGAAAGAAGACATGGAAATGATTTTTCTGATTGCTTACTCTTTTCTAGAAATAACTCTAACAGCCAACTTCAGTAGCATATTGTGCCAAATTGTAATTATCTTGGGTGTGGTATGAAATCTAAGATGTATAGACAGAGAAATAGACTTCACATTTCAGAAAGACCTGTTTATATATCTTGCTGCAATTTCAAATGGCAAGTAGATTTCAGCTTTTTTAACGTTATACTAAAAATCCTCTCTCTGAGCAATTTTGCCTTTCCTCAAGGTAGTTTCCCCTCTTTGATTTCAAACCCCAAACTTCTATGACTCTCTTAATGTTTACACAAATATTCCATACTTGCAACCGGCATAGCAAAGACTGAAGAAGTGACTGTCCACAGCTTTATCCAATACCAAAAGTTATTTCAATGAAAATAGACTACAAAATTCATTCCCACACTTCAAAACTAGGTCTTTCAGAGATTGCAGCTTTTGAACAAAAGTATTATAAAACACAGAAGGAACCCCTTGAGTTTTGATATTTGAGGAAATTGTCTCTCATATAAGAGAAATTCTCATCTGAACCAAAGGACTGAAGCTGTCCCTTACATTTCTCTGTAAGTATATAACTGTTTATAACATTCCTTTTAAGTAACACACAAAAGCCAAATGCAGAGAAAATTCACTGCAAGTTGCTGAATTTCACAGCCCAGCAGAGGTGAGGTTGCCACAGTGCCATGGTCCTAGGTCCAGGCAGCAGCCAGACCGAGCTAAGCACTTGTCCTTGGTAGGCATACATCCACATGTATACACTTCCACAATACACATGTACACACTTATGTGACTGGACACACAAATTAGCACAGACAGAAGCACTCACACAAATACAGGTAGCACACACAGCTTTCCTGTTTCCATCTCTGGCAGCTCAGGGTGAAGGTCTGTTCATGGGCAATTTACATATATAGCATAGATCCCTCCTTTAGATACCCAGTCTAAACAGTAGCTGGCCCCTGAATCACCTGGTTTCCCAGTTTCCTAATGCACAAAACCACAAGATGCTGATGAGTCTGGCTGCAACACCTCACAGTCTCCCCAGTTGCTGGCTTGGATGGCCTGTATCCTCTCAGACCACTCTGGTCTCTACAGCTGCCCCAATACCTGTCACACTCACCACCCAGTCCAGCTGGATGTTAGCTGGTGAACACATTCCAACATGTACTACTCCAGCCTCTCAAGTTGCTGGCACCTGAGATACATGGTCCCTGTGATCTCTACTCCTCAGTTCTGTCTGCTGACATTCAGGTCTCCATGTACACACATGCATGCTGAAAATAAAGAGCCTTATAATTGTCAGAAATAGAATTTCATGAGATTACAGGACAGCCCAAGATGATCAAACATAGTTTATGACTGGCGAAGCATATTGACCAGCAGCCTGATGAGAGGTACCCGGCCCTTTTTATCTCTTTTATCTCTCTGTTTTTCCATTCTTGTCACTTCACAAGCCACCTAGATCCCTTCCTTTCCTTGCCTTTAGTTTCTCCTCTAATTATCTCATAATAGTATTGTACAATCCCCAAATGCTCCCCCCTGCATCCTACACTGAATCCTCTACCTCTACAGGCACTATCCACTCTCAGTTTGTAAGGAGGCCTGGAGACCCTCTCCTCTTGGCTGATGGTGATGAGTCTTAGTCATAACCCAAGGGGCTGACACCCTCCTGAGATGCTCTGGGAGAGGCTGACTTGGAGGAACTCATTCTCCTGCTTACTGTTGTGCCTCTGGGCTTCTCCAAGTGTGTGGAGATGACCTTTCCATCACACAACCTACCACTGTACAAATCCATTTGAAGTTGCTCTTTTGTCTGTTCGTTTTGTAGTTGTATCATGACAATACAGCATTGCAGGTCTGGCTGGGCAGGGACAAAGGCACATTTGTAAGCCCTGTGGGATCAAATTTCAGTCAGCTGCTCTTTTTGAGTGGTCTCTATTCAGAGAGGAACCAGAAGTAAAATTTGTCTGTTTACTTATCCATGACATCTCCCTTGCATCTAAACTTTGTAATACCTGTATCTAAATTGAGCAGGGACCTTCACTATATGGAATGAAGTCACACCCTTTGAGACCCTCAAAAGGGAGATCACCTCTTCTGCCCAACTAAGTTGCTTAATCTTCTTTTTGTAGGTCTAACTTTTAGATGAAAGTGAAGGAAGAATGGAGGATACAGTGACCTAGGGCACGTCACCATCGAGACTCTGCCTCTTCTCCGTGGTGAAATGGAAACAATTTACAGCATCTTAAGGCAGCTATCTAAACCAGGCCAGACTAATTACAGATTGAAATGGCCAATATCTCTCCACTGAAAAAGGCAATCCAGGGTGACAAACTCAGATGTAAACACTGTAGGCATCAACATTTAATCTGATGAATCTCACCTCAGACTCAATAATTAGGTGTGTAATATAAGAGAACTGGATGCTGCTATACAAAAATTTGAAGTCACCTGCCTTTCAGCGTGTGTAGTACACATATTTATGTTGTATAACAGGAGAACTGATGAACTAGAAACTTAAATTTCTGTACTGGTAAAGTGTCTATATAAGGTAAAATGCACCTCTTTCAAAATTTCCTGTATGAAATTAAAGGACCAATAAGCTCAGCATSTGTTTAACTCAAGCATGTTTTCATTACTGTTAGCACAGCATGAGCTTAAGCCAGAAAACTCCAATCTAGAATTATTAAGGGAGGAAAGTTCGAGTTTTTTGAAAGTTTCTAAATTTTTTCCCTCTAGTTTTTAGAGTATTTATTAATTAGAATCTATGAAGATAAAATCAGAACAAAACAAAATAAAACATCATCATGCTACAGGTAAAGAAACCAGATTTTTTTTCAGGAACAGTATTCCCAACCACTAGGCTACTAATTCATGTCTCGCTTCTGTCACATGACAAGTCAGGCCTGACCTGATAAAGGCAAAACTTGGAGGAGCTAGGCTAAAGGCAAAGTATGACTTAAACAAGCACAAAAATTTYGGATTTATGCTCATAAATTCATGTTCAGTATTACTTCAGGTGCCTCCTTTATCTGATATGGTCTTTAACTGCAGCTTACTTAAAGGCAATATTTTTTGGTGTTACATTGGCAGTGGATTCATACACAACTTTTTTTCATGTTTCTGTCCTTGGTATGCCTTACAAATTTTGCTCCACATTACAGTTCTTGTCATAGTTCCTGTAAGACTGATTTGGCAGCTGCCAAGATGCAGTCAGAGGTGAGCTCCATGATAGGGAAGTACTTAAGCACAGGTGACAGGCTGCAGAGCAGCAGCAGCATGACATTTTATCTGAGATACAGACAATGCAGGCAGTAGCACATTGCATTTGATACACACAAGGGACAGCTGTGGTAAGTGTGGCAATGTACAAGTAAGTGCTTTGAAAGATTATGACAGGCAAAATCTGACTTTTATTAAGAAATGGGAGAGAAAAAAGGGATCTAATAGAAATCAAACAAATAGATTCTATACCTTGAGATTAATTTCATCCTACATTAAATAAGTTACATGCATACTGTACACAAACAGTATTAAAAAAAATACCTTCCACACAGAAAGTCTAGACTTTGAAAAGGCTTGAGTCTCCCTGCCTGATGTGCATAAAATATGACCTTGTTCTATAAGTGGTTCCACCAGTACCACTGACATGAGTAGAAGTGGCAGTGGCAGGTTCCTGTTTTACAAAAGCAAAACCAGGTATCAAATGCTCATTTGGGTTTAAGTTTCCCTTAAGACATATTTAATTTCTGTGTTGCTCATAATCCTCATCAGCAAAAAAATAAACGGAATACTGAACTATGTTGAGACTCCTCTGGAAAGTTAGAAGTCATGTATTCAAGAGCAAGTGCTAGTATCTCTCATTGATTCATCATTGAATTTTATTTTAAAAGACTTTGAAAGGAAGAAAATGAGGGGTAGAATGGTTCATTGAGACCCACCACTGGCTAACTATCTTTTTACTTTTGTTGATCTTTTTACAGATCAATCCTAATATTGTCGGTGAGTTGCTACAAACCACAGAAGAGCCAGCAGTGGAGGTATGCTGGCTTTCTGCAGCACCAATATCCCCCACAGCTGGCTGGATTCTGGACAAAAACATTTCTGTCATTCTGGAACGCACATGGAGAGAAAGCAAAGAGATATATGTGCTACTAGGCTTTTATTTGTCTTCAGAGTAACCTGGATTCATGACATTTATTCTAAGCACAGCTGTTAGGCTTTTTCAGCTGTAGAGAAAAAAAAATACAGAGGAAAAATTTCCTTTTGGCATATTTTCCTCTCATAYCACTGTTCTATGAGGTTTTGCATTTGATTATATGCTGCACAAGATCCTTAATAAACACAAATCCTTGTAGGTTAAATTAAAATATGTACAATTATGCTGCTTAAATATTTACAACTTATAAAATTTGGAAATTTGGACCTTGTGACATAGCAAGAAACACTTTAAAAATTTTTTTTATTATCAGTAAGTACAAAGAAATCTGACTGCAGGATAAGAAGATGACATTTATCTACATAACTAACCTTTATGTTATGTTTCTTGTTTGGAGCTTGCATAGGTTTCATTATTCTCAGCCCTAGAATTAGTAGGCAGTAAGCTCCAATTCTTCATTTTCCTGTGCACTCACACGTTCCTTCAGGAGAAGGACATCTCCAGAGCCCTGCTGCCCTAGTCTGGAGAACGACACCTCCCCTGGTCTGCGTTTTACAGGTACAGCGTAGCCCAACGTGTAAAAAAAGTGATAGAGTAGCTGCCAAAGGAAAGAGCTGTGTACATCACCAGTAAGAGATGAATAGCAATGCTGTGGGTTCCCAGGAAACTCCAGCATGTAAATTCTCACCGCCATGAATGATAGGTACATCATCAGGTCCAAAGTAAATAAAACAGAGAAAATGGGACAACAGCTTTCTGTAAGACACAGCCTTAGATAATTATTTTTACCTATCTCTTTTGGCTCTCAAAAGATGTTCCAYTGAAGTAAAATTTACGGAGAATTTTAGTTAACTGCTAGCAGAGGGAGTTAATTACAGCAGATATGCCTAAGGCACAGGATGTGAAAGAGGCTAGTTTCTTTAACTGCTCCAGACAACTAATAATCTTCTTATTCTCAGGAATTTTGCACAATTGGTAAAACAAGATTACTCTTCGGCAAGGAATAGATGCTCGTTTTTTATTGCCTCAAGGTTGCTTTTTTACTTGCAATTTACTGGAATTAGGAAGAGAGAAAATGTTTGCTTGCAGGATCAATGGAAAGTGAAAATGCAAAGCAAGAAAGAGAGAAGAACAAAATTTAAAACTTTAGCAGGAGAAAAACCCTGAAACCAGCACAGCTACAATAGTGAAATCAGCTAAAGAATATTTATAAAAAAGGAGCATTCTAATTAAGAAACAGATGCAGACAGGAGGTAAAGTCATAAGTAATGAAACCTCTAAAACTTTTAGGAAACTGTTGAGAAGCAAGAGAGGAAAAAAGCAGAACCAGGGATACATTGAATTAGAAGAAATTTGAGTATCAATATACCAGGAAAAAAAAATCCTATAATATTTCTTTTGAAGTGGAAAYGTCAGGTTTTTTCAACAATAACGCAAAGAGAACTATTTAATAAGTATTTTTTTTTCAGTCTTGTAGTGTAATGCACAAAATATTTTAAATTTCAACAGTAACCCAGGAAAATATTTAATAGCAGCTTATAAAGTTAGATATTTCAAAGAAGTATGATTAACAATTTTAATCTAAAACTATTAAAAGAGCTGAGCAAGTGCTTTTATGGGCCAATAATGTTGATTTTCAATAAGTCCTGGACATGACAGAAGTTCCAGAGAATCGGAAAAAAACTAGTGTTTTTTCAATATTTTAAAACAGAATGACCACATATTTTAGGCCTGAAGTATATATATTTCACAAAAATATGAAGGTGATAACGTAGGACTTGAATGATTGCATTAGCCCTCTTTAAGTCTTTTTTAATGCCAATCAGCATGTGGTTACAGAAAACAGATTGCATAAGCTAGCTTTTTATATTATTATTATTTTAACTATGGCTGCTAATAATAATAATAATTTTCCAGTGTACTGTGAATTTAGATGGCTTATCGGTTTTTTACGAAAAGAAAATAAAACATACAGCAAAAGAAGCAAAACCAAAAAAACCTAAAACACGACATATTACTTTGAACAGACTCTAGCTAGCTCACTGTTTAAGAGGATGTTTTTACTAATGGTTTTCTACAGCAAATCAGTTCCTACCCTACATGCATTTGAATATTTTTATTAGTGATTGATACTGAATAGACATTTGGAGAAAGAGAAGAAATTATGAGACATCAAAACCAAGCAAAAGTAGTCCATCTGTCTTTATTTCTGACCATAAATTATCACCGGGTAGTATACATGTTATTCACATTTCTTTGTTTTGACTTCAAGTTCTTGAAAATGAAACAAATTAATAAAGTTTTGATTTTAGTGTTGTGACATCTCCCAAACTCTCACATGAATTGTTTTAGGAATAAAAGTTAATTCCTACATAGCCCAAGCTCACAGAACAGCTGGGTCCATGTTTCTACCACTTAGTAGATTAAAACTCCCAGTATTTAATAGATATTAAAAATATCAAATTCATTTGACAATTACAAAAATAGCCCTTATAGATTTATAGACTTGAATAGATTTATTATCTGAGTCTAGCAAAGTAAGGAGAGACATATAAATTAAGGCATATATAATTAACCTATGTCTAATGGTTAATACTTTGGTGTTTATGATGAAAAATAGAAATTGCAGTAAATACTACCATAATAATCTTGGAGAAGACAAAATAAAGGCCTAGGTTATTCAGTATTTTTACAGTGCATTTTTCCTACAATTATTATTTAAATTCTAGGACTGCTTATGAGTTTTATCTAGGAATGGGACTTCATTACTTCGGGAATTTCAAAAATATTCAGGACACTAAAAATAATTACCTGATTTTAATGACTTAAAAATTTACATGGCTGGTCTAAGCTATTTTACCTAGGGTCCTTCCTTAATGAATTTGGGCTAAGCACCCCTTTCTGAGACAGGTGAAGTCTTAAAAACAGATCGTCAGTCTTAAAGACAAGATTGCCTAATCTACAAGTATGTGTTAAAGGCATCTGTGGATGGGGAGAGGGCGTATAAAGAAAGCCAGGTGACCTAGTACAGGGAAAAAAAATATGACTGACAGAGAAGCATCTTAATTTTTTYATGTGCTCTAGAGAAGATGATAGCATGACCTCATCAGCAGGGTGCAGATTGTAGCTTCATCTCTGCCACTGCTGCTGTGCTGTGTGCTGTATGTCAGTAATTGTTCCATTTCCAAACCATTACTGATACCAAGTCATAGGTAAGTCTTACACTGGATCTTATAATGAATATCACGGTGAATATCTCACAGCTTACAAACAAAATGCGGTCCTTCTTTAGACACAAGTGCATAATATCAATTCTCTACTGAATTTAGGATCACAAGAAAGATGACATTGCTGATATATTTATTTATTTATTAATCATTTGTAGGACAGCATCCTATGACAACAACCCTGGTCTGATATGGATAACACAAATAAAAAATAAAAACTGTCATTTCTCAGTTCTGCAGCTGTGCACAGTCCACATGTCCAGAGAAACTGATTGCCTACCAAAGCTAGTCCTTCCCAAGTAATGAAATGCTCTACAACCCCATCCCTTTGTATTCCTGTTGAAAGCTCATGGTCCACTCTGTCAAATGCATTTTAAATGCTTTTTTAAAGACTGAAATTTTGATGGCTTTGGTCTAAAGCTCTTGACTCATTGAAAATAATCTTTTTTTGAGGGGCACAGAGAGTTCTGACCTATGAAAGGTCTCTTAGCTCAGATTTTTATCTTGAATGAAGTACAGCAAGCTAGACAAGCTCCAAAATAGCTATCACCTAAAATATGGGACACCTGTGGTCATAGTACAGACAGACACTAGGCTTGAATTTAAGGTTTAGGCTCACTGGCAGATTGCTGGATCATGAAAAGAAGATTTTTTTCATAGATTCTTAGACAATAAATTCAACATTATTTAAATAGTTGCACTCATTGTACTTGAGTGTAAGAGGTCTGTATTCTGTATTATATTTTTTGGGTACTCAGATGAGCAGAAAAATAGTGATGCAATAGGAAATTATGAATATTCTTAATATACTAATAGAATTTTTTCCCGTTTATTTTCCTGCCACATTATCTAATAGCCGAAACATAATTTTGCCTTAATTTAGGTCACACACGTATTTTTAAAAAGCTTCTTTGTACCCTCCTTCATTTCAATCCCTTGCCTTTCATTCTTTCACTAAGCATCGTACACATTTTTTCAGATTAAGTCTTGCAATGCTTTATATAATGACAGCAATGTTTCCATTTCTCTGTTGAATGTAGCTCTTATAGTAATTACAGCCCTATTGCTCTGGGTTTATAGACACTTCATGAACACAGGAGCGCACTCAGGTGTTATAAATTCCCATCTTTTCACAGATATTTATATCAGTCTTGTTCATCCTATTTCTGAATGTTTGTCATGATATCCTAATCCTCCTGAAGAAGTCTCCAGCTCTGTGCATCACTAGCTGTTATTATCACCACTTTTCTGTAGCATAGCTGCTATTTCATAAGTTAAGTTACAAGTTTTTTAAGACCAATACATGAGACACTTCAAGAGTAGCCTCCTTTCAGCTTCCTAGTCTGACTTTCAGCATACCCTCTCTTTTATTTCCTTAAAATTCTGGAAATAATGTCCATTTTGTCCAGCAAAACTAAAACACTCCAGGTGGTACCACATTTTTCTTTTTTGTTTTTTTTTTTCTTTCCTTTTTTTTTAAATTGCAGTGGTTAGAGGTTAGATTTGTATTTCCTTGACTAAAATAGTTACTTATCAGGAAAGATTTCATCTAGTTTGCTACAATTTACCTTTGATAGTTTCATGTGAAATTGCATTATATTTTCCATTTAACTCCATATTACTTCATTTGTGTTTTAAATTTAGTTCCATTTTGAATGCTATTAAAAGCCTGGCCTCCCCATGCAACATACTGTACTATTAGAAAATTAAAAAACTSATTTAAAACACAAAAAGTCTTGTGTTACGTTTGCAATTTTAAAAAAATACATATTTTTCGAATTAAAATAGATTTTTGGGAATGTGGGGGAGTTCATGTTACACTTTTCCCATTGTGATGAAATACTTTATACCATTCCTGGGCATTTTTCCTTTCTATTTTTGTTCAATGTGTAAAACTTTTATTGAAAAAGTATGTAGCTAAATATAGGACCTTCTTATTTCTTTTTTTTTTTAATCTCTCTTGTCGTTGCAGAGTGGCCTCATTTCTTCTGTCCTCATCTGCTAGGTTCCCCATTCCCATTCATGTGCTCTGTCAATCAAATTATTCTCTTTTTCCCCATCTGCATTAGAATTGAAAGTCTCTGTTTCAATTTGACAGGGAGTAGAAACATTTTTAAGTCTGTTAAAAGAGAATAAGTCGCTTAGAAACTCAGCACTTTCAATTTCCTTCCATATAAGAGGCCTATCTTTGTTTCCCTTTCCCCATGGTGTTTCTGTGAAGTATTTATCATTAGAATGGTGTTGCAGAGAACATGTTTTCTAAATGCTTATGAAAGGTCTAGGTAATTGTAGTTTCTGTCCTCAATTAATATAAGTAATCATGATTATCTGATGAAAACATTGCATGTGGAAGAGAAGGGATGGAAAGTGTTCTCTGGATTAAATATATAACACATAAATAAAGATTTGGAAAAATTTACCTTATTTTTTTGGAACTGGGAATTCATTCCTGACCAATGGAGTTTGTGTGCCAAGAAGAGTTTGCCTATTACTCTCAATCAGTATATAAGGCATCTGTCCACTTAGCCACAGGAGAAAATGACACAAGGAATTAGATAACATACATGTTAAAAGCCTTCAGAAGGCAGGTACTAACAAAGATTTATTTTATATGACTCCATAGCAGACTGGATATCCCATGCTAAATAATAGAAATCTATCTTCATTGAGGCAGAGAAGTGGATCATTCAGAAGCGACATTGGGAAAGAAGGTGGCAAAGAGGAAGTTAGTCACCATTTTTAAATAAAACCAMATTTTGCATATTGAGTATTTTTATGATTTATTTGCATTATAAAATTGAGTAATTTTTGAGTTGTCAGACCTCCTAGCCCTCCCTTTCTGCTCTATAGATGGATCTTTTGGCATTTACAGTTTGTCCTACCCTAATCAAGATCCTTCTGCTATTGCTTTTCTTATACTTCTTCAGTTACATTACAGGTCCACACTGCAGCACTGAAGTCACTGAAGTAAATTTAAATCAGCTAAGAAGTGGGTCCTGATGYAGCTAATATGATTCACTTGCTATGCTTTTAAGATATTTGCTGAATTATTTCATTTATGTTATACATATGTATGGCGGCTACATATATAATGGAACCTTTCRCTAAACTCTTGAAAATGTCTGTAGTATTTCTGCTCTGCATAGAAGCAATCTAAGGTTTTAAATTCGTTTTTCATGTGCAAAAAGCCAAATCCCAGTAAGTTTGATTTAATAAAAAAAGATCACTGACTGACATACAGGCAAAAGATGACAAACGAGTAAAAAATCCAGTGACTGAACATGTACCTTCAATATTTAAGGAAATATATATATATATTTATATATTTAAGTATGTATTAGACACAAATAACATTCCAGTGGCTGGATTCTCTTGTGCAAAGATGCAGGCTTCCACTCCTTCAAAGAGGTCAGAAAGCAGCCAAAATCAATAACTGGTGCTACAAAGAAAGAAGAAAAAACTTTTATTGCCTGTAGCATTTCTGAGTTCAGACAGGATGGCTAAATTCAGCTATGTGTGGGTCAACAGAGCTGCTAACTGGCCACAGTGAACCAATAATGAGATAGGACAGAAATTACTTTTGTATCACTTTGTAGTGCCAGTAACATCGTAACAGTGGCCTATTATGCACAAGGTAATATACAGTATCAAATATCTGTAAAACTAACCACGTTTTTATGTCCTTTTTATTTTATTATTCTATTTTACTTATCCATATTAATTGAATAGCCGCTTGGCAGATCTTTGGTAACAATACACTGAAATCCAAAATCTATGTGGGTGGTTTATCAGATTTTACTTAGTTAACGGTAAAAATTATCTACTGGCAGGCCCCAGATATTTTTCATAAAAATGGAAAAGCATGAACTGGAAGTAGTCAAATCTAAACCACTATGAAGGACAACTGTGGCAACAACTGCTGTGTCATTTAAAAAGTAAGGTAACTTGTGTTTCCAAGCCTGGATTTTTCTTCTGCTCATTTCACTGTTCTWGATGGTGAGCCATGTGAAAGAGCTCTGATGAGTTAGAAAAGTAACTCTGCTACTGTATCATGGAATGAAACAGCAGTTTGAGTAAAAAACCAGAATTACCGAAAGCACTTAGAGGAGTCTTTCAGTTTTGTGATAACATCTGCTTATTTTATTGCCTCGTTCAAAAGGAAGAGGCAGCTGTTCAGTCAGTTAACTTGACTCTTCCCTTGGTGTGTTAAAAGCTAGCAATAGACCACTGGGACACAAATCATTCCTTTCACTCAGSTAGCTGTGCATAGGTACAGGGAATGATGAATACTAGAGGAAACAGTCCTTAGGTACAGCTTGGTTGGAGACTGAGCAACCTGGTCTAGAGAAAGGAGTCCTTCCTCATGGCAGAGGGGTTGGAACTAGATGATCTTTAAGGCCCCTTTCAGCCGAAACCTGTTCTGTGCTACTATGATCGTATGTAAAATTTGGAAAAGATTTGTTATATGACCTAGAGCTGTTCTTTGGGAGCATGCACAAAGGACTGTGTTTTATAACCATGTCTTCTAGAAGTAAGAGATAGGATTGATGCTTAATAAAAATCGTGGCCTCTTTGCACTTAAGTAAGCACTGGTGATTCCCTCCTGTGTTATTTTATATAGTAACTCATTTATCTGAAAAGTGGGAATAGACGAAAATCCCTAAAAATGAAAACTACAGGTTTTCTTAGCTAGTTTGAATAGTGAAGCTGACTATACAAGAAGGAAGCATTACAGATTAAAGGCCAGTTTGTCAGGTTGCCTTCGGGTTTTTCTCTGGAAGCACAGAACGTTATGTTTGGTTTTCATTACATTTTTTTTCCTTTTGTGTTTACTGGAAAATGCACTTTACAGTCTGTTTCCTTTGTACAAACTATTTGACTAACCTTTCAATAATTCTCTGTGTTTCTGTTTCACTGATGGAGCTCCCTTCCTCYCTCCTTTAGTTCATTTATACCCAAAAGTTTCTCCAGGATATTAGTCAAAGACTGTATAACTTAGTGGGAAAAGTCCTTTATATTTAAAAGTCCTTGCCATTATATCTTCAAAGGATCAGTTTAATAAAATCCTGTATCCGTTAAATTTCTTAAACCTACCATGATATACCTGTCAGCGTATTTTACCAGTAATTGAAAGCAGTAAGGCAAATATGAGGATTCTCACCTTTAGGCCTTCTAATACAGATTTCTCTTAACATGACTAACAGAGTTGATGGTATCCACACTTATTATGTGAATAAATATCAATTACAATGGTTGTATTCCTATCTAATTGTTAGAAATATATTTTATGTATATATATATATACACAGAGATATTTGAAAAATATACATAAATTGAAGTATTTGATTTGGAACTTCTCCTGTGTGCCAGCTACTTTACATAATAGACTTTTTTTTTTCCTAGGTTACATATTTACTCAGTCATCAGAGAGACTGAAATGTAGGTAAACAATGCAGAACGTGTTTTGAAAACTAAGTTATTTATGGCAGTGGAATAATTTAGCAAGCCTTTGTAGCTCTAGCAAAAGGTATGTACATCATCAGCTGTGACAACAGAGGATTTACAAGAAAATATGCAACATATATATGTCCGTACACACAATACACTTTGTTGAATGAGGGGTTAAATATCAGAAAATCTGTTCACTGGAAATTAAAAATTGGAAAAGCACTATAAAAACTAACCTATTCTTTAGTACACAAAAGAAGTAGGCTGGAAAAGCAAAATGTTAGACTCTGGTTTTGAAATCATTAGGTCATTTTTGAATGAACATTAACCCTCTGATTCAGTATGGAGTAACTCTTTATTAAAACTGAAATCAATAAGAATATTCTCCGGCCCTTTGTCCTCATCTTCTGACAATGTTGTCTTCTGAAATATTATTGGAACTGATACACAACCTCAGAACCAGCTCTGAGTAGGTACATTTGGCTTTGTATATGAAATACTTGTTGACATCAATACATACATTTAATCTATTTCAGAATATAGAAATACTGTACCATATTTAAATCTATATATTAGATTAACATAATCTAGTTCATATTTTCTAGGAAATGGCATTTGCTTAGGTATTAACAGTTTTGAATTAACAAAAGCATTACTGTATCACAAAACCCACAAGAAAATAAATGCAAATCTTGATTGTCTATGCAAACACTAATCTCACATTCTGTTTTCACATTTGAATTGAGTTGGTTTGCTTTTGAATTGAAATGCTTTTGATGTCAGCATGTGCTTATCAGCTCAGGATAGAGAAGTTGCCTCTGCTCCCATGCTCTTACAATTTGCAAAGAGGTTGTTGTTTTAAATGTTGGGTTTTTTCCCTAGAAAAGAGACAGCTCATTAGATCTCATTACTAGTCAGCAGCTGTCACAGAGCATGGATTTCAAACTTGTGGCAATACATCTCTCCACAAAAGCTTTCTCCAAAAAATGGGGACACAATTTATTTTGTCATTAACATCAAATGACATTATATGTGGCTGCATTTACACCTTTTGCTCTGCTGAAGAACATTGCAAAATTCAGTAGCTTAAACTTGTTATGGCATTTGTTCCCTTTAAAATGCTAATTTCTGCTGTTGAAAACTGTAAACCAAAACACAAAGTGAAAACCAAAATGTTTCATCAGCAAATTCTGTCATGAAAACAGGAGAAAATATTTAATTTTATTCTCCTGATGGTCTTTTTTGCAAGGAAAGAGGGATTCCAGGGAATTCATTGCTTCAATCAATACAAGAAGTAAACTAGAGCTAGAGAAGGTTGACCAGACAACTCCCATCTGTATCATCAGAAACCGTAAGGTTAGTGTATTATATTGAGGTAGAATGATGTCTAGCGAATATTAGCAATGTAACTTCAGAGTTAGTAACGTTAATTTAACATTTCTGAACAAGTGTGTTCCAAAGGTCTTACTTCTGAAAAGGATTTTACAGCCCTTACTTTAAAATTAGAAAAAACAGGATTGTTATTTGCAGAGCTGGAAAAAATGATTTTATTATTTGAACATTTCTTTCATGTCTTAGAAAACATAAAATAAGGGATTGTACACAGTGTTTCAGGTCTGAGTGTGAAAAACCATTGAAACTACCTGTATTGTCATATAAAATATTTTGCATCCTTAAGCAGAAACTTGAGTTAGAGAGCAAGCAGCATTTTCCTGTTGACAGTGCACTTATTAAAATCTGAAGGCTCAAGGGTGCCTACAGCAGACTATAGCTTCAATAAGAAAATAAAAAGAATTTGCAGTTTCTCATGCAGTTTAAGTCAGATATTTTCTGAAAAGAGGAGACAGAAATGGCCCAATTTATAACATCTTATGACTCTGATGACACTTTTCTGCATTTTTTCAATCCTTAACATCAGTCTTTCTTTGTTTTGGTGGGGTTTTTATTTGTTTACAAAGCATTTTATAGTCTGTTTTCTGTTTCTACTTGATATAAAGCAGATAGGTGTGCCAAATTACTGCCTTCCAAAGGAGAAAGGTGATCTGTTTTTTCACTGACTATTTTGAYTTTTAAACAAATGTTTTCTCATCTTACCATCTGCCACTTGCAGAATATTTAAAGTGTGTAACTAAAGAATTCTATTAAATATTTTATACAAAGCAGAAATACAAATAACTATTATGCGTGACTGCCAAAATTTAGGATAAAAGAAAATAGTATGAAACATTAGAGAAAGCTGGGTTATAAAAGCATTTTTTAGGGTCTGAAACATTTTGATATTTTATGGACAAAAGAGTGTTACCTACTTTGACAATTGAGATTTGCCCTTGGGTTAAAAAAATAAAAAAGCACCCTGGAATTTCTTTAATTTACCTGAACAGCTCATTTGGTAAACTAATCAAAAACATGACTGAAATAAAATATGTATGAAAGCAATCACAATAAGTTCTCAAAACTCGCGATGCACGCCTGTCATATTAAACTAATCACAGCAACGGCAGGGATGATTTATGCTTGAATAAGGTTACGTACAGGAATACCCACTTTTCATCTCTTTCTCTATGATCCTGCACTTAGGACATGTGACAGATCTCATATCAGCCATGCACATCCAGAGGTTTTGGTCTCCATCAGATTTCCAGAGCAGATTTCCAGTGGGCTACCAGCAACAGGCCTTGCAGCTAGAAAGAATTGCCACCACCAAAGGAGACATGCTGGCTTCCTGAGCTGCACCTGTAGAAGCCAGGCACTGCAGGATGAAATATGAAATGGTGATATTTTGCTCAGGGAGTCAGCATGGTGGAATTCTTCATACCAAGCTTTATGTAACTCATAATGATTTTGTACATTTCCACTAGTTACAGTAGGCTATGGAGCCAAAGGGAAGAGCAGGACATCTCCCAAAGGTTATTCAGCTGCCTCGCAGATGTGTCCCAATACAYCAATAAAACTGGATAAGAAGACTTTGCCCCTGTGCACCAGCATATTTACAGTGAAGATAAGGAGCATGGGAATGTACCACAGTTGTCTTACTTCTACATTTTCAGAGAAACTAATGAATCACATTAGTTTATATGAAGATTTTGGTCCTGTGGTAAGTGTTAGCAATGCTCTGAGTTGGCCAGACAGAGAACTTAGGGAGACAGACATCTAGCTTTTGAATCCTTGCCAAACTATATAGGACAACTTGTAACCATGAATATTAAGTCTAAGCCATAAGATGAGATATGCAGAGTGTATTGACCTCTGCCAATATGCATTTATGGCACTTCTAAGAACTCTAAAGGTAAAAATAATGACATCTGCAGAGTACAGGTCCTTTCACAATGAAGTGGCCTTGAGATCACAACTTAGGCACGTAAGTCCTTTTCTGGTACCTAAATTTATGCCAAATGCCAAAGATCACAAAGGCAATCCATGTCAGAGAAAGGATTTGACCCAACGCCTCAACTCCTGAGCTAATATTTGAAATACTCTACAAATCAGTCTATCTTTTTGACAGTTCACTATGTGAGAATGTAATTTATTTCCAGGCAAAACATGTTCCAGATGGTTTGCATTTGTAACCATGCTTGAGGAAGAATTATGAAAGCACTTGTTTGGCTCCCATGCTAGAATTAACGATGAAATACTTCCCATTTATGAGTGTCTGGACCTAGTATTTATATACAGTTTTCACTTTCTAGAGTCAGGTTCATACCTATTTTTACCCCAACTCCCCTTGATAGAAATCATTTTACTTAGGCATGAACACAAAAGGTTCTTTGCTTGTAACAAAAATGTCTGAAACTTAATTTCTTTAATCCCAGAACTTTGTTTCTACTAATACATTAAGCAATTTCCTGGTGAATTTTTCAAAATGTGGGAATGTTTTCAAATTTGTGGGAATAAGCTCAAAACATTGAACTGAAAATATGGGGGAACATAAACAAAGGGGAAAACAGATTTTTAACATTTCCTTCAAAGTATGTGATGTATGCCTAACTAAAACAGTTCAATTAGCCTCAGCAGAGGTTGAGTATTGTTGGGGGTGTGAATTCATGGATCATTTGATTCTTACACACTCTGCCATTAGTCTTATTGCTGTTACTGTTCCTTTTCTTATCTTATTACAATTTTCAGTAAATTGTTCTTATCTCAGCCTGTAATCTTCACCTTTTGTGCCTCCAATTTTCCTCTCCAGCCTGCCACAGGGAGAGGGAAGGGCAGGGGGAGGGAGGAGTGAGCGAGCAGCATAACGTTTGGAGTTTTTCAGTGGGAACACTAAATTGGTTAATGCCATTCCTAAACCACAACAGTAAATATGAGAATTTAATGGGACTTAAAATTTAATATTAATATATTAACTATAATCTGAAAGTGTGACAATAATTTTTGTGATAATTCTGTCTTGGATTTAGTTTTTATTAAGCATTATTCAACAGTTTTACGTTGTGTAAATAAACGCAATCTTTCTCAGCTTTATCACAATTTATGATTTCTTTATAGAGGTTATGTGGTTTGTGAATCCTTTTTCAAAAAGCTAATTAAAGATCTCTTAATAGGACCTCTGGTAGGATGCAAACAGTAGTTTTTACTCTGAAGTAGAGACAACTGAGAAGGGTAATGAAATCTTGGTAGGCAGGGGAACAAGAATACTGTTTTTACAATAAGCAAATCTATTTGGTCCTATTGAAAGACAGAAATTTTCAGACTGATAAGGGAAAATAATGATTTTCTAAAAAAAATTATCAAGAATTCACTGCAACAAAATATTATTCTCTAAATTTTCAAAAAATGTGAATCTTTTAAAATGAAATATACAGTATTGTATCAGAAAAAAAAAAGCCAACCAAACAAGGAAGCAAAAATGAAACCTTAGTTTTTATAAGAAAATAAATATTTCATAAAATATGTTTATGAAACAGAATTTAAAATGGCTAATACAACTCATTCTGTTTTTCTCTAAAGCAGCTTTCTCTAAAAACCATTTGTGTTCCTACTCTGTTCATACAGTGAGTAAATTGCTTCACAAWATAAATAAATAAATAAAATCCCTTATTACACAGCCCTGGTTCTGATTGAAATATCTGACTGTTTTGGCATGCTGCAGTAGTAACATCTCTGTCCTATCATTTATGATTGAGACTGTTAAAGAATAGGTTATATATTGCAAAGTTTTTCCACTGTCTCTCTGTGGAAGTAAATTTTAATCTTTAAATATAGAGTAGTTGAAAGCTATATGACTAAACAGAGAAGTGTGTGCAGCAGGTGATGCAGATTAGCCTTGTATGAGAAAAAAAATAGACAACACTTGCAGAACAGTAAATTAAAGTAAATTAAAATAAATTCCTTGATGTAAATTCCTTTCCAAATTATTAATAAAGATAAAGCAATTATGCTTTATACTAATAAAGTTAAATGCTTGATTTATTTTTCAGGCTATTTCAAAAGCAGACACTAGACACCAGTTTATCATGGTGTTCTTGACAAAAAATTCCACTACCTTGGATGGATTCTCAAAGTGCTGTGACAGGTACCTATTTTCTTATTCCATGTAATACATTTACGATTAAAGATTGTAAACTACTCATGTGTATTCTGACAATTACTTAAGCTTTGGCAAAATATTAACTTGACTATGGAATTGAACTTATTTGACTATAGAAAGTAGCAATATGCCTGCAATTTTCACACTGCTGTTCATGTCTTTTTATATGGAGCTCCAGCTGTCTCAATGGGAAAATAAGGGCTGTAATTCATTGTAAGGGGAAAAAAACATCAGACACACTTCTAGCTATTGGCATGTGTGTTTTGTAACATTGGGTCCTCTTCCACTGCATCTCTTCCTTTCTCTTCCCAGAAACCTCATAAGCATGTTCTGATTTTTTAAAATTTATTTAAATTTCTGCCAAATAGCCCAGACTCTATTGGACTCTTGAAGATATCGATGGCACATCATTCAAGTGATAAGCTTTAAATTTTTAATTCTTTCTGATTTGTATGTTTTTTCCCTTAAATTAACCAGACAAAAATTTTGCTCATTTATTTATTTCTGTTAGATGAATCTTTTCATACAATGGCTCCAGAAGCTGGCACAAGGGGGAAAAAAATTGTATGGCATCAGCTGAAAATATAAACATTATAATTGTTAAAATCAAATAATCACAACTACCTCTGCTACCATACCACTCCTTTCCCCACAAAAAAAAAAACCCACTAGACACCACAACCTCTAAAAGAGAAAACAGGGAATGGCTTAGGTAAGATTTTTTGAAAAATACTGTCATTTTGAGATAAACTGTAATTTATGTAGTGTTCTTTATCAGTAAATCTCAACCTTTCTTGGAAATATCTATTTTTCAACAGAAGAACTAAGGCACAATAATGTGACCTTATTGCCTATGGTCAAAAGTGCTGTTCAGCAGGACATCGAATCTTAAATCCTTCTCTAAGACAAATCATCGACAAAGACCTGCAGAATCCGGGATTAACCTGTGTGATCTTTTTGTTTGTGAGGCAGAAGAAGGTGTTRGTGGCTAGAATCAAGTATCAGTTTCAGCTTTCCTAACAGTTGTTAAAGAAAGAGAAAATTTGTTAACAGTGTGTTTTTAAGAGTCTGGTTTGTTAACTGCGTTCTGTACTTCAAAATAGTTCCTTCTGACCACTTGGACTCTTAGTTGCAAAATACTGCTCTCGAGGGACTTTTCACATGTAAAAAATGATATGAGTAAATTGAAGATATTCTTAAGCCTTCACGGCACTCAATATTCAGGTCCCAAGTCTTTACCTAGTCTTAGTGTTGGACTTACAAGTCTCCAATTTCTAAAGACTATTTCAGATGAAAAATATTCTGTAGTATGGGATTTTTATTACTTTTTGCTGAAGTTAAGCGTCTCTATATAAGCAAGAAGATGGTGAAGCTGCCTTCTAATCCAAACTCTAAAGGGTGTAGGCAGCAATGTTTTTTAAGCAGTTGCAGTGCTAGATTATAAATTGGTGACGACTTTGTGATGGTAATGGTATAGTTCAAGATAGGTGCTTAACAAGTCACATGTGCATCTCGTACTTTGTTGTGAAACTCCTCACAAGGACTGGGGGTTCTTTTTAGGTCAAAACAAATTTTTATTTTATTTCTGAAAGAAAAGTAGAGAATTAAGGATAGAATTGAATTTCAGTCTCAGAAAATGGGGTGTTGTGTCTCTATTTGATGGGGTTTTTATCACAGACTTATTTAAATTGTGTAATCAGGATGGGTAAAGATTAAACCTCTCTTTAAAATATTTTTGTGTTCTGCAGCTTTATATCCCTTCTCAAAACCTTCATTTTGCTACCTTCTACTTGACCTGGCTCAGAATCAGAAGCTCAGATTTAGCAAAAAGGGAACAATCAATAAATTAATAGGATTAATAAACATAACAAATATTATGTTGTTGCATAATGAAACCAGAGCCTTAAATAAGCATTGTAAAAAAAAAAAAAGTTGTCGAGATTAAGTTTATGATTTCAATGGATAGTTTTGTACATTATAGCTTGAGGACAAAGGAGTTCAAATAATAATTGAGGAAATTTGACAAGGTCATACAGAATGGAGGAACCTACAAACCCAGCTGTTACCAGCAAAATGCCTGGCTATTCATTTTCCAAGCAAACTGATGGAATTAAGATGTAGATTAAAGTCATTTCAGCTCAATTGCTTTCAGTGGAATTGCGATGATCGTCACCACAGGGAACTTCACATGACTGAATACTCTGTATTCCCATTCTCTGCACTTGCTCCTCTTCAAGTCAGTGGATTTTTAACCTATGAAGTCCTTTGTTGCAAGATAAATATGTGATATTAATAAATGGGATTTGCATCAGAGAGGTGTATTACATGATTTGTTTATGCAAATAGCACAAGAAGTGAACACTCCAAGGGCAAACAGTAAGTGATGTTTGATTGGAGCTATTTAGACCGATGTGAAATGCTGTTTAATAAAATAATGCCATGTGACTTTTAGCACTGGATTAATCAAAAAGGTTAATGTGTCATTAAAGCAGAGAGAAGGAACAAATAGCCTTTCTATTTACTGTTTATGGATAGGAATAACATTTCTGCTGTTATACTTCAAAACAAAATTACAAATAATTGTCCATTATCTTTTGAAAATGGCCAGATACCTAAAGAATGTGTTCAGAGAATCATTCCATAATAGKAAATTACTATTACTAAAGGGTAGTGAAAATAAACATATCTTCACATGAAGAATTAATTATTTCTGTGATTTCTTATAGAAATGCTGATACGAGCAAAGTGAAAATTTATTAATCCAGCAAATAATAAATATAATGCCGAGGGAAAAGCCTGATTTTCTTGAAATGTGCCAGATAACTTTTTCTGTCTTTCTAAGCAGAGAGGGCAGGAAAGGTTTATATCTTCTGTTTCTTTCTCATTTCCTCTGAGGTCTTGTTTTCTGCCAGACCCCTGAGCAGACATTTCCTTTGTCTTTTTTACGTGTATCTTTGTATTCAGTTAGATGAAGTTTAGACAACCAGAATAATTTAAATCTTATTTAAATGTTATCATAAATAAGAACTTACATAGTGTACAAGGCTTTTTCTTGAGGCTTTGATTGTAGTATTAACTTATTTCTTGTTCAATGCATTAATTATCTAGTCCAGGAGCAGAAACATTGTCTTCCAGTTTAGGTGACCAGTCACACAGCAGTTTAATTACGAGTAAAATTGTCCCAGTATTTGTCATGGCATACAGTGATACATACAGTTATGTCATTCCAGAAGCTCAGAAAATTACCCGTTCCCTGCTCCTCACTGATTCTATTTTGCACAACTTTTACACCCATTCAGCTAGCAAAGTTCACGCATTCCTTTACATCCCTAGCTCATACACAACGAACAATAAGGTTAGTGACTGTGTAAATAAGATAATTCTATCAATTTGTTTCATTTTCACATGTAAAGGGAATAGTGGCAATACAAAAGCTGCTTCTTTCTCAGACTTGCCACGTGTTTTGATCCCCAAAGAAAAACACACACAGAGCCATCCTTTCCTCTGCTCCTAAGTTCTTTACAATCACCAGCATTCTGCTAATTACTATTCGTAGGACTATTGCTTTTATACTGTAGAATAGCAGCAATGGAGACAATGGTAACTTGTGCCTCTGCTCTTAGAAATAACTTGATTTAAAAAAACTCTGAAGAAATAGAAGTGTTGAAAAATTCATTATTAACACAGCAATGTTTATTTCCTCAGTTTCAATGATTCTTACTTGCTTTACACTACTTGAGGATGCAAATCAGTTGTAGCTCAAAAYAAGTGAGATAGTCACAGACATTTTGCTTCAAGGAACACTACAACAGAGAAAGCATTCTGTGAAAATTTATCCATTGTTTGTAATGAAGAAATATAGCTATTTAATAACATGAGCATTGCCATCTTGGAATAGATCCATATTTTGTCAAATTACTTGTCCTGTAGTCAACACCAGACTTTACAAGTGTGACAAAGAGTGGGGTTTTTTTGCTACCTTGCATAGGTAGGAACTCTCATCCTGATGAGAAGTTTTGATATTATTTTTCCCAGATATCCATCAGGTCCCACTGATGAAGAATTATCAACTCCATAGGACAGGCAGCATAGTAGGGAAACGGTGTTTGCACTGTAGCTGCTCTGAATTGGAACAGCTAAAGCAGGGACAGACACTCTCTTTTCTGGAAGATGCTACCTCAAAGCAAAATTGAATGTAGTGCTATGTGTTGCCATAAGCTACTGAAGAAACATCCATCATATCCCTAAACTTATATTGCAGGAGAACAAACACTCTCAGGTGGCTTAAATGTCTGATTTATCTGCCCTGGGATTTGCAGTCCACTGCTGCAAAGTATCAAGACTGGTGGTGTTCTTTATGATCCCAGTGAAAAGATCACTCGGATTCAGTAAGGTACTGCTTAAAATACCATTCATTGGAGCTAACACTGTAGGGAAAGAGCGAATAGTATAGATAATCTGACATGCCTTCAGATTTAGGGAACAGTTGTGTATCATTAGAAAGACCTCCAGTCAGGGAACAGCACATAATGCAGATCCCATCTGTTTGATGGCATTTTGGTCTTTAGAGCTCTTATAGGATATTCTTAGAAAAGAACAATTCTATTAATCATTTCTAGTGTCAAACAAAAGGATGTTCACATGAGAACAGACTGCTTCACTCTAAGATGAATACAAGCACACACAGGTGGTGTTATTGCTGATGCAAATGGCAGCTGCCTACAGGCTCCTTCATTACCAGTACCAGCTACACGTACCCTGCAGCCAAGGGATGCGCACAGCTCAGCACAATGCTGAAGGTGAAGCATCAGAATACAATGTGGCACAGCAAAGGCCTGCGCCTTCTCAGGCAAACTCTTACGTGGATCATTAATTCTTCAGTGTATGAATGTCTTCCAGTTAGAATCACTACTGGGTTACCTAAAAACACTCCCATCATTAGCTGCTGTGCTTGCCATTCATGGAATTAATGTTTCAAATGTTCAGATGTCTGCATCTCAGTGTCCTCAACCAAYTGTTCAGCACACTCCGGCTGTATTCCACCATGGAGATAGCATGGACATAGCATCCTCCACCAAGGAGAGTATATTGCAATGAACTGAGCTGAAAACTGAAATATGGGCAGACTATACCAGTCCCTTCTGCCTACTGCTGTAAAATTCTTACAGGCAGGTAATAGTCCTGTCTGCAATACACGCATGGATAAAACTTGCCTCTTCTCTTGCCTCCATTAGTCTCATCTCTAATAACTGCCCAATACTCTGCAGCTCAAAGTCTCATAACTACTCCATATTCAATCTAATTTAAAAATATCCCCTCAGTATTTACTTTGGTAGCCAGGTAAGTTTTTTCATTTGGACACAATTCTTTGGCAGCAATATAATTTTAATTTTAATTACATATTGTGATAAAATTTACCCTTCTTATTGTATCAGAAAGCCTGTATTTCTTGTTATCATTGAATCTTATGGGGATGACAGAAGTTTTAAATCTAACTCCTCTAGAACATTTWCGGTTGAACGTATTGTTATTTGAAGTTTTCATTTGTCTGTGAAGAAAACAATTATAGTTCATTCTCTCTTGGTTCTTCCCTTCCCATCTTTAGAATAATTTAGTATTCTCCTTGTTCTAACAAACTTCTAGTTTATCTCTATGAAAAGAGGTACCAATACAGTATATTGTAATATATTACATTTTGGACGTCTGTACATGACACTATGAGATTTATTGTATAAGTCTCCAGTTTTATTGCTTATGCAACCTTGCATCTTTGCTCTTTAGAACCCACTTATGCACTGAATGAGTTTCCATTGACATCCCTGAAGACACACTAAATTTGAAAAAACCTCAACCTAAGGTTCATATAGGATCTTAAACTTGACAGTTTCTGTTTAGTAAAGACCTGAAGCAGCAATTTTAAATGGTTTAATTTGCATTTCATGGCATCTTATTAGTAATAAACACATTTCAGGTATATATAGCTAATATATGCTAAGGCTTTTTTTCACATATATGTTTCGTGAAACTTTATACCATGTGCATTTATTTTTTCATCTTTCTTTTGTGTTGTTTTAATTACATTAATTATTCCCATCATTCTTCAGAATCTCACATATGTAACTCTTGATGGCCTGAAGACTTAATAAAATTAGAGAATYTGGTTTGGATTGGGAGTGACCTTTAAAATTAAATTATTCCAAGACCATGCCATGGGCAGGGGCACCTTCCACTAAACTAGGTTGCTGAAAGCTCCAGCTAAGTTGACTGTGAACATTTCCAGGAATGGGACATCCATAACTTTTTGGGGCAACAAGTTCCAGTGCCTTACCACTGTCATAATGAAAAATATCTTCCATATATCTATTTTTCTTTTTAATTTAATTTAATTTAATTTARTCTTATTTTAGAACTGTTACACTTTGACCTATTACTGCAGGCCCTGGTGAAAAAAAAAAACAAGTATCTTTCCAGCTTTCTTATAAGCCTGTTTTATAGATGCTATAGGCTTATAAGCCTGTTTTAGAGATGCCATAAGGTGTCCCCAGATTCTTCTCTTCCTCGGGCTGAACAACCCCAGCTACCTCAGCCTGTTTTCATAGGAGAGGTCCTCTAGTCCTCTCATCATCTGCACGGCCTTGCTTGGTAAGCCCTCTAACAGGCCCATAGCTTTCTCTTCTGGGGATCTCAGAGCTGGATGCAGAACTCCATGTGGGATTTCATGAGAGCAGAGTGGAGGGGCAGAATCTCCTCCCTTACCCTGCTGGCCATGCTGCTTTTGATGTAGCCCAGGACAAAACTGGCTTTCTGAGCTGCAACGGCAGATTTCCTGATTATAGCTAATTTTTCATTTACCAATATTCCCAAGTACTACTTTCAATCTCTTCACCCCAGCCTACACTCTTTACTGGTACAGACTGTAAAGAACTTTCTCTTTTCTCCAGCTGGACTATTGGTATATTCTCAAGCTACAGTGTAAGCAAAAAATGTTTAGAAGTTTAGTTTTGTCACCTTATATCATAACAAATTCACTTAATTTTATCTTTATTTGAAACTGTTGTTTCTTGTTGATGTAAAGTTCAATGATTTGCCTATTAAGTTTGATGCAAATGCCAGTGTAAGTTCAAAAAAGAGTAACTTTTGTTCCAGTAAACAGCCATATGAAAAATTACTTCATGTGTGTGAGAAGACGCTCATTTTGATAAGAATACATCTTAGAGTTTCAATATGAAATAAACATACTTCCAAAACCAAAAAGAAAGCTTTATAATGGCTTAAGTGGACAGATTATTCCTTCTTTAATAAATGTGTCCAGAAAGTAACTCTAGCAAAATTACAATGGCAGCTGACCCCAAATCTTAGAGATCCTACTGAACTGCAGATTGTATCTTATTTCTGGCATGTGTTTCACTTAAAGCAGTGTGAGTTAGAAGGTATTCATCTGACCATGACAGTAATTGAGAATTCTGGGGAAGCAAAATCAACTTTTTTGATATTTCTTTCAGAACGACAGTGAAAAGAATAACCTTAGACAGCCCTGCATGAAACYGAGCTTTCCAGATGGACAGGATTTGAATCTTACTGTCTCAGGAAAAGGAACACTGGAGTTAACACTTAGAGCTCTTTAGCTGACTATCAAGAAGACTAAACCACTGTGAAGACAAAAGTTGCTCACAAAAATTGATTTCACATTTTCAAATACTTTTTTTCCCCCATTCAGCTCAGGTAATATACTCCTGTATGTTTCCTATTTTCAAGTATTTTACAGAAATGTAAATCAGAACTAGCTATAATTAATTTTTCTCAGCTTTTACATTTGCTTCTAACAAAATATCTTTAGCCGAAGCAAAAATCTAAAATATTGGAAATACTGCAACTGAATGTTTTAATATTCTTTGTTGATTTCGTTATCACTGAAGATTATGGTGCAGAGAGTCTTAGTTTTCTTAGCTAGTGAGAATGGCTACCTCTCTTTTTTTAAGTACTAAATGAAGGAACTCCACTCATTAAATCTAAAATTCCAGGATTCTTTCATGAGGAAGGAAGGAAGGAAGGAAGGAAGGAAGGAAGGAAGGAAGGAAGGAAGGAAGGAAGGAAGGAAGGAAGGAACGCCAGGTCTTAGATTTTCTCGATAATAGGGTGGGTTTTTTTTAATAGAAGCAACTTAAACTTACATTATATTGGGCTAAAGATTTTTCTCCATTCTGAGAAATAATAAAATGTATCAGATGTTATCTTCATGGGGACAGTAACTCAAATCACAGACACCTTAATTTTATTAGCAGCAATTTGTCTAACCACAATAAATCCTGACTGATCTGGGTTTACCTTTCTAACTAATAAACCTCTTTATGTATTTGCCAAAACTGCGACAGAAACCTATAACAATTATTTTAAATTGTGTATGCAGTGAACAAGAATTATCCTTATTTCTTTTCCACTGTAAGGAAACATTCCCCTTTTTTTTTAAGAGCAGTTTAAATAAACATATTGATAGAGTCTAAGACACCCTGTAAAATTAGCAACCGACCCATCTGAATGTGCTTTCTTTGTTCAAGAAAATACCCACTGTCACCTTTATGACGGGATTTGTGAGGACATAGATGTCTTCTATTTCTAAGTAAATAAAAGTAGGGCCTTATGACCAACTGAAGAATTCTTCTGAAAGGATTAGCTGAGGTATGTGATGCTTTAAAAATTGTTTCCAAAAATCTAATACTTTCATCAAGTTAGCAATTTACTGTTCCTACTAATAGTATTGTTGTGTTGTCCATTTTTCACAAGTTTTCTCCCAAAGGCTTTTTCAAACTTTTGCATTTTTAGTAATGTCACTATTTTAATTTCGACGTATACATTTTTTAGGTTGAATTTTTTTTTTTTGCTTTAACAACAGAAGCACATTAATTTTGTTATTTTCCTATAAAGCCTTTTAGCTATGATTTTGGTTTTGTTCAGATAGTATTTTTCCTTGATTTTAAGTATTGGAACATTAATAGTACCATCTCTTGCTTTTCAAATGATGATTGGGTGCAACAACTTAAAAAACTTAAAATAACCTGGGCTGATTTTAAAACTCTCTTTGAAATCCTTCTTTCCTAAAATTGTTAAAATATCTAATCAAACAAAAAAAAAGCCCCTTTAAAAAAATACTTAGTATGACCTCACTGCTGTTAGTTCCTATTTCGATTTGGCAGAAAATATCTTCCTTCTTCACTAACTATTTGTCATTATGACTTTAAAATAGTGGGTTTTTTTCCATGATATGAATGCATAGATACACAGGAAGTATGTATCCAGCTATTAAAATTACTACCTTTTTCATATCCTTTAACCAATTGATTGTAATCATTATTGTTATTATTTTTCTTCTAGATCTTAATTTTTTTTTCAGATGAGTAGTTGAACTGAAAAATCAATTATTCATAGAGCCTGAGTCCAGATATATTAGATGTACTTCATTTCCCTTGTCTAAAAATTCACTTATCAAAAAAGATATCACATTAATCAGGCATGAACTACCTTTGTTAAATGTGTGTTGTATTTCATCCCATTTTCCACGTTCTTCCATTAATTTGATTATATTTCCCTTCAAAAGTCTATCCAGAGCTTTCAATACCATTGATTCATATGACTATGAGTTTACACTTATTTAGATTGCTATTTTCTTTCCTCTTAAAAGTAGGCATTATATTTTCCCATCTATTATTTAACACCTTCACTGGCTTCCTTATGATGAGTTGGTAATTTCACAAAGAGTATGTTCCAGCATAATATGATAGAGAATATTAATTCCTTTGACTGAGATATTTTATAGTTTTTTACCACCTACGGTGTTTTTTTTAATCATTCTTGGTTTTTTACCACAAGCTTTCTTTGTGACATTTCATTTACCTTATTCCCTGATAATCACATTGTTTGTCTCTCATCCTTAATATCTTCTCCCTGGTTAAAAACAATTGGAATATTCATTTATGTTTTAAGCTGTCCAGGAATTAATTTTAATGTCGGTCCTTTCTTGCTCAATCACTATATTAGACGTCATTAAACTGAATTTACTGGTCTGTAAGGAAGACCTTACATAATCTAATCAATAATTATAGCCAAAAAAAATAGGAGTAGACTAATAAAATATTTTGGTAGAGTTAATATTAGAGATATGATCAATATTAAAAAATAATCAAATATCATATTGTGAGACCTGCAATGAGACAAATGGAACAGAACAGAATATTTTCAGATGTAAGGGACCTACAAAGATCATCTAGTTCAACTGCCTGATCATTTGAGAGCTCACCAAAAGTTAAAGCATGTTATTGAGGGCATTGTCCAAATTCCTCTTAAACACTGACAGGCATGGGGGAATTTGGGTGAATTGTCAGTAACAACCTGCAGTGCTAGGCCTACTGTCTAAAGAGAGTAATCTCAGCAATTGCAAGCTCATCAGAGGGAAACAAATGTGCACCAGGACATGGGTTTATAAAAGAAATGAGGGTGAAAAACTAGTGTGCTAACGCTACAGAAAGGCAAAAGTGACTCAAGGTTGTATTAAAGGAGATAAGAAAGAATAATATTGTTCAAGAAAATTATGAAAATAACTTCGAAATACTGTGTATGATGCTAGTTATCATGAAAGATTAACTCAGTTTTGGAGCAAATACAAGAGGAATATTTATTTAGTTTGGAAAAAAGTGAGTTACAATTTTTGTCTTTAAATCCAGCATAGATGTTTTCTAGAAGACTGATTGAACAAGAACATATAATGGACAAAGGACAAATGGCCATGAATATATTTTTTCAGAAAATTATGATAAATTTATTAACTTTCAGAGTGACATTCTAAAGCAATTTACTGTAGAGAAATGTGAAAGCATCTGATCAAGCTAGAGTTAAGTATCTGATGAAATGTAGACTGATACCAATATCTATGTAAGAGCAAATCATGCTACACCACTTCTGCTGAAGGAGATATACATCTTAACATATGATGTAATTCATCCCAAAGTAGATCAACTAGGTCAGATGAAAGTGTGTTCTAAAAGTATTTCTTTCCTTTCATCAACTATAATGGGAGCACAGAGTAACTAGCACCTCCCTATCTTAAGAGAATTGAAGTCTATCCAGGTGACTATACTTGGCTCTTTATTTGCAAAACTCCTATGCAAAACTCCTACCATTTATTCGTGGGACATTGTATTTACTGAGAATTCCACTATAAGTTATTCTGTTCATATTCTTTTTCATACAATACTGATGTCAGACAAAATTCTAAATGAGTAAAAGGCAAGGCGATTGGCACGTATCAAAAGCAGGTTTTTTTTCTTTCTCCCTGTTTGCTTAGGTAAAAGAAATGTGAGCTGTCCTGCATCTTTAGGKTTTTTTTCATTCTATGTCTAGACTCATGATGTGCATTTAATATTATCACTGATGGAGATATGGGGATATTTACACTAAAACTATAACATCTCAGAAAATTATTTTATAGAAACAAAATTACTTTCAGAACTGCAGATCAAATATAGAGAACTGAAGTAGGAGAAAAATAGGAACAGATTCAGGGTAATCACCAACTTATKAAATTTCAGTGAAAATTTTATTTAGTTCATTCGCCATAGTCTTTGCTTGTTACATCCAGAAAAAAAGTTGAAGTCCATGGTTTTCTAGGTACTCAATACTGTGCACAACCAATTCACAGAAAAAAAAAAAACCCAAACAGATTTAACTTCCAGTTGTTGCTGATACTGTAAATAACTGGCCCAACTACTCTCTCCTACTGTGACTTTCCCAGCTAAACTGTATTTATTTGCTGTCCTTTTACATGTGTAACCAAGTTTTGGTTGGATACTTACGGTGTTCTCCAGAACGTCGGTTCATTACTGGGTGTGTATTGCCAATTCACACATTGAGGTGAGATATTTCTACTTTTTATTCTAGTTTGAGCAAAGTAGGCAGCTAGGTGGTAACCCACAAAAGGCTGGCTCACTGATCTTCAAAACTTGACACYATTTATACACTTTAACAAACAAAGGCATTAACATTCATTGGTTACAGATTTCATAACTTTTTTATTAATTGATACTCAAACCCCTATTTGCTAGTCATATCTTTTGCTTCTCCTGCTAATAGTCTGCATGCGCAGTTCTTCTCTCCATTGAGTCTGGGGTCTGTTTCAAGTAGGTGATCAATGAGTCAGTGGTCACAATCTCCTACTATCAAAACTATTTTTCCCCCCGTTATTGCTTAGTTCTGCTGACTTCACTCCTGGTGACTGTCGTCCTGACAGCCCATTCATCTTAGGATGGTCTTCCCCTTTCCCTAAAATGAAACATCCAACGTTCACAATGCAATTGCTTAATCATATCTGTCCAGCTGTCGTTACTCATTACCAACCAAAAAAACCTGCGAAGTTTCGTTCAAATCTTGAGGGGCTCAAATCTTGAGAGGTTCGAATCAACATGATAGCTTTTGTTGTTCTGTATCAACAAAGCTCATTAAAAGTATATATGCAGGTAGAAAAAAGCTGCCTATGCACACTCTGTCTTTAAACAGAAGAGGGACTAAAACTGTTATTAAAAATGCTTCATTTCAGGAGCTATTTTGTATCTTTCCTGAAATTATGTCAGCATCTAGAAATATAGAAATTATTGAAACATTTGGCAACGTGTTAATTTTACTTTCAGAGAACTTTCCACACTTTAAAATTGAAGGCACAAATTACATCATAATCCCTTCTGTTTCTTGCTACCCCTTATTAACAAAAATGCTTATCGACTCCATTTTGGTGATGCACAAGAGTTCTGAATTGCAAGAGAATTGCCATTCAACATGCTGAAAGTGATAGGTTAAAAGGAATTGTGATCTTAGTGGTAATTTTCCATACTGCATCCAGTGTTGCTTTCTCACTAATTCTCAAGCTGCTTTTATTCATTAAAATGTTTGTCAGGGTTTAAAATCTGAAATCAAGGAATTGTAAACTGTTTCAGATAACACATGATCTTAGGTCTTGTTTACTCTTACCATTTAATTTTGGTTTTTGCTTTAATAAAATAAAATTTTGATTAATTTTTTAAACTTTGATACTTAATTTAGTAGAGTAAAACTACCTTTCTCCTTTGAAGGTATTGATTGCACATTATTCTTAGTTTACTAGAAAAATATAAAGTGAGTTACTTCTAACAAAACTTCCACCTTATTTTTTTTAAAGGTTTGCCCATGTTTTAATACCTTAGTATACAGTTTATGACATGCAATTCATAAAATTATAGATTTTCAAAATAAAATACCATCAAATTAATGAACTAAAGGAAACAAATGTATTTGTATCATTATACTGAAGACAACTACTGAATTAATATGAAAATTTTTTTCATCTAGCAGCTAGTACAAAATGTTGCCTTTCTGAAAACAGAAATAGAACATGAGCTTAAAATTATCTAATTGTATAAACAGTTTTATCCATCTTTTAAACTAAAGCTCCTAAAGTAGCAAATYGGTTTATTAGTCTAGATTTTGTAATGGTCCATGCTAAAGGATGTATCATGAAAATCAGGTTTAAAGTTGCATCATTTTGGCAAAAGAATACTTTTAAAAGTTGAATCCTCCATGCTCTTATTTACTGTTGTCCTGGAGTGACTTTATGATGCTATATATCCCAATCATCTGCTTAATGAAAAGTATTAACTCTGTGTCTTTAAGCTGGCTTGAGAAGCCAGGAGCTATGTTTTGGTTTTCTTTGAAGGATATTTACATTCTTTCACCTTTATCAGCTAGCTTTGTTGTGGTTATAGCAGAAACTCTGCTTCAGAGGAGAGGACTCTCTCCAGCTGTTTTTCTGCAGTTGGATGTGRAGAGAACATCTCGGCAGTTGCTTTCTATAGTTGAAGGCCAAGGGACACTTTTTTACCTTTACCTTTTTTTTTTTCTCTTGTGAGCTTTCACCCGGTTTTTACTCAGCTGAGGGATATTCGGACAGAGTTAAAACTTGTTTTTGGCTTTTTCCCTCCTCTGCCTGAGGCAAGGGAAGAAGACAGGTTTTTTGTTTCCTGGGATTGTATTTTCTTTTTCTTCTTCCTTCGGAACTGTACAACAGACARCTGGGCTCTGTTCTACATAYCATCTCTCYGGGGCCTACACCCCCGGGCCTGGASAGGGCCTACTCCGTACTCAAGCAGCTAGCTAGAGACAGAGCAGAAGACCACACCTGCCAAGGACTCAGGACTTTGATTCATYCAGGTTATCCTCCTCACGAGAGGTTTATTATCTAACATTATTCATTTTTATTTTTATTTCTTTTCCCTTCCCCTCGTGCCTGCGTGCACTCCCCCAGCAGCTGGGTTTTGCTAAATAAACAGGTTTTTTTCACTTTCCTCTGAGAAATTCTTAAGGGGAGGGGAASGGAGTTTTGAACCCTATCTTTTGCAGAGGAAGCTCTTTGAGTCTTCCTCCTAAGTTTGTCCAGACCGTGACAACTGTTGAGATGATCACTTGAAAGGATCAGTGTCTATATTATTACTTGGTGATCCATCAAGCAGTTTTATGACACAGCAATGGCTAAGGGTGGAAATTAAAAAAAAATGTAAAATAAAGAAAAAAAACCCCAACACACAGCACTGGCCAAAACTCTGTATGAATATCATCCTGAGTATGAAGCACAGGTAGGTATCTGTCTTCTTACTGAAGCTAAATAGGGAGCTGCCAAGAAAACTTCCAAAATCTGGATCTCACTGCCCAGGGAGGGTCTCTGTTGATGGTGGTCATTTACAAGCTTTACAGTATAGATAAAAGCCTTATAGGCCAGATAATTTCTAACCTGCAAGTACTTTCACAGGGCTCTAGCTATAACCTGAAGAAATGCAAAGCAAATTCATTCACTACGCTCATTCATTATCCACTTCAAATGATAGCTTCTAATAGCGGTACGTACTTGTGCAACTCAGATCCATTTAATGTCAATGTGATAAATTAATGGAGATCATTTGAAAATATCACTGTGTATGGGGACATGCATTCATGCCTACAACACTACAGTTCTGAAGTCAACTTTTGAAAAATGGGGTGGGAGAAAATTTAATTTAAAATCTACATCTAGCAGTGTTCCTTCTCTGCTTAATTATAGCTTAAGAAATTCTAAATTCTGCTTTTTCTATTAGAAAGGACTTACAAAGTTAAAGAGTCATGCTCATGCTGCCCCACACAGGAAAATTGGTTAGAGGACCAGAAGGAAGGATGAAGACCTGCAGGAATTCAGAGTAAGTACTGAATGCCTAGTCTGGTGCATGCTGTGAAATATGGAGTCCATTAATCATAGAGAGATCCAAAGAGAGATGAAATAGGCAGAGAAGGYTTTCTTCAACAAGGCCTCTGTTTGGCGTATTACTTAAAAAGGAAAGTGTGTGCAGAAACCACAAAATTTGAGGGAAATATTTTAGAAGATTTCCTTTGGACTTTATTTGTTGCAAAACAAAAATGCATGTTACATCCATTCTCAAATGCGTAACTACAAAGAACATAGGAAAAGCAATAAGAAATAAGTACACTCAAAGATATAAAACTGGAGATGGGGAACTAAAGGAGTGAAGTCCAAATGCAACCATTTCATATAATTTAATAGTTTAATTGTTCATGACTGGTTTCTGGGATGCATATTCCTACTGTACTCTGGTGCTATCTACCTCTTAGCAGTGCTTTGTGATAGGATACATGACAAGTGTACTGAATGGTTAAAGAAATCACATCTGTAAACAAAGCTTTTTCAGTATTGTTTCAGGATACCGGAATAAATTATCCCATTGCCTTTCTATTCTACATTGCAGCAGGTAGAAACAAAGATGTATATTTATTATCTATACGAAGCGAATGAATTAATATAAGATACTASGCAAAAAAAAAGGAGAGAGGGATGTCATAAAACTGTATGAATACAAGATAGTGCTGTAAAAAAATTGAAAATAGGCTCAAGTTAGATAAATTCTGAACAACATATTTACTGACACTAGAAATTTGATTGCTACAGTGGGAGAAATTCTGCTTCAGTCTTATAGATTTTAATAGCAAATACATAGCTCTCTGATGAAAGCCAGAAGGAAAAAAAAAAAAGAAAAAGAGAAAATACGTAACTTCTTTGGGGTTTTGAAGCATTATAAGAGTTTCTGCAGCAGTTGTGACTACTGCACTAAGTGGACTGTATAGTTTATAGTCTTTATCTGCTATGAAACATTCTCCAGCAGAAAAGAAGAGAAATGAATTGTGGCAAACGGGAAGAGATCACAAATAACTGTTAGAAGGCCAACCACGAGGCTAAACGCCTTTGCAAAGAGGTCAATGTTTGATATGTCTTTTGCTGCTGGGTAAAGTATTGTACTCTATAAAAATACTTTGATCTGGTGGGCTTTAGCTTGTTTGCTCCTATCCTTCAGCTCTCAACAAGCATTAAAGTGTATAATTAAGAAAGAGCTCCCTTGCTTAAATCCAGGATAAAGGAAGAAAGTCTTTGAAAACAAGATCCAACTAGGTGGAGGGTGGGGAGGGARGGGGACCTGAAAGTTTGAGTTGCTGAAAGCTGTCAAACATATTTACTTCAAAGCATAGAGATCAATAGTGCACTTCTTGTTCACTTGCAATCAACAGGCCCTGGTAACACATCTTCGTGGGCTTGCTGGTGCTTTCCCTTACTTTTGGTCATCTCACGGTTGTTGGAAAGACTCATGTTAAACTCTCCAAATGCTTTCAGGTTTAGATCTTATTTAAATCTTTTAGAATTGGGCCAAACCGTTCTTTTGTCTTAAACTCAGGATCAAATGTTTTGGTCTAAAGTTTTCACCTTTAAGCCATTTCCGAATAGATGTTAGCCAGAAAAACAGTATGTTTGTGAAATAATGTGATGAGAAGGAAAGTTCTAGGCATTATGTATGCTTATGTCCTGTAGGTGATACAGAAGAGCTGAATTCAAGAAGTGATTTAATAGTCTGAATTGCTTGAAAGAACCACCTTATCATTATAAAATACTAGGCTTTAAGTAGCATGGTTGTGCATGCATATTGTTCAGGCTAGATTCTAAAAGGGCTATAAAAGTCTCTGCTCGAACTGTCTTTAAGTTGTTAATGAAATTCTGCAAAGATCCGCTTTCTGTCTGTGAATATCTGAGCCTCTGAACTGTCTAAGTCTCCACTGCCAGACTCTGCCATGTGCCTAAACACACAGAGTTAGTTAGCAGGAGTACGAGCAACAGCCTCTGACACTACAGAGCAGGTGAGGCAACTCTGTATGGCCTTGCCTCTTTCTAGCGCAGTTATATTGCAATAGCTAACAATCTTGGGACTGCAAGTTAATAAACAATGTTATAGTTACACAGTATAGCTATATGGAAGAATCATATAATGCTGCATTAAGATAATTGGGCACAAGAAGCCAAACACCTGAGGGATGAATGCAACAACCAGAAAGAGAAAGGAGATGCAGGCAGATCCTTATATTCATATAATCATCGCTATTTCATTTTATAAGAGTTCTTACAAAACTGTGTAGAAGACAAAACCTCTTTATTTCTAGCACACATTGTAAAATCCATTATATGAATTGCAGACTATAATGTTTTTCCTGCTACGATTTTTATTTGGATTGCCTGCATTATCACAGTTGACTTCTACATAGATATTAGTCTAAAATCAACGGGGATTTCTAGTTGACACATATTTACTGACTTTACAGGAACTATGTTAGATGWGACTCTGCAAAAATATATACCAGTATGGGTAAAAAAAATAGATTCTTCATTGCCATTTATTGAGGCCATTTAAAAAATACATGGGAGGATTAAAATGGAAACTAATAAGTGGTCTCAAAAGGTGCTGTAATCAAAGCTAAAGCAAAATTTGTACTTTTTAATAAGTTCAAATAATAAAAATAATGATAAATATATAGTATATCACAGCCCTGGCTTAGTAAAATACTTTCTCACATTTTCAGTACTTTCAATTATCTCATTGTCACTATCTTTCATGCAGAAATATTTAGACATATGTGTCCAGTCCAGAAAACGAGGACTCTGTACACATATTCAGACCTATGGGCTTATGTCTAAGTCCTCCAATTTAATTATTTTTTCAATTCAGCTGATGTTTCCAAAGACATGCCCCCAGACAGAGTACTAAAACAAGTTCTGACAGGGAGCATAGAATAATGAAATACTCATCCATCAATTTAATACATTCTATTCATATGACAGGATTGCCTTAAATATACATGACTGAATGAGGATTTTTGGTAAGGATCTAGATATTAATCACTTACTGTTCTCAATCTGTTCAGTGTTTGCAGTAAACAACTTTGTTAAACTCCTTATATTCAACATATGTTATTCTCATTTAGTCCTCTTCCTTATATGCTGGTCTTGGGGTTTCTAAATCAAATGTTTAGGGCTTCATTGCCTAAACATAAGGGCTTGAGGTTATCYTATGCAATTTCCTCTGCCAGTGCAGAACAACATGTCTCTGCCCACCCAGTGCAGCATCAGTCAGTCCCTTTGTGGACTTCAACCAACCTCAACCTCTCAAATTTATTTTCTTATTACTTACAAAACACAAGATTACTGATAGACTGGCCCACAGCTACCAACTAAATTAAGGTGACCGTTGTAGTTTAATCCCAGCAGGCAGCTCAGCCCCACACACCCACTTCCCGAAGTGGTATGGGGAAGAGGATCAGAAGGACAAAGTGAATGCTCATGGGTTGAGATGGCGTTTTATAGGTAAAGCAAAAGCTGCATGCAAGAGCAAAACACAGCAAGAACTTTATTCACTGCTTCCATGGGCAGGCAGGCGTTGAGCCATCCCCCGGAAACCAGGGCTCCGTCTCATGTGACAGTGACTTGGGACGACAGACACTGTCACTCTGAGCATACTGCTCAGCTTCCTCGTTCTTCCTCCCAGTTTTTATTCCTGAGCATGTGATTATATGGCATAGGATATCCCTTTGGTAAGCTGGGGTCAGTTATCCTATGTTGCGGTGGCTCAGCCCACTCGCAGCGTGAATGACATCAAGTGGGTGGATTTCCCCGCCCACGACAGCGACCCTGAGGGCGGTCTCGAGGRTTGAGGGCTCTGGCCCTTGGGTGTCACCCCTGCAGGCATCTCCTCCTCCGTTCTGGAAACCTCTCTGTTTCTGTGCTCCCCGTTGGTTGGTTTGAAATAGTTCCTCCCTCTGTTACATGTCATTGGTTACCTGTCATCCCTTGTCTTTTCCCTATTGGTTTACCCCTTGGATCCACCCCTGAATTCTCCCAGTTTAAAAGCTGCCTGTAACGCCTATCCGGGGATTGTTCTGGTTGGTTCTCCCTTCGGCTAMTAAACTGKACACTGTTGCASCAAAGAGGTCCTTCTCCCCGTTGCTTAGCAACATCCACGACTGTGGCCTGCTCTCTCCAGAGCTGAGGGTAGAAAGCTCCCGAAGGAGCTTGCACCATCCCAGCTTGCACTGAGCGGTTCCCCCGACTGGGACACCGACGCAAGTCGCCTGCCAGGCCTCCGGGCGGCCAAGCGGTCAGCGCGACAATCCTACCTGTGTGCCAGGTAGGCACCTCCCAACTTCCCAGGTATCACCAGTGTCCTCACCGGTGGGACAGTGTGAGAAGCAGAAAAAAAAGGCCKTAGTGTTTTCTGAGTGCTGTTCTGCAGTAAATAAAACATGAGTATGATAAAAACACTGCTTTGGTGACAAATCTAAAATGTAACAGYGTACCAGCTGCTATGCAGACGATTAGCTTTATCCCAACCAAAACTCCTGCAGTGACTTTTGAGACCAATATACCTGGGATGTCTAGCCACTGTCCGCATACAGCTTTGTAAAGTTTGACTGAACTTATACTCCATATCTTGTATAGACTGGAAATGAACTTGTTTAGGGTAGCAAGCAATACTGAACTTTTACGATGATGTTTTCSTTTCAGGACAACACATCGGTATGATAATTAAAAATAAAATTAATTTTGACTTATCCTTCATTGGGGTGCATTGCATAATATTGCAGAGATTAATATTAATTTTTCATTTGTCAAATAAAATGTTAACATTTTGCAGATATTTTCAAACTGGAATTCATATTTGCTTGCATTGAAGTGTGATTATATCTGCATGCAGTATGAGAAAGGAAATGTCCAGTTTTGCTTTGGCTGTCTACAGTATCTGAACCAACAGTGAAACTTTTCTATTGCCTACAGTGGTCAATTTTCTGATCTGGAAATTTTTTTCATGCCAGTAACTATAAAACATGGCTGGGATTTACATCATAAATAGAAATGATCAATACAGCATTGGACTGTCAGTCCTCTTTGCTTAATTAAGTTATGTCAGGGACTTTTCAACAGCAAAATTATCTTAACTCATACTTCAAAAGAAGTTGACTCTGGGGAAACAGGAACAACTGCGTAAGTGGTCCAAATAAGTATTTCCCCATATGTTTCACCTTCATATTTTTAAGGGAAAAGATCTTATTCTATTAAAGGCAATGTCTCCTATAACATTGATATGCATGAGAATGGGACTGGGCTCAAAAATGACTAATGGCAAACAGTATCTCATTTATGTCACAAAGGTAATTATATTGAATTTGCATGGCAAGGTTTGGTATTGGGGTGGGCTGCAGGCGTGGCTTCTGTGAGAAACTGCTGGAAGCTTCCCTTATGATTGATGGGGCCAATGCCACCCATTTCCAAGACAGATCTGCCTTTGGCCAAGGCTGATCCCATCAGAGGCATTCATTGTGGAGCAGATATCCACCATGGAGGGTCTCATGCTGGGGCATGTGGATCTCCAAAGGAGGCTGCCACCCTGTGGAATCCCTGGGCTTGAGCAGGCTCCTGTCAGGACCTGTGGGCCCATAGAAAATGGAGCCCACACTGGAGCAGGTTTTGCTGGCAAAACTTGGGACTCATTCCTGAGGGACTGCACCCTGTGGAAGGGACACACTCTGGAGCAGTTCATGGAGAACTGTGGCCAGTGGGAAGGACTCACATTGGAGAAGTTCACAGAGGACTGTGTCACATGGGAGGGACCCTTGCTGGAGTGTGAGGAGTCCCGTCCCTGAGGAAGAAGGTGCAGCATAGACAACCTGTAATGAACTGACCTCAGCCTCCATTCCCCGTCCGCCTGTGCTGCTGACAGGGATGAGGTAGAGAATTCAGAAGGGAAGTTAAGCCCAGGAAGAAGGAAGTGATGGGAGGAAGGTGCTTTAAGATTTGGATTTATTTCTCATTTCCCTATTCTGATTTGATTGGCAATAAGTCAAAATTTTTTCTTCAAGTTGATTCTGTTTTGCCCATGATGGTAATTGGTGAGTGATCTCTTTCTTTCCTTGTCTTGGCCCATGAGTCTTTTCCTGTGTTTTCTCCCTCTTGTCCAGCTGAGGAGGGGAGTGACAGAAAGATTTTGTTGGGGATCTGGTGTCCAGTTAGGGCCAACCCATCACAGTAACTAAAGTGAGTTCTGTGTGAATGTGTGTCTTAATTTCAGTATCTCTATTTTAAAATTAAAAAGGTTCCAGGAAGAGAAATGTGCACAGGAAATTCAACTTGGAAGAATAATAAAGAAGGCTGCACAATGCCTTTATCCAGGGTAATGGCAGGAGATGAACTTTTGACTCCAATTGACAATGAAGAGATAAAAGATGGAAGCGACTACTCTTTCTAAACAAATTAAATAAAATGAGGAGTCATGTAAATTTTATTCTTAATACTTTTATTATTTTAAGATTTAACTGTTATATTTGCAAATAATTATATTTATCTGCATTTTATTTTTAGTACCATAGTGCATGTTAAATTTTTTGAAAGTTAGGTATCATATGTAAGCTAGTTTTCAGCTAGCTAAATATCTAGCTTTAATTAAATGCCTGCTTTTATAGTTCTAAAGGTGAGATTAATCCCCTCCTTAAAGTACTCGCAGGACAAACAGGAACATGATCTGTAACACTGCAGCTAACACGATCACACAGGAACTACAGATCTTRGGCTGTGTTCCCAGAGTCAATCTTCTGATAATCTGAAGCTTAGTTTTCTAGAATCTCATTTTACAGMTGTGCATTCCTAATTAAAGGGGGCTGTAACTGGCTGCTTCTCCATAAGTAAATAAACAGCCAGAGAAGAGTTGAAAGGAACTGCAGAATCTGCACTAGGAGACAGGCTCTTCTCAAACTTTAGAAAGTAGACAGTACACCATCACTCTGGTAGGATGTTTCTGAAAGCAAAAATGCAAAATTGTCTTCTGAGTACTGGGTAATGAAATTAGCTTGATGAAGTGTATAGAAGTTGGTTTTGTTTTTTTCTTTTTCTGGACATTAGTCATTAATAGTCAATTAATGGTCAAATTCTATCCCATGCTACATACAAATGTTGTGGAGTTCTTTATAGAGATTTATTAAATAAACCTTGTTGGCTGGGGTCTCTAGCCAAAATACATTAATAAAGGAAATGAGAAAGCTACTAGTAGATCAGAGARTAATTAGAGATTTCAGTTAAATGGAAAGATTTTGTGGTAACATTTCTCTCTTAAAGACGTTCAAGCATCAGCAAACAAGGATTGTTTATGTCCTCAGCATGAGAACAGCTGAAGCCCATAAATWGTTTTATAGGAGCTAGTTCAGGGTTTCATTCTAGTGCTATAATTTGAAGTGATTAACTTTTTTTTTTTTACTCTCACACTTCATTTTATCCTGTTCAAGCCAGACTGTCATCTTTATTCAGAATGAACAGTATTGTGCACTGCAAATCATTCCAGGGATATCACCAACACAATTTAATGCRTGTTTTGCAATAAAGCGTTGCTCGGATAGAACACAACCCGTAGACAAAGGAGTCTTGATATACGAATATGTACTTGATAATTTGATAAAGTATCTGGTACATATAATATTTCTTTCTATAAAGCATATGAGAGGACCAGTTCTGCATTTTTATCCTTGTTTGTGTAATATAACTGGTCTTGAAGCAGCAACAAGGTCCTGGAGCTCCCCACAGCACTGCACACAGCAGAGGTCTTCATCATCTTTTGAAGACAGTTGTCCTCATGATGTGAACAGTTGCTCTGCAGCACAAACTGAAGTGACACTCTTTAGACTGCTGCTATATCACCTATTCAAAAGAAAATAACAATTTTTAAAGACCTTTACAGTTAGAAATATCAGATTACAAGGCTCTTACATGGAGGAGTATATTGCCTTTACAAATTGCCAGTAGTAGTTAAAATATAAGGTTTTATATTTTATATATTTTATTCTGTGTCTTTTTATTAATTTTATTGTTACAGGTGACCAAGTAGTAGTCTTTTAAAGACATTGCAGTTAGGCACTGTCCGTGGTCCTGTTGGCAGGGCTAGTCAAGCTTTCTTTTTATCATGCCATAAATGTTAAAAAGAAAACTTACCGAGGACCTTGGGGCTGAGCTTTACTTGAGATTGATTTAAAAAATGAGTTATGAAATTAAAATTGCATATTATTTTGTTCTGAAATAATATTTTTATGTCCAATATGGTTATTATTTTATTTAAATATACTACAGTAGCAGGGAAACTGTGCAAGTTTTGAAATTATTAGCACCAAGATTGATTTTATAATGTGAGAATAATCTAAAATTAAGGGTAAGAATCTTATTTATAAGCCTACTCCATCAAAGGTAATACCTTCATTAATCATACTTCTGCTTTTCCAAGTAATCCCTGACAGATTTTATATTTTTTCCAGGACTTGAAACCAGATCACTATGACATCAGAGAAGTCTATCATCTCTAGTGATCCAAACATTTGAACTTACTGTTCACATGTGTGTCAAGATGTCCACAAAATTCACTTTATTTTCTTTCATTTGATGATGAATCTTGAAACAGAGAGAAAAAAGCTGTGAGAGAAAAAGAGAGAGGTATTAAAAATACACTGATATAACAAGAACTACTGTTTAAAGCATCTACAAACCAGATTCAGTTCTTATAATTCTGGGACTAAATTTCTCTCTATTAATAAGAGTATAAAATATCCAGTTAGTTATTTTAAGTTGTTTTTCTGCATGGAGGAAACTGAGAGATTGAATTTTTTATTCAATTCCTTATGAACTTAGAAGCAGCAAATCAGGTGTATGGACAACTCGTAGAAAGCAAATTACAGTACTAGAGGCTCTGTAGTGAAGCTCTGAAGTGTAGCATAACTCAGGAATTGCTCGTCCAAAACCAGGGACTCTGAGGCAAGAATATTCAAAAACACTACTATCACTACAACCATTTTGCCTGATTTCCCTCCTGATTTATGAGTTAAATCTTTTCAATCTTAAGGAAAAGTTTTTATACCTATATAATCTATATGTATGATGTATAAGACAAGTAATTAAGTRGCTTAGACCTATTCAGCCTGTAACAGAGAAGCATGAGGGTTCTGATGGCTCTGGTCTTTAAAATCAGAATAGCCTCAGAAAATGGAAGTAAGGATTCATTTTCTGATGACAATGAGTATCTAGCATGAATGTGGGAGGAACAAAATGAAATAAAAATGTGTCTGGTTTAAAACAAATAAAAAAGAAGAAAAACATCTCCACAAGACATGAATATTTGTAAGTTTGCATGAGTACAAAAATCATAGACAAAGGGGTAGAAGAAAAAAAGACATTGCTGTTTTTAAGAGACCAAGGAATTTGTCTTGCAAATTCAGTGGAACTCTGCATGCAGAGTCCTAAACAATTCTCAAGATCAAGTATAGACTGTGGCCTCAGCCGGAAGCTTTCGATGAAATCAATGTAGATGAAATTCAGAATTTTGCTACTTTCAAGAAAAGCCCACAAAATGTTTTTCTTCAGGTGAAAATTGTGTCCTTAAAATATTACCAAACATTTGCACTAAACACTTCATGACAGCTATTCAATATAGAGGTGGAAACAACGCTGGTAAATTGAAACTGTCTGAGGCAAATGGCACAATATAGTCTTCATGTGATTATTTTCTCTTACCCCATGTATATGTAACTCCATTCAGCTATTGGAAATCATCTCTGAGACATACTAGTGCTTCAGATGTGCCCAGGTAGTATTATTTGGTCAAGGCCAAAACTCTGCCAAGGACTGCTCTAACTATTTGGAAATAGAGACAATAGTATGTTCAATAGAAGTGTTCCAGTGGTTAGGAGTTTAATGAGAAATTTAATTTAAATTTTTGTTTCTTTAAAAAATTTTCTACTTTTTTAACAATCAGTTCTAGAAATGGGAGTGCTGCTCTCATTCTCTGATTCTGGTTACTCTCAGATTAGCCCAAATGTCTAGCCTTTTTTGAAGATGTGCTAGATATCTCAAGTTGGACATCTACATCAGTAGCCATTTTTCAATATACTGAGGAGATATTTTTCTCTAGTAAAATTGTTGAAAGAAAAAGATCTGAACTTTCCACTGAGTAAGTAGTGATGTTGTCATTTCATGACATCAGTGTTATAGATGTTGTCCATGTCCTTCAGGAAGTATAAGCGGATGGAATTTCAAGGTTAATAAATTAGGTACCAGTATAGTACAGATGATTATAAGTTCTAGAAAAGACGCAGCTTAGCTTGAAATAAAGACTCCTACCAACTTTCTGGTAACAGGGAAACATCCAGTGAATTCATCTGGAGTCATTTATGTATTCACACAGAAATTGAAAAAAATATTAAAAAGAAAAAATTACCTTTCCCACATGTTAATAACACAAAATGATTGCTTTTTTCTGTCTTATGGTTCAAAGCAAGAAACATGACTTCTGAAGTTTGCCTATCTTTAACAGAAGGGACAGGTCCTATAAATGTCATAGTTGCCTTGTTACATTCTTTAGTTTCATGATTTGGGACAGACATTGCAATTTTGTTACACTTTGAAGTAGTTTAGCTGAGACATACATGATCCATTCAAATAACAGGAAATACCTTCTCCTGCTTTAGTGAATATTGTTTAGTGTGGGGGAATAATGACTCTTCTTAATGATTACATTAGGAGTAAAAGTTGTGTTCAGTCCAGCAAACATGGTTATAATTAGAAAATGAAGGCTGACACTGAAATTGATTCCTTTCACTTTGACTCATCCAGCTGTGACAACATCACTAGTAAAAAAAGGGAAATTCCACTCCCAGCACTTGATTCTTTACTCCTTCATCTTCTATTTGTTCTCTTGGGGCTCTTTTGACAATCTCATTTTGATTTGGGGAATAAGAAACACGTCCTCCAATGTTTTTTCTGCAACTGCTGTTTATCCTTGCAACCGCAATCCTCTAGATGACAGGTGAAAGAAAGTGTTCCTGTTTCATGAAAATTTCAATTTATAAAATTGGAATGAAAAGTCAAAATATCTTTCATTCGTTCTAACGACAGAAAAAAAAAACGCATCTCAGCTGGGTGAATACACTTCCATTTGGTAGATTCAGAACCCTTCACATGTTTTTTGACTGTTTTAAATTATGTATACTGAGTTTACATTCAAAATGAAAAGTACTGTTGAAGACAAAAATAATTTTTGTTTATATATTGGTATCATACATATGCATAATGTGTTTTTAATGGAATCATTTATTTAATTAATGCCCCCAAAATACCTCTTTTAGAAAAAAAAAGTATGAACTAGAATTTTTTTTTAAATATCCTTTTAAATGCTTGAAGAAAGATTTGCCAAGTCAGTTGTAATATTGCCTTCAATTTTCTATTAAGTTTTAATCACAGTGAAGTATATTCAGTATTCCTGTACTTTCCCATACTTTCTTCTCTCCCTCTCTTTGAGTATAGCTTCTGGAAGTCAGAAAATAAGGGGAGAGAGAACAATGATAGGAGAAACTATGCAAATTGATCTTACAACAAAACAGAAGATTAGGGATGCCAACAGCTTTTTGTCTCCTTATGTCTCTCCCTCCAGTCTCCATCAGTCATTAATGCTTTTGAAGGAGTSCAATTAGCTGATCAGAGACCTGCAGCTGAAGAAACAGAAATAGAGAGCACTTCAAAAGTTTCATTACGAAAATTACAGCATCTAGTTAAACTTACCGATCTACATTTGATCTGTGTGTAACAAAGTTGTATTTGATTAAACAAAAATTATAGAAGCGGAACAAAAATGTAACTCCTGGAAGAACGCAAAAGCGAATCTTTTTAAGGACTATCTTGACCTGTAGAATTAACTTTTGTTCAACTGAAGTATTCTGGAGGTATTCAGAACTACAGCTTTTCTGCGACACCTTATTTTTTCCGTGATTCTCCATCTTAAATGGAAAAACTGTACTTAGTTGCAGCAATATAGTCATTGGGGGGTAAACTGGCGGTGCGAGATTTTAGACATGGCAACATAGGTGCAGGAAACAGTTAAGTACTGGAAACCTAGCTGAACATAGTGTTGGGAAGCAATTTTGATAAATTCAGAGTGGTATGCCAAAACTAATAGATATTGATAACAGGTAGCTACAGAAGTATAGTGCATCTACAGACATGCACATAACCTCTCCTCATCAATCATCATTTTTGTGGAGGCAGCTATTAATGGCCCTAAAACTGAGTTATATCTTTGACTATCTTGTATTAATAAAACATTACCTAGGCTTGGCTTGAAGGCTGTGAAGTCAAATAATGGTTTATAACAGGCATCCCCAAACAAGATGGTATCAGAGGCCTTGAAACTGCAAGCACAGGATGATACCAGATGTTCCAGAGCTATAAACACTACTCAGAAATGGTCAATTATTAGTTGCTAGAGGAATGCAGCCTTGGGAACAGAATAGAACTACCTTTTGCAAATAACAGAGAGTGCAATGAAAACTATGCTGCACATGTAAAACCTAGATGTAACACGGCATGCTGAGAAAAGCATGAAAATTGTGAAAAAAGTAAGCTGGCTGTTAAAAATTGTACTGAATAACTTCAAGGACACCTAATAACAAGGTGGACCAACCCCCCATCAGGAAAATCAGTTTCAAAAAAAGTTGGGATGCTTATGACTTGCCAGACAACACACTGAAAATGTCAAGCATAACCTCAGAAAAGATGGTAGGTATTAGAATGCTTGTGTGTGTCAGCTTTAACTGTTACTGATTTTGGGATAGTCTGCAACTGAATATTTTGGACTGTAAGGGCTAGTATGATTCTAAACAGACTTATATTAATTCTTTATTAGTCTAGTAAGACCTTAGTTAGACTTTCAGTAAATTCCTGGTTTTAACTATAAGGTGTGCTTCCCCAGCCCACAATCATGCATGAGATCTTTCACATAATTCCTCACTGTTGCACACGATTACAATTTGAATGTGAGAATAATTTAGGGGTAAGAAAACTCATATATTGTTAAATATCTGATATTATTTTTTTCTTTGCATGGTTTTAAAAATATTAAATACAGGTCTGGTTTTTATACCTCGTGAATAATCTGTTTCATGCTTTAAGAATTGGAATTTATTTCACATATTACTACAGAGACAAATGTTTTCACTTTCACTGCAGTAATGTTCAGGTTTTTTAATTGTACATCTTTTCTTTCAATCACTGATTTTGGCTTACTCTCCTTGTTTTTTACATGAATAGTTTGTCAGCCCTTACATTAAAATCCTACAAGAAATAACTGAAAACAGAATATATAGAAAAAAGTTCAGGGAAATTTCACATGATGTTTATAAAGACTGACAGTACCAATAGCTGCACGTATCTACCTTTGAGAAATTAGTGTATTTAGACACCAAGTAAAAATGTTGGGACTAATCTGACTATCAACTTTAARTAAATTTTTTTAAGTTGATGAGTGGTACAAAAAAAGGTAAGCTTTTTTGAGTTGAAAAGTCCATTTTCTTTGAAAAATTAGACTATATCACAACATAACTGTGTASTGAGTTGCCTATGATTTAAACCTCAGTGCTTTATAATTATTCTTAAAAGTGGAAAGGTTATTTTAAAATTTATGAGAAAATTAGTTTGAGAATATAATTAAATAGAAAAAAAGGCTAGATAGAATTATCAGCACAAATATTTAAAATAATATAAAAGACAAAAAAGAGTAAGATCCAGATTTTAAAGCTAAACACAGATGACAACAGTAGCAATTCTTGAATAAGAAATGTTCATTGTTTTTTATCCTTAACTTGACATAATATAAAGGAAATATATGGCCATTAAACAATGAGATCTGAAGAGACTGCCTCCACACATACACCTTCTATCTGATACAAAGTCTCTGCCAGGATTTTTCATAYAGTCTTCACCAAAAACTGTTGAAAGTTCACTAGTTAGTTAAAAAAAGTAAGCTTTGTTTTTCCTTTCGAATAATGAAATGTACATTGGAGATAGCTTCCTTTTGACACTTGTTTTTCATTAAAACTCTTTCAAAGCACAAAACTGTGTTTTGAGGTTTTTTTGGCTTCCTAGAAAATACCAAACTTTGTTGGACAAATAAATCAATGGAACTTACAAAATTCTATTGCATTGATTAAAGTTTACGTCATAAGAATTAAACAAGGATTTGATATTTTCTTAACCTAGAGCTTTTCCTGAGAGCTGCTATCAGTTTTAGCTGCCTTTGGAAATGTTAACTTCAGATCTTCATTGCGAGAGGCAATACTCAGAATGTTCGAAGATTCATTCATAAGCTAATAAGACTATGCTACGTAGCTTCCTCACATTTTCATTCGGGTTTTTCCAGCAGCTAGGGATCCAGGTGAATTACATAGTTAAATGCCATCATACTGCATTTGATTGTAATGACATATGGAAAAATCCATGTATTCGAAAATAAATTATGTGTGCATTGTACAAACTTTTCGGGAAACTGGAACCTTAACTCAGATATGCACAGTGCAATGTTCAAGTAGCACATTAAAAGCCATAGATGATGAAAGAATGGTACCGTATGACAGATGTATTTTCTACCACTGAACATCTACAGACGACGGAAAATAAAATATGCAAAGAAGAAGTTAAAATTCATCTCTAATATTTTAGAACATTTATCACCAATATTCCATGCTGTTGAAGACACAATTACTATGAGCAATAGGATAGGTCTCTACCCTTGTTAGATTTCATGCATAATAAATAAGGTTTCAGTGTATAATTTATGTAAACAATGAAACTGAAAACAAAGCACCTTCCTCCAGCCAAAAGGTTATTACAAGATACTATAATTATATAACATCTTGAATTTTGTATCTGAAGATTGTGTGATTTTTTAGTTTCCTTTGTCATAAACACAGCCTTTTTGCACAAATTTTTGTCTAAGACACAGATCATCCTCAGTCTTATTTAGATCTTAACACAACACTTGTTTATTTGGGGCTTGACTGTCTGCCAGCAGAGCACTAAATATAGATGGTTTTTTGTTGTTTTGTTTATTAACTGATGAGCAAGATTGTTTACTATGTTAATCAGTGCATCCTTACTCCTGCCTTGAAGGCTATTTATATTGGGGCTGAATATTTCAGTTAATTGGAAGAAGTAGTCATGCTGGATCCATAAATCTTGCATATAAGGTTAATTTTACTGTTGTACTTACTCCTATTATAACCATATATCAGTGGTTTAACTATCCCTTCTGAATTTGTTTAGTCTTTGTAAAGATTCCTGAGAGCTAGAGAGAACCTCTCTCATGAGATCCACACAAAATATAAGTAGCTGAATGAAAATTTTATGGTGATGTCAATCATTTAATGTCCACTATCCCTTGCCAGCCTTGCAGAAGGCAGCAGTGGAGTGCAGTACCCAGGCAATGCTGTTTTGAATACTTGCAGCTGGAGAAAACACAGGGAGCTTCAGAACATTGAATGTAGAAGGAAAATATTATTGAAGTACTAATAAGTTTGCTTAACGGAAAATAAAAAGGCTGACGGTTTCGAGACAGTTATTTACTTTTTTCATGATCAAAAAATTTACTCTAGACGCTAATGTCGACAGCTGTTGATTTCATATCTCCATCTTTTGTTGGGCTAGACTAAGGAAATGAGACTTCCACAGCCAAAGAAAGCGTTGAAAAAGCTTTCTGGAAACACTTTAAAAAAACCCCAAAGAAACATTGGCAACTGTATGTTTGGAAATGTGGCATTAATGATTCAGCACATGTAGTAAGAGATTAAAAATGAATATTGATGCTGCTAAGCACCCACCCACACGTGCAAGAATAGGCTGGCTCCCTTGGAGTTGTTTGATGTTATCTTACATTATGTATTATACTTAGCAAAATGAAAGGTAGTATGAGGAAATCAGGATTTCGAAATATACAGGTACACAGAAGTGTGGAAAAAGCACACATCACAGAAAAAAACACCTGCTAGGGTCCTGTAGGTGTTATATGATATCGAGAACCTAATAAGAGCTGTAGATAAATATGTGCACAACCTGAAACAAAGCAAAATCTGTAAAGGTAAAAAATCCTGCAACTTAGTTCTCATTGAACTGTGATGCCTGAGCTCAGTAGAGCACGGACAGCAGGCAACCAAGTAAAAAAAAAAAAAAAATTCTAATTTCTGTTGATATAACAGTTTTTTTGGAAATGACAGCTTCAAGATATTTTTGACTAATAAATGTTTCAATTAAAAGTATCAGGAAGTGTCTTTAGAAAGGACCTAAACAAAGGACAAGTTTTCTAACAGGAAAGCAAGCTTCTTTTTAATTCAAAAACCCATGTTAATTTAAAAGGAGGTTTTACTACACCATAAGAATGAAGTTATAATTCATAAATTTAATCTACTTTTAAATAGATCCATATTGAGAAATATACTATGCAAAAATGAAAAAATAATAAACTATATGAAGCCTATAAAATTTCAATAATTGCAACAGCAAACCAACTTTTGTACTAGAAAATAGCATTTAAAAATTGATTGTGAGTTTGAAGTCCTAAAAATCAGCAAACGCTGGCAACATTCAGGTAGATTTCAAAGTTATGAGTTACCTACTGATTATGTTTCCTTATGTCTAGTGAAATCAGCCTGTAGGTAGCCAGCAGTAGRGCAATAATGCTGTTTTTAGAATATGCTTTGAATTTGTGGTGATACTGCTCTTCTTCAGGACTTTCTTTTCATTTCTTAGCTATGTTTTGRCATGGTACTCAGTCGTAGAGTTTGCCTTCTGCTCTTCTTTTCCCTTCTCTAGTGTGTCCTTTGGCTCCCCTGTTGTTCTCTTGGCCATGATTTCAGTCCCCTGGTCTCTCTGATCCACTTTCTGAGCCTCTTCATATCTTTCTACATTGTTGGCTCGCTCTCTTTCTTTTTATATTTTTTTAATCTCTCCCATTTATAACATTGCACAGTTCCCACATGGCTTTGATTAATGCACTCTTCCCCTGCTTTTGCATAAGTAGGACTAAGCTAAAAAATTCCGTGAACTGTTTTTAGAAGCAACTTAAAATGTTTCATCTTCTCCAGGACTCTCTCATATCTGTTGGGTTTGGTTGAAATATGTTGGTTCAGATTCACAGTGAAAGGGGAAGGAAAAGATGGAGCAATCCCCCTGCACCCACTCCCAGGGCGCCGATGTCCTATTTCAATCACCTGAGGGATTTAATACAAGAAAATAGAATACAGTGGGTTATTTATCTCCCTCTACAGAATCTCCTTTGCCAATGCTGTGGCTGGAATCCACTTTAGCCTGTGGTCTAGGCACTAACAGGCTTCTACCATATGAAGACTATGTTAGATCCTGACCTGAGTAACTCCCCTGCCAGTGCAGGACATGTGCTTCCCTTCTCACTGTGCTACCTAGTTTTTGGTTGTTAGAAACTCGTATTGCCTCAGCCAAGAGGAGCATTTGTCTTTCACATGATTTTACAACTTCTTCTGCCTCCAGGACTCTTTTTGTTTTTATGACTCCATCTGTTAGTGCAGATTAAGTGAAAACAGCATTAACCTTCTAGGTTACTCTTTTTCTTTCCGTGGAGGAAAGAGGCAAGACAGGTATAAGGAAGGTGTCTGAATGTGTGCTCTTCTTTCTGAAAGCAGCAATTTTATGTTATCTACCTATAGTAAATTTATTTATTTTTCAGGATCACAATCAGAAAAAAGGAATTAGATCATGGCATCTCCTCAGGACTGAATTTTCAGGCCTTTGTGAGAAGTACAAAAGAGTCTTGTGGGGGAAAAGATCACAGGCAATAACTCAACAAATTCATCCTACCCAATTTGAGGCAACTAACTGAAATACTTGCAAGTGAGTCAACCTTGTAAAGTTGAAAGACAGCTACTTGAAGGAGCAACCTAGAAACTGTCAGAGGAAACTTCAGACCTTAGACTGAAAAGCCTTCTGGTGGTCTATATCTCTGCCTTTGATCAAGGAAACTAGAAATGCTGCAACCATACCCTAGGTGTCTTCCTCATTGTAAGGTTAAGTGGAATGAATAAGGTTCAAAAAGCATATCCTGAAATAATCTGGGGCATGTGAAGTAGGGAATAAGTRCCTAATAGGAGGTTAAAAAGAACTAAGTGCTTAACTCCTAACATGAATCTTTCATGGATAACAGGGCCCTGAGGGCACCCACAGCCCTGTCTGTCCCTGTCCACCTCTCAAGGGCTCCCTCCCCCTGTTCATGGACCTCATTTCATGCCCCTGCCCCAGCAATGCCATTTGACCCATCTCCTGCTCCCCACAGCCCTGCCCTGCCTGTCTGTAGGTCCACCCCCAGACCTATGTCCCAGGCCATCCTCATCTATCCCAACCCCAGGGACACACCTAATACCCAGGGCTGGGGCTGCCCCAGTGCACCCTGAATATCCTGCTCCTGGCTGTGGTGGTGGGATGTGCTGTGTCTGCTGGACCCCACTCTGATGGACCCAACTGACCCCTGGCACTCCCCCTGGGGAATAACTGCCCCACTGAGTCCTGGCAGTTTTTCTTTTCCACATGTCTGTTTTCCACTTCTCTTTGCTCCATTTCCCCTTTTGTCGCATCTCTGCTTTCAGAGAATATTTTTGTCTTRTATCTCTTAAAGCAGGATCTTTGGGAGTGTTTAGGTGCCTAATGAAGCAGATTTGGACTAATGGTATTTTTCACACTGCCTAGACACTTCAATTGTATTGAAAATTCAGCGCAAGAACATTCTTTCCTCTTCAGTTTCACCTGTGTTGTCATTTGTATCCCCATTACCCCCGACACTGGGCAGAAGGGTGGATTGCAAACTTGAGGCAAGATGCCAGGTATTGCTGAGAATCTCAAGAAGGAGAGGGGAAACAGACTGGAGCAAAGTATAACCAAGTGGGAAGAGGATAACAAATCAAGGTAATAYATAATGGTCTAAGTCATTGCTCTGCAGAGCTCCCATTACTCAGGGGAGCCAAGCAAGCACCTGTGGTGGGTGTGCAGTCAATTGGTAGCGGATTTGCTTGTTGCACAGTCATGAGCCATTCAGTCGGAAACTTGGTAAATCCTCATTAAAATAAAAAGAGCAATAGTTCACCGTTAAAGCAGTATGCTTACCTCCAAAACCATTAAAAGAAGCAGTCTGATTCAGTGTTGGGTGAAGAAGGAAATTAGCGAATGTCTTACGCATGAGAAAATGCCAACACATATTGAGAAAGGCACATATGTAAGTGTGGTATGGGGATCTAGAGTTTTTACATACAAGAAGAGAGCATTAGAAATCCTTCAAGGTTTGCCATTTGTTTCTAGTATTGAAAGATTATTCTGAATTCAAGCATGTTGTGGACTGTCTTCCCAAGTCATCTTAAGATGTATGGGACACAACTCAAAAATTTGTCCAAGGTCTTTTGAAACGTGGCTGTTACCCAGACTTTTGAGGTGTTTCACAGACAGAGATGTATATTGTCAGGCTCTTTATATGGCTGTCTGGAGGTGATTGCTGTGCTGAGAATAGATAAGGTAATTGGCACCATGCTGAGGTAAGATTAGGAAAGGCAGACTTATAATTCCCTCAGTGATGTTCTGAGGGCAATAATTCCAAAATAATTTTAAAAATTTAAAATTCAATGTCAGATAAACACAAGCTCTTTATCATTTGGGGTTGGGAGTTGGGAGGGAAAGTCAAGTAAAAACCTCCAAGCAAGCAAACATGTCACAAAGACGTTGCAAATGTAGTGACAGGTGCTCCACACAGCAAAAGTGAAAGGCATCATTTTCTAACCATCAAATGACTGCTGCTTCTGAGAAGACAGTAACACAGCTTCTTTATAAGAGCGATTTCCTCTGACAGTAGTTTTTCCTCGCAAGGCTCTCAGAACACTTTAGAATTTCCTCATTTCAGTTTGACAACAGTTCCAAATTAATTGCCAAATAACCAGAATTAACCAGTATTTTTACCCAGACATGAATATGGACATTCTTGATGAAATGAGAAAGTTTGTGACTTACTGGGAAGAGCAGCTATTCTTGCAGTGTCAGTCATCCTACTCCTGACTGGGCTGAGCCCTGAAGCTGGTTTCCTGGAATGAGCYTCTGTACACTCTGCAGACTTAATGCATGCAGTTAGTTTTCAATTAACAACCATAGGGGAGGACTGGAGCACTCCAGACCATGGGACAACTTATATAATGCTACTGCTTGTAAACTAGAGATAGTTCTTGAAAAACAGGTTGAGATGGCACTTATATTCACTAATAATCAATGCCTTCCAGGAAAAGCTTTGTATGTGAAAGCATGTCACTGGCTTAGGCCCAAAGTTAGAATGGCTGTGTTCATTTAAATCTCTGCCTTTACTAAAAAAACTGATAGTCATGAGCTTGCTTTGGGAATCCAGTTTTGGTATCAAGGCATTTCTGACATAATTTTCACAGGATTTATAACGTATGTAAGTTATCTATGCACAACAGAACCTGTTGTCTGAAGTTTTCAGGTAAATTGAGTTGACAGGCCATCAGATGGATAAAGATGGAATTTAAATCTGTTAAGTAGATAGGAATTATGATCTTCCTATGGGATAAAATACATGTTACAAATTCTACCAAAAGATTTTATTTCATCTCTAGATCTTAGTTGTCAGGGAGAGAACAAATTCAGGTTTTATTTTTTCTTTCAGACATTCTAAGTAATACATATATACTTGACTTTAACAGTGGAATTACTCCTATGTGATTTTACATCCTCATCATACATCTGTAGCTATGCCATTGTACTGTCATGGTGAATTATTCCTAATCTAGGAAGGCTCTTCTTAGTGACACTACCAATCTGAGGAAACTGGGAATGTACTAAACAAAAGGAGGTATAGCTGACCAAATACTCGTATGGACACATTTGCCACCTTGGAGCTCTTTTGTCATGTTGGAGATTTTGGACTGGTTTTGAAAGTGATAAATTTACAGATGAGAACATTGCCTTTATTTAAAAGCATTTTGGTTAAAGTAATGTGGTTACCAGTAGTACCAATCAAAAAATAATCCAGTTTATCCTCATATTGACTATCCACTCTGTCTGTGGAAAGTAGTCAGTACATAGAATACAGAATGGTTTCGGTTGGAAGGGACCTTAAAGATYACCTAGTTCCAATCCCTCTGCCATAGGCAGGGGTACCTTCCAGTAAACCAGATTTCTCAAAACCCCATCCAGCCCAGCCTTGAACACTTTCAGCACTACATGCCCTGGTAAAATATCCCTCYATGGCCTTCTCATAGGCCCCTTTAGGTACTGGAAGGCTGTTAGAATGTCTCCGTGGAGCCCTCTCTTCTCCAGGCTGAACAACCCCAATTCTCTCATCCTGTCTTCAYAGGAGAGGTGCTCCAGCCCTCTGATCACCTTCATAGCCTCCTCTGGACTCACTCCAACAGGTCCATGTCATTAAGCTGGGGACCCCAGAGCTGGATGCAATACTCCAGATGGAGTCTCATGAGAACAGAGTAGAGAGGGGGAGAGAGAAGAGAGAGGGGCAGAGTTGAGGAGAGACCTCAATTTGCTGGTCACATCTTAAAAGTGGTTTAAAAAATTATAGAACATTACCAAAATCTGTTTGACAAGACATGGTGCACAAAGGGATGAGGCAAATCACATGTCCCTCTTCAAAGCAAGACTCAATCTATAAGTTAGATGTCTCATATCTTGCGATCTGGACCTTGAATTATTTTCAGTAGAATTCTGAGAAATTTGAACTCATTCTTCTTAAACCAAAGTTATATAATTACTCTTAAATGGAGGCTATTTCCACTGATGACCAAAAAGAGTTTAAAAAAGAAAAAAGCTCAGCAGGCCTTTTTTTTTAATCAACACTGTTTTTTGCGAGATTGATCCCATAGATGTAATAGTGTTCAGTAGGTCAAAACCATCATGAGGTTTAAAAAAAAAAAAGCCTTTCCTCTGTTGGTGTTAGAAATAGTTACCAAACAGCTTAATTCTATCAAAAGAGAAGAACTTTGTACTCATATTAGACTCTGGAAGATTTCTGGAAAAAAAAAGATAAAAGGCCTTAAGAGATAAGATGCCTTAAGTTTTACAAATTACCTAAATAGGAATTTTCAGGATTAAAGATTTGGATTTGATCTCCTAAATTCAGTTGAAACCCCACATTAGATGCTTAAATCCTTTTTCCTCTCTTCCCTTCAATCCAATACTTAGTGATTAGCAATGAGAAAGTAAGTTCTTCTTTCTAAAAATGCCATAAATATTAAAGCTTTAGCAATCACTGAAAAATAAAGTTCTTACAGAACAGGAAATAATGAATATATGACAAACCTAGCAGCTAACAAAGGTGTGTTTAAACAGGAATTTAATATCTTTGATACAAACATGGCTATACAGGACTTATCCTAACAGAAAGGGTTTTGAAGTCTTTTTTTTTTAATAACTGAGAGGTCTGAGCTGTTAACATGAAGGGATTTCAGAAAATACCTCTTTAATTACAATAGAACGATGGAATTAGACAGCTGTTTAATTTCACTGTCTTACAAATCAGAACACCAAAGACACGTCTAAAACRTGAATCAGCTATACCTTCGACAACAGAGAAATGGAGAAGAAAGGGTAGAAGCTTCTTAATGTAGTGTCTTCTGAAAGACAAGGATAGAATTATTTGATGTGGATAATTAAAACAAATTATATTCACATCACAATGTTTACCGTACTTGAGCTTGATAATGCAAACCTTGCAGGCAGCCTAAAGCAGTATCTCAAATTAATGAAGGAAACTGAGATGAAAGACTACACATAATGTTGAAGGTGGAAGAAATTGTTAGAAATATTATCACTGTAGAAATTTTTTATGTTAAAGGATAACATCATCAGAGGGACTTAAAACCATTACACTTCTGAAACAAAAAAAGTCCTTAAATTGTTTTTCATGCATCAGCCAGAATTGTGGAAGAAGAGAAGAGAAGAGAAGAGAAGAGAAGAGAAGAGAAGAGAAGAGAAGAGAAGAGAAGAGAAAAAGAGAAGAGAAGAGAAGAGAAGAGAAGAGAAGAGAAGAAGAGAAGAGAGAAGAAAAAGGTGCAAATAACGAAGAAAGGATCCAGTTGGACTATAAAGCAACAAGTGAAGAAAACTGTTGACAGAACATGTTGATCTATGTGGAGGCCAAAATTTTCATCAAAATCTATGTGCAGGTTTTTGGTTTATAAGTTTAACTTTAAAACTGTATTTTTTCATAAAAGAAAAAACTCTATCTTTTCAAGCTCAGTAACAGTGGTAAGTGACTTGGTCCACATTTAATTGCAGAGAATAATATTTGTCAGGGTGTTACTCAATAATATAACTCCAGGMTCCTCAGCTTGATGAAAGAATAAAAGAGGGAAAATAATTTCTTAGTCATATGCATCATTAGTCTTTGCATTTGATAATACTAATCCCAACTATTTTGAACCTTTATAATAATTTTTAATTTATTTTCTAAAAGGGAATTGAAACTCTTAAGAAATGAGGAATGAATACTAATTAAGAAATGGAAAAACTAGGCTATGCAGCAGTGTTGCTTAAGACAGTCAGGAAACTTATAAGATAAATGGATAAAGTTCGTTTTCGTCATACTAAGATACTATTTTAAACACTTGAAAAACTAAATACATGCTTTAGGTAAAAATTACCAGGGCTGCAGAAAAGAAGAAACTTTAACAAAAATTAATTTGTAGAAGACAAATTAACAGAATTTAAACCCCACAAACATTAAAAAATGCTAATAAACAGCTAGAAACAATAATAAATAAACAGTAGCTCTAAGGAAAGATTTTTAAAAATATAGGCCATATCTATGTGGTTAGAAGATTTCAGAATTTAGTTAACACTTCAATAAATAAAGAGCTTGTCATTTCAAGACTAGGTTTTCTGAGGGATTTTGTTGCCTAATTGCAATCTTTGAAATTCAAATTTAAAACCTCAATCTGTAGTGTTTTCAGTGAGCTGGCACCCAAAATACCTGAATGTATAAGTTCCAGTTCCTAACAACATCCCCACTGCTCCTCACGAATGTCAGGTGCTTAATTCCTGGGGACATTCACACCTTTAAGCCCTTTCCTATTTATGATGATAGTAGAGTCAAAATAGCATGCTGTTCGTAGTAAAACATTTAACCACTCGCCCATCTTCTAAGTATTAGCTGTAAACCAGAAGGAACAGAGAGAATAGCATATTTTCAGTCATGGTCATTAAACTTGTCCTTATGTAGAACCCCTCAACAATAACACAATGTTTACAGAATGATTGGGATATTGAAAATTTGAGAGTGGGATATTTGAATTTACAGGAGTGGCTGGCATGTTCTGCAGAAAACTACTTACTATGTTGACTCAAATTCTACTTCCAACTGCTCTTTGACATTGTGAAAACTCTTTAAATATCACTGGCAAAAATTTYGGTTAAATGTGTGACTAAATCTGGGCCATCAGGGTTATTTATATATATACACAGAGAGACCAGTCCTTTTATAGATATAAAACAGGGTGTTCTTTTTGTGGAACAGGTCCAGATACACAACTTTGAGTATCTTTAAAACCATGTGTGTAAGATAATGAGCAATATAAGTAAAACTCATAATGTCAAACCAGAAATAGGAATACTTGAATTTCTGCCTCTAGGATTTCCTCTTACTGCATTTGTTACTGGACTATTAAGTGTGTGATCAGAAAATAAGAAGAGCTGACATATTTATCTCCAACAATGTATTCATAGCAGTGAGATTATAGCAGAAAGAACAGTTCTAGCCTCGAGGTGGATGCTTATTTCACTGAGAGAGGTAAGTAGGGTTTCATTTCCCATCTACATTTTCTGGGGAGTAAACGTCTCCGAACTCTGCACGCTGTGCTTTGTAAATCTTTCTAAAGGATTATAAATTTTCCTCAATGTTTTTCTGCCTGTGTCCATCAATTAGCAATGCAGATTTCACAGAGTAGCAGAGTACATAATAAAAGGATCTTGTCACTGAGTCTTAGACACCTTTGTGTATTTGGCTCTTAAATCTTTAGAATTGTTATGTTATGGTTCATGGAAAAGTAGCAAGCATGGCTMATACATAAGTGAATATATTTGTAGAGTGCAGGTGCTGACATCCTTTTTGGGAATACAATGACTGCATCTGCAGTCAGAAAAATAAAGAAATAATTGATGGCCATAAACCACTCAGGGTAGTGGTACACAAAGACATGAAAAATGAAGGGAAAAAAAAAGAAGTGTTACAACTAATAAGGTGACTACTATAAATACAGTTCTTCCAGAGTTGCTTAACAAACAAGAAAGTCAAAATAAGGAATTAATTAACAAAAGGAACAATGTGGGAAGTGCTAGGAATCAGTTTTGAGATAAAAAGAGAAGAAGACCCATGAACAAACTTACAGGAAAGGATAAAATGCAATATTGCAGATTGATGGGATCAAAATGAAGAGCTAAAACTTCATACATATTTGCTTGGGATAATTATGAGATGTTTTGTAGAGTCATTTAGTTTTCCTCTGGTCATTAAGCATTTTAATGTGTTTGTGTGTCATATTGGTATTTGAGCTTCACATGGACTGAAGCTTTAAGCTTGTTATTTCTATAGATAATGAAAAACAATATACCTTATTGAAACCTGACCTAGCTTCTTTTCCAAGACAGAGTATCTGCCTGGTCATATCAAAAAGGAATTGCACAGCATGCAAGGAAACTTTTCAAAAAGATTTATGTTGGGTTTTTGCTTGCTTGGTTGGTGGTTTGGTTTTAGTTTGTGTTTTGGTTTGGGGTTTTTTTCTAATAAAGAAATTATAAAGAAAAGACAGGCTTCTTGAATTCACTATCACCTAAAAAATGTAAGCACTGCCCCATCTTCTAATTATTAGCTGTGAACCAGAAGAAGCAGATAGAATAACCACATTAATCTAAAGCTAGTAAATAATCTCTGCAATTCGGGAAAGAGAGGAAATTCCAATATGCAGATRTCACTGACTAAAGTCTCATATGCTTTACGGCAATCAGGCTATATTTTCTTCCCTTGGGAAGATTCTTTTGAGTCAGCTCTTTTTATTGACCCTTACTGATGTTTGGAAACCACCTGCTCCTTTTGCTTCAGATCGCTAGAGAATTGCTCTTTATGGTGCCCCTCATCTTCTGAGAGAGAAATGGGGATATCAGCCTATAATTTTCAGGACTCATTCTTTGTTAAATTTATTGCAGTGGTTTTGCTATTTGGAAATTGAAGATGGGGTCTTTCTTCCATAGAATTAATGTCTATTTGTTAAAAGTCCAAAAGCACTAAAAAAGATGAAAACATAAGGATATTGTATATCTTTCCAAAGATCTCATATTTTTATAAGGTGAAGAGAACCCAATTCCAGTGAAAATAAATGATAAAGAAATTTTGCGTTCTGTTATCAGTAACTCTCTTGCTTACCTTCCACACATTTGTTACTTCTTGCTTGCCTAGGTGAAAGTCTATTCATTGTCTTTGCACCCTAATGGATCTGCTGTCAATTCTCTTCCTAATGCAGCCCAGGATGCTGTTTCATACAAGGGCACACTGGTGTAGCATGTTCAATTTGTCCATCCAGGTTCCATTCCACCCAGCTGTTTTCTAAGCAGCCTGTATAGAACTTTGCTTTTCTTTTTGCTGAACTTTGCAATATTCTGGTTCTGTTTCACAAGCCTGTAGATGTCCTTCTGAATGGCAGCAGAACCCTCTGGAGTATTGGCATCTCCTCCTAATTTGGCATAATCTGAAAACTTCCAGAAGTTGCACTCTGACCACGTAAACTTACACATTCAGCTTGCTGACCCAATATACCACCTTCTTACTTGATTACTGTTTGTTATCTCCCTGATCGTTCTTCCTGTCTTTCGTTGGTCACCCCATTGGCAAATACTATTGCCTTTGATTTGGCCTGTATGCCATGGTTATTGTCAGTGATTTATATCTGAAATACTATCTAAAACTCTGTATGGTATATTAGATAGTACGAAGATAACCCTTCTCTAGAGTTCCTTTTTTCTTAGCAGCCCCACATCTTTAGTATCCCAGAGCTATCTTACTGTTTCAAAAAAACAACCCCACCTGATTAAGCTATGGCTCACTTTCCCTACTTCCATATCATACTTACTCTCTACTTGCTGTGGTAGTTCTTCCTCCATAAATGAGTTCCTTCCAGACATTACAATACAAATCTGTCTGATGGAATAGAGACAAAAACATGTAGGAGGTTGTTCACAAAAATGTGTGCCTTTAACTTTATCTGCTGGATCTTACACCAAGAACAGCATTTTCAGGATGCCTTTTTATTTTCAGCCTGGAGGTCATAAGAGTGAGGATTACGTTGATGTGCGAGATTTATCCTTCATAAAATTAAGTATCACTCTGCTAGTCACAAAGAGAGGTAGATTTTTCCCACAGTGCAATTTGCCACTGGTATCACTGGAGCCAAGGTTAATGATCTATATTATAATTATTCGTTAAGAATTTCCTCATAAATGGGAGTTATGAAAGACAGATTTTTCAGAGACTTTCATATATTTGCCAGCAAACCTACAGCCTTGCCTGTGTTTAACTTACCTCACATGAAAATATCAAAAACTATAAAAAGACTAGCTCTGCCTTATTCGTTCTTTGCTAGAGAGACATAAAGACAGTTTGTTTGACATCAAAGTCATGGTGGGGAATCTCAGCCTGCTCCAAGTTTAGAGTTGCACCAGCTGTGGGTTTTCTTTACATGCAGACTGTAACATAAGCAAAGTGATTTTACCTCCTCATTTTAAATGTAACTTAGTTTCAGCGTCATCAGCATCCTGAATGCAATTTTGTCTGCCTCATGTAAACAGGGATTTTTGCAACTGTKCAGTCACTGTACAAGGTGAATTAGGGAATAGGTGTCTAATTCTGAATAAACAGTTACTGTGGCTCCTGTGTGAGAAACTACATGTGTGGAAATATGAAATATGTCTCACAACATTCTTACATGTTGTAAGAAATTACTATATGTGGAAATATGAAGGTACTGAGGTGTTTCCATAAAAGCAACCACATAACAGGCTTAACTCTAAATAAATAAAATAGAAGGAAAAAATCATATGGTAATAGATCATGACACCCTTTGGAAAAGAAAAGAATTAGTTCATGACAACTTAAAAATTAGTTTGCATCACTTGTAATGAGAAAAAAGCTTGAGATCTTGGGTTAAGGAATGATGATAAACTGAAAAGTCAGATACTAGTCAGTCAATAGTCTGATAACATATCATGCATCTAAGAAAGGATTTCTTAACAGAAAATTTTTAAATGTAATAATAATAATAGTAAGTCAGACTTCCATTTTTTTTTTTCTAAGGAATTATTATATAGATTACTAATCATAAAGGAATTATTATTTGGTAGGGAAAGTGTAAATACTGCTCAGCAAGTAAGCAGGAGTATGTTACTGATGCTGTTTTAGTGAAAAATCCCAAACATAGCAATATACCAGCTACTATGGAGAAATTTAACTCTATCCCAGCAAAAAAAAAAAAAAAAAAAAAAATTACTATTAATAAATATGAAGGATTCTGCACACCATTTCCTAGTTCAAATATACATGTGTCTGCATGCAAATTTGACTGCAACATAGCCCAACCTTTAGGAAAAGAAACATTAATTTTGTGTCAAAAATTATCTTTACTAAGAAATACTTGATCACTCTGAGATACAGGTTTTGCAAAGTAATCCCTAGTTTCTGTATTTGACCATACTTGTTTATACACAGTCACTATTTTACCCTATTAAAAGTGTGGAAATCATGGCCTCTAATGTACGGTTTATACATATAAATAAAGTTCTTTTATTTCTACTTTCTGATACTAAACCAATGATAGTTAGAATCAAATGAATATTAAGCWTTCTTATTTGCACAGTGTAAATATTAGGTACTCACTAGCCATTTAGCATAATGAATACTGTAACAATGATATTTTAGTTTTCTGTAGAAACAGCAACTACACTAAATCAAAAGCAGAGAGTGATATTTAATGGAAAACAATGAAGATAGCTTTGCATTGACTGACTAAATCTGTTTCTATATTGAAGATAACATTTTCTGTTTCCTACTCTGAAAGTTGAGAGTTATAACTATAGTTCCCAAGCCTGGCATATGATTAATAAGTTCTACGCTCTGCTGTATTAAAGAATGGAATGAAAACTTAATGTCCAAAGAGTGCGTATATATCTTCAAAAATAACAAATAAACTAAGAGATAAAAGATGTCTAAGTTGCTCACAATTCCCGTGATGCTGATATTTTTAGAAGCACAGGCACACATACACAATCAATAGTACATCTTGTGATACATTCAACCAGTTTTCAATCCTAATGACTCACGTACTTGAGTAAATTTTGGAATACTCATAGTCCTTGTATCACTAAGTTAAAATAATTTAGTAAACTAAGGAGAAATCATTTGAAATCCCAAAGAGGAAAGTGAAAATAAGAAGTAAAATGAGAATTTTCTCAGAATGGCTCTGTAGTTGAAAGAGCAAGAGAAAAATCATGTTGCTAACTTGAGATATTTATCTTAGAGGTAAGTTCTCCAGAGTCCTTTGTGTAACTGAGAATTTATATATACACTTATGTCTATGTGTATATATATATGTGAATTAGGCAATTGCAGATTGCTGTGATGAGACTGTGTAGAAGACTGATGCAACAAGCAGGGTACTAACGTGGGGATAAAAACTATATTAAATTTATTAATTAACATCATGAATCCTATTAATGATAAGCTCTTACCATTACAAAACTCCTAGTCCGTACATTCATGTCTTAAGTTAGTTGTGGGTATACAATACAACCAGGCTGATTTTATATAGTTGGTACAGATGGGAAGTGCCCTTGATAATATTTAGTTGCTGAGGTTCAGGCTCTTCTGTCAGAACTGTAGCAAACTGTGATCTCTTTTATTTTATTTTACTTGGTGATACTCATTGCTATTACGCTATTGCCTCCCTCCCAAAAGGGTAGGTCTCATTTGATCCTGATMTGGTTGTTTTTTTTTTTTTCTTTTGCCTGTCTTCTGTGAATTTGGCAGGAGGTCCTGTCTTTTTGGACTCTTTTACTCATATCTTGTACTTCACCAGTTTGTGTGTCTCCTAGGTTGAGCTACAAGATGAATATCTTTTCCCCTTTAGTGGTCACATATCCCATAGGCTTACAAAAAATACTTACAGCTTGTTCCATTTGGCTGTTTCATTCCAGATTTGCAAAATGTTTAACTGCTGCTTTTAGTTACATATTTTAATATGTAAGATATGCTCAACGCAAGAATATAGTTTATATAATAATCAATACACGGTGATACTATTTATATTGCGATTGATACAATTTCTTGGTGTACAGACATCTGCTTTGGCTACAACTTATACAGAGTCTGAGAGCTGTCTCTGGACCCTCATCCAGAAGCTGATGGGCCAGTTCAACGCCTGTCAGAATGGGATACATCCGTTGCTTCCATTGAGTTGAGTCTGGCTGACTCATGATCTGATAACAAATTGAGGTGGTTAAAGTGATAGAAAAATAATCCAGGAATAATCACTTAATTACATTGTTTTATTTTGTGACCCAGAGAAAACTGGAGGCTTCATGTTGCAGGCGTCATACAGGGGGAAGGTGTCATTTAAATGGATTTGTGGCAGGAAGGAGAAGAATATGAGGAAGTAGAGAAAGTACAGGAAATCCACATCAAGGGAAGGAAGTATCAAAAGAAAAGTTTCCTTTATTCTGCAAATGTGAATCATTCACCTTCCTCAGTTATCCTGTGTTTTCAGCCCATTCAGTAAGGCTTCTGTTCTGAAACAACATCTACTGCCTTCCTATTGTCCTTTCTCAGCTGCTGTCAATGATGACTAAGAAGCACCCCATTTAGAATTTTGATTTTATTAGTATGTATTAGGTAAATGAGAAAATAAAGCATATTTATGTAACACAGTAAAACCTACTGGAAAGTTACTTGCTTTCTTTCTCTCTCTTTCCTTCCCTGACATTCCCCTGTTCTGCCTTGGCCCAGTCTTTGTGTTTCATGTCTAGACAGGACTCTATCTTGATACAAGCCTAGGATTAGCTTTTGGATTTTCCTAACCCTGCACTGTACTAGTGTGTAATTCTGAAATCCATATTATATGCTTCACCTTCTTGTTAGACAAAACATTCTCTCTAAGCCTGGAAAACAAGGTCACTATCCTAGGCCTAAGTATAAACAAAAGTGAATTGGGAGGGGGTGAATGAAGGAATATTACTTCATTACCTGAAACTGTAACTGGACAATTAACTTCTGATAAGAAAATGTACCAAACCTATATCTGGGGGGGAAAACTCGTGATCGGGGTCCATCTTGGTCTAGCGGAACATCAGCAAGGCTCTGTACCAGAGGTGTACCACTCGAAGGCCTTCAATAAATTCATACTTTTATTCACTAACTTTGTTCAGTCTCTGTTTCAGGTACTCCCAATTTTAGGCATCACTAGAAAACCATGGATCAAACCTTTATAGGTGCTGGATATTCTAAGAGAAAAACATAGCTTTTCCTGGGTGAATGACAGTCATTTATGATATTTACGGCCCTTTACAAATAGCAATAGATTTAAATGCTGAGTGAAATAAAGTGTAGTGTGTGAAGTAAAAGGAAAGGGACTTAACACCAGCCAGGAAGAAGTAAAACTATGAATGGAGAAGACAAAGAGATTCTACACATTAGTCTCCCGGGTTGGCTGGGATTTTTGTCTGTTTGTTTTTTCACTTTTGCACTTTGTTCAGTACTTTGCTCAGTGACACAGAATGATTGCCATGGGTCACGATGCCAAGGATGAAAAAGAGCCCAGGCAACCCCCAGTGCTCGTGGTAACCTTTACAGTCTTTCTGGACCTACAGCCTAAAGGTAGAACTCTTATGATTGTGTTTCACTTTCATCTGCTTTTTCTGAAAATTTACAATAGAAATAATAATACGATCACATGAGAACTTCATGTTGTATGATTGCAATAATAAACAAAGTTTTGAGCTGGTTTGTGTTTACAAACCAAACCAGATTTTTTCTAAAGCTCCAAAAAAAGATCATAAATAATTTTCAGAGGAAGAAATCCAAGTACACAGAGGTTAACTAAGTAGCCTAAAGTCACTTACAGATCTGGAATTTGAAATGAGAACTCATTGACACAGGTCAGTGAGCAATAGTGGTGGGACCTGCCTCTACTTTATTATGGTAATCGAGATGATATGATTTTCTTAAGAGTTCTATTTTGATTTGTCTTGCATGGATAAAAAGCAATTTAAATTGAGAAATAACAAATGTCTTATTCTATATAAATAAAAAATGAAATAGAAAAAAAGGTCAGGGGAATTACTCAAGCAAAGAAATAAAATTTTCACTAAAGCAGCAGTGAGCTTTTAATCCAGAACATGTTCCTATTCTCATATTGATTACACAGGAGAAAAAAAAAAAAAAAAAGCCTGAATTCTGAAAGGGGAAAGCTACCACTCTAAGTTTTCAGAGAAGTTAAAAAAAAAAAGTCGCTAATCCTCTGGTCTAAAAATAAATGCATCATTTAATCAGCAGGTATCTTGTCATTTAAATAGCTATCTCCTGAATATGTTCTAGATACAAAGTGCTCTCCTAAAATATGCCAAACACTAAACTTCATTTTATATGTTCCAAAGAACAATTAGGTGAGCTAAAATTGTACTTAGTTACATCAAGTGTATATAGAGGTCCAATCTATTGCTTTATACATAAAAAACCACCAAAACCACCCTTAGGAGAAAACAAAATGTAAAACATTGGAGAAGAGGGAATAAATACTCAACCTTGGACATCGAATTAAACATGCCATTAGGAATAATGGAGAGGTCAGACCACAGATGAAAGGGAATGGGACGGTTAGCAGAGAACAAAAATAGAGAATAGTGGCATGTGAAGGGAAGGTTTATAGGGTGTACTGGAACGAGTTTTTAGTTTTTCACCAAAATACACAAAAAAATATGCTTGCCAAGGTATTTAGGACATCATAGGTGTGTAAAAAACCTAAGGATTCTCAGCAATAGGCACTAGGAAACTAAGTCAAAAGGGATCATCATTTTATAATATTTTTCTCCTAGAATAAACATCCAAATATAGTAGAAAAAATTAGTGTGTCTCTGCATCTCTTTCTGATGTCATAAAGGTAAAAGAATTGTTGTTTTGATTGAAATTTTAAAAAATCCAACAAAACAAGCACAGGAAATCAAAACAACAGGTATCTTGTTCTGCTTTGTTATCACATTAGTACCAGATAATTTCACAAGAGAAATTAATGAGATTTACCATTCCCTAATAGCTACCCATCAGCCAGTGAATACTTGRGGTTGTTCTTTGTCATGATGATTCACAGGACAGAAAATACAAATTAAATTATTCATATTGAATACCTGGGAGCTGCATGTATTCAGTAATTTAGGAGATCAGAATGTCAAAATATAGAACGTGGTTGTTTATTTTTGGACACAAAGACTAAGTATTTGTTCAAGGTTGTATAATTTAAGAAATATTTCTTTAAAAATGGATCATAAATCAAGCAAGAAAGTTAGAAAGTGAGCAAAGAAAATAGCAAGCTTTTTATTAGGGTCTGGTTTGTTCTTGATAAAAACATATTAGGACTGAATTTTAAGAATAAATTTTGTTTATGAGCAGGAATAAAAAAAATATAGCCAGCGCTAGAGTCACTTAAATACTGTAAAGTCAGTATTTAACATGGCTTATTATATAAGATCTCACTCAGTTTTTTAGATAATCTGGTACTATCCTTTTTGCCTTTAAATATTCTAGGGCTTTTAATGCGCTTGGTATTTCACAGAATCAGGCAGAGGACATGAGGCGACAGGGAAGAAATGTTTTTATGACAGACTCTTACATCAGGTTCTGCAAATYTGACTTTTTTGGATTACCATATTTAACTTTCTTGAAGGGGAGAAATTCTTTCCCTTTTAAGTTAACACTTATCATGAGCTCTAGCACTAATGTATTTGTTATGGTAGCAGCATATTATGGTGGCTTATGCTATGTTTATTTTACAGCATTAAATTGACATCTATATTTGTTTAACTGGAAAATTAAGTGTACTTATATCCTGAAGGAAGAGATAAGGTGTCATTTTTTATTCTACTACGGATAGCGGAGGTATAAAATAGTTTATGTGTGGCTCTTCTCAGATGTCTTGATCTTGGCTGGCATGGAACAGAACATGTTTGAAACCCTCCTATGACCTCTCATCTTTCAGAGAGATAAATCAGTTTCTCCAGGTTTCTAAGTTTCTCCAAGATAATCTTTAAATTTACCTCTGTGAAGGGCCAAAGGGTTCACAGAAAAATTAGCTAATACTTTTTTCAGCTGTTTTGTCACACACAGTCGTATCAATCCAGCAGTGGATAACACGTGACAAGAAAGGTCAATGAAAATTTTACAATCATGAAGTTGAAAGAAAGAAACCCCGTGCATGATTAAATGTTCTTCACATTTTTTAGAATCATTCAAATGATTCAGTTTTTTAAAAAATTCTCTCTAACAAATGGAAATCACTGAGATAAATGCTGATTGAGTCATTCAAGCCACTTAGAAAGATAAAATCGTAGAGTCTGTCTTTTCTATGCAGTATAATACGTATTATACTATGACAATCTATAGAAACTATAAAACTCACAAGAAGCAAAAACAATCCAATACATATATGATATTAAATAAAGGGCACTTAATTTAACTAATGTTCAGTGTAACAGCAGTCCTATACATAGCCAAGTAATAAAAGCAATACTGTTATTGAAATAGATTCTACTGCAAGACCTATAAAGTGAGAGATAGTATGAAAATCTCATGGATAAATTATTTAGATGGATAATGGCTGTGATGCTTCAGTTGCACTTAAGCAAATGAAGAATAATCCAACCAATAAATACAGTATTTTAATCAAGACCGGTAATACTTTTCAGAAATGATTGATCTGGAATATTGTATATTGGAATTCTTCCACTTTGCCTCTTGCTTTGTCATCACATTTTCTTTCCACATGTATGCTTGACAACTTTCTGTATTCACTATCTTTTCCCTAATTATTAATTGATTTAAGAAACAGCTAGATTATAAGATAGCTATCATATATTTCCAACATGATGGTCCACTTCAATCTGCTCATCATCCCACATATACATTGCAATGAAAGCAAGAACTTTTCTTTGAACTGTTTCACAAGGAAAATTTTCATCTTCTAAATGGCCTGGGGAAACTGAAAAGATAAGTGTATTTAGTGAAATGTAGTCCTTCAAATTAGAAATCAGTGGCCTTAGCCCAGCTAAACAACTCTTGAATAYGAGAAAAGCCGAGCAAAAAAAGGATAGATGAAATCACTGCCTTACATCTTTGTACTGCCAGTCCTCCTGTTCTGTCAGTGTTGATGAGTCTTTTTTCATTTTCTCAGTATTCATTCATGGGAAGATGGGAAGTTTGATGGCAAGATATCATTCTAAAGTCCTTAAAACCCCTTGAAACATGCTAAATTCTGCTAACTTCTCAAGGCTGAAATACAGGAACATACGTATATGCGTGTCTCTGTTTTTACATATACATATGTATGTAGAACCCAGTAAATTAGTAGGTTATTGGTAGATAAACATATGGATCTGAGTTCCACAGCCATGCTCCTTATACCTAATGAAGTTAGGAACATGCAAAGGGGAGAAGGCATTACAACTGCATATCATCTTCCCAGCTGAGAAGAAAGAAGACTGAGTACAACAGCAAAATAATTCTTCAACTACTTCTTTGATATTCTTTGTTTTGTAAGTCATCTCCATGTCACTGCGAGTCTCTTTTATGTTTCTTAAATATTCATACAGACTAAACATTACACGGCAACATATCGTGCTAAATTAAATTAGTATCAAACACTGTAGTTGTATGAGGAAATGAATTGTAGAAAAAGGTGAAGAATGCACAACTTCAAAGAAGTCTGTGATTCCTGCTTTTAAAATAATGAGGACAGGCTGTGTGAACAATATTATCTTGTACCAAACAATGCACAACAGAAAATTCAGCAGCTATGATTTATCAAGAAAAACTAAGAGGAGAAGAGGGAATATGTCATTAAAATTTAGTCATCAAAACATCTGCAGCAGAATCCAAACAGAGAAGGATCTCTTTCTACTACAGAATAATGCTGAAACTTGGGGATGTCCTTGAAACTGAGAAAGGTGAGTTTTAACTGGGTTGTATGAAATGTTTTTCACCTGTTTTGTGATACAGACTGGAATATGTCCTGTAGTCAAGGACAAAAACATTACTGAAAATGTTTCCATATGTATCCCAAATGTATTCTAAAAATGTAACCCTCAAAGAACAAATATCTTAAAGCACACTGAATTATTTCTGAATATTCTGTTTCTGGATGATTGCTACCACAACTACTACATAATTTATTAATTTAATAATCTATTCAGTATTTATTATATTTATTTAATATAACATGTTAACATATGGTATATAAAATCAAACGTAAAATATGCTATAGATATGTTTTCAATTTTGCGCCAGTGAGTTCCTTATACAAAAGTTGTTACTTCTTTTTTGGAACTAGGTCAATACCTGTATCTTAGGACAAAATCTGATACCACTCAGTCTTTATTATCTGCTTCTTGGTTACGTTTTCAATGGAACAGACAGAGAGAATCTGTAGCATATGGGCACCCCAGGGTCCATGTTTTCCTGTTACAAAGAACTCAGACAAGGCTGCATTCCCCCTACTTTCCCACCGCAAAATACATCCATTATATGACAGATGACATTTGGTAAGCATCCTGGAGATGGAGACAAGAACACACCCAGCTGGCTTCCTATCCCTTCCAACCATGAGCTGTGGAGCTCTGCACTGGAACTGACTCTAATGGCCTAGTTTGAAATTTTTCAAATAATACATAGATTCGCAAGAAGACAACGCTTTACCAAATTTTTGTATGAGCACATTTTCCCTTTTGGTTTTCAGAATATTTCAGAACATTATTTGGAATATGTTTGTGTGTGTGTGTTTTAGCTAGAGGAGGGCAGTGTGACCTATCTGTAAAAAAACCTGATGTAATGACATAAACTTTGTACTAGAATTGTGCAGTTGACAGAATTTAGCTAAAAACTACATAATTGAAGGGAGTGTCTTTATCCTGACCACTCCTGAAAGTTTGATAGTCTTTCTAAGAATTTGCATTAAATACCAACATCTTGACTTTTAGGAGTTTGCTAATGACATTAATTAATAGTAAAAAACGTCAAGGAAAAACAAAAAAAACGCCCTAAAACAGCTGGGTGACACTGCAGACCGTAGCAATGCTTTCTCCAAAGGCTTTATGTAGGATTTGACTCAGTCCAGAAGGAGGAGAAAGACACAGGGAACAACGTCTGGGCCAGAGGGAAGAGATTGAAACAGACAGTAAAAATTCAATTAAATTTACTCATTATTACTCAAAATGAGCTTTTTCCATTGCTTTCTAGTTCTTTTCCAAAAAACTGGGGTATACTGGGAAACTATAGCTCTATAAACTATAGGATACTACATTTAAAAAATGGAAATAAAATTTCAGATTAAACTCAATGTAGATAAATGTGAATTGATTCATATACCTTCATGTCTATACATATGGAAACACAGCACACAAACATGTAGAAGAGAAATCAAAATTTAAGAAATTTGCCTCTGAATTGACTATCCTCTATCAGAAACAGGATCTTCTGCAAAGCTCAAAGTTCGGCACTGAGCAGAGAAACCAACCGGATGACGAGATTACAGACAAAAATAATTCTTTCTCTGAATAAATATATGATTCAGCCACGTCTTGAATAACGTCTTCAGTTTTGGGTCTCTCATCTTGAAAATTCTGCATAGAGTTGMAAAAAAAAATCAGAAACAGCAACAAGGATGTTTGACAGTATGGAGTGGCACCCATATAAAGAATAAAAATAATCCAGAGCTCTTGAATGTGGAAAAGCAGTAACTAAAAAAAGATATAATAGAGCCCCTCAAATTTATGAATGGTGTCAATAGTCTGCACACAGGTATTACCTGTTCACTGAATCTTATGCTGCAGGTATTAGGAAGCTCAGACTACCAAGGCAGTCGGATCCCAATTCGAAACAAGAAGAAGGAGGCAGTTCTGCAGAAGCTGGAGCAGACAAGTGCAATTCCTTGACAAGAATGGGGAAATTTACACAGACTCAAGAGTAGAAAGGAAGATGAGTGCATGTAAAAAAAATACAGAATCAGGTGTTTTCTATTAAAAAACTGTTGGGGCTTGAGAGAGCTTTAGGTAGAAGAGTATAGCTTCCCAGGTGTTACTCTTACATATAAAAAAAATCAACTGCTGATGCAGACAAAGTACTGGGTCAGACAATCCGTCAGTCTGGGCCCGCATGTTCTAAATATTCCCTGAGAAAGGACAGTTCAAGTGAAGACAAAAATAAAAAAGGATTCTTTTCCTTTTTTTTTGTGGCTTTGTAGATTTTGGTGGTAATCATTAAGAGCACAATCTCAGAAGAATGTCCTTATACAGCTTGAGTGACAAAAAAGGAAATAAAGGACAAAAGAAAAAAAAAGGAAATGCATGAAAACTTTCAGAAAATAATATATCAGAGGGTATGAATCTTCGAGGTAGTTCCACTGAAGAACTGGAGACTATCATGGAGATTGGTGCTATGCTGGCTCCACAAATAAAATAACACATCACTGATGTGTCAAACCAAAAAAGGGTCTTGTTTCAGACCTTGGAATGCAGTGCTTGAGAGACTGGAATGGCACTGTGCCTGACTTGATTGACCAGGAATACAAGGAATCAACTTACAAATATTAAAGGACYTCAAACTACATGCCCATCTTGGCTGTAACAACTAATTTATAGTCTCCTATTTTTCTCCTTTCCTTCAGTATTGTGCTAACCTCATTAGAAAGCTGTACTGGCATGCAAAGATGTATAGCAGTGTATGAGCTTTAATCACTTTCTGTTGGAAATTTGAAACTAACAGCAGAAGTTACACTTCCTTTAAAAATCTTCACATCTATCACATARTTTTATATTCAAAATATACTGTTTAGTTAATTAAAGTTTGTTAAATCTTTCTTTTTTTCACTTCAAACATTTAGAGCCTCAGATGAATCTTTACAATAGGGTTCTAATTTTCAATGTAATCTCAATATTGATTACTTCAGTTATTTATGCCTGCGTAGAATGAAAAAATCATTACCTACCTTTATTAATGAACCGAAAAAGGAAAAGCAAACAGTGCATTAATTATATTTTCAGTTTATACTAAATCAAGAGCTGATGCAAAAAATGAGAAATGAGAAATACAAAAACATCTAAAAAACTAAGAAATTAATTGTAGACAGGAAATAATTAAAGGATCTTCAGTGTGGAAACCTCAATACAGGCACCTGTGGGGGTTAATAAACCAAAACACAGATATTCACAGATATAAAGTACTTGGAGTACAGTAACACTGAGTGGACTTTGTGCTCTTAATGGACGGTATTAGAAACAAAGCAGCTTTTAGCTGCTTATACACAAATGTAATGTGATGGAGAAAAAGATTACATACCAGTCCCTTTGATCTTCTATAGTATGTAAACCAATCAAATCAAAAACCAAAGGAATGAGAATCTCTTTCCATATGGCTATATGTGTCCATTTTTGCAGAATGCTTATGCAGTTCTGGGCATTTCATTGTCCAGACGATATCAGGAACTCAGGAATTCAAGGAAAGACACATTGATTAGACATATGAACAGAACAATTTGTGGGGAAAAATTAAAAACTATAATAGGCATTCACAAGCTAAGTTGTAACTAAAAGATTAAGTATGCAATTTATGTGGCCAATATAGTTATTAGAGTTTTTGTGAATTATATGTTGAGTAAAGACTCCTTATGTAATTGGCATATTGCATTTCCTTTTTTGTTCTTCTGTAGACACCGAGGTAGGAAATTTTTTTCTCAAGAATTTGCAAACAAGAGAAATTTGAAAGTATTTGTAAAAAAAAAAAAAATCTGAGAACTTCTGCAATTGAAATGATCATGTAATTGCTTGGAAAGCAGGTTTAAAGCATCTCAGAATGGTTCCCTGTAAAATTACAAATATTTGGTTTTATTGGTGAAGACAAATAAATCTTTATATTTCTAAACTCACGGAGACTAAAGAGAGAAAGAAAAGATATCACAAGTGATCAATTGCATTGTGGTACTGGCAAGAAATAAGAAAGCAAAAGGTAGCGTACCAAAATGACCATTAAAAAAATAATCTTGAAAATACCTATCAAAGTATTATTACTATCGATAAACCCTCATTTTGCAAGTGATCTAAGCAGTTATTGAATTACAAGAGCTATGATCCAAGCCTGTAAAAGCTGCAGGAACATATTCACTTACTTCAGTCAAAAAGGTCACATTAAACAATCACTAAACTTAAGGACAGAGCTTGGGGTGTTCACATAGATGTGCTCAACATTCCTCTGGAGACTTTTAATAGTCATGTTTTCCTAGTCAATGTATATTTTAGCACTTATTTGAACACTTAAAATTTAGGCTGCAATTAGTTTTTTGTGTTAGATGGACTAAATGTCTTTGTCTTCTATGTTTTTTGGCATCAAGTTTATGTCTAATTCTTTGCTCTCATGCATCTTTCTAAGTGGTCACTTTTCAGCCTATGCCTGTATGGTGGCTTTTGCTGATACTTGATGTGATAACAGAGCACATTTAATTTTTAAAATTCCTTTTTATTTTATCTAATTTTGTATACTGACATGAGAATCAAAGTATCTTTACTTAAAAGTTTTCCAGACCCTATTCTACATATGCTTCTAAAAATAGACAAGCATGTTGATTCAGATTCACATTTCCTGACTGTTCAAGATATTTTATTTAAACGGAGTTTTAATTCTCCTTCTCAATATCATGAGGAAGTTGTATCTGTGTTGTTTATTTCCCAATCATATTTAGATTAGCAAAACATGGTGGCATAATGTCTCCTTCAAACACACATACACACATGTTGAAAGAGTAACAGCTTCTCAGCAAGATCAAGAAGATGGAGAATCATGATATGAGAGAATAATGATAATAATAAGGTCTTACTCAAATCCAAGTATGTGAAACAATATCAAAGAGATTACTGAAAAAAGACAGGYCAATAAATAAGGGGTTAGCTATTTTAAATTTGCCCTGGCTTGCAATTGCCTTTTTTAGATATAAATTTAAAACCTATTGGGTTTCAGTGGAGTAGCTATCATCTATGGAATGGTACAGAGATGATAGAAGTTGCACACAGGTTGAATTTTGTCCCTTGGATTTTATCTCATTTTATCTGAACAGTAAATCTGTAAAATGGATTAGCCTTCAATTCTAATGTAATATTGCAAAGTAAGATAAGATGGCTCAGCATGATAAGATACTATAAAAGTTTAAGTAGCTGTTTTCAGGATAACTCTGTGGTAAGTGACCAACAGCTACGTGCCAGTATCTAATTTGCTGCACGGTTTTTCTTCTAACAAGTGGTTTATAGCTTCAGCAAGTATAAACATTGGTGAACAGAATGGGAGAAGCTTTATACTTTTCAGATGTTTTAGATATCTACTGCATTCATAATACATTTTTGTTCATCTTTCATCACAGATAACTGTGAATGCTCACTTCTTCCATTAGGAATTGGTGTTTAATTAGCTGAAATAAAGCAGAGTACTTTCCTGTACTGAAATACAAAGACATAATAAAAACCCCTGAAACATCACTGACTTCTCCAATATTATTTGACGCACCAGCAAATTAAGAGGAAGTTGGATACTATGAAAACATCACATCATTTCATTTGACTTCTGCATTCAAAGTTATTTTTGGAGTGTCAGAGTACTAAAAGCGTAAGATTTATTTCACTCATACAACGCTTATCTTACTTTTTTAGTTCTTAAATAAGTAAGTGGGTACAATCTGGTTTCAGGTTCTTATAAAATGTCCACTGTATTTGCACATATATTTTATAGTTTCCACGTGAATTGTGTGTTCTTCTATTAATGATTTGCAGAATCAATATTTATTTACTAATAATATTTTGTATTACCTTCTAGTCGTGTGCCTCTGTATTACTTACAGGTCTTAATGTGCCTGAGTGGTAACACGTGCATGCAGTAAACATCATCTTGTCCTACAAAACAAATTATTTCTTTATATACACATTTTCTTAACTGTAAGAAAGCCTGTTAATGAAAGTATTTCTTGTGGTGTTGAACTTCATGTTCATCACCAATAATTTCCTTACAACCTTATGGTTTCCATACAGTCCCATGAGAATGGTGTTATAGTTTTAATATTATCCAAGAGCTTAAGAAGTTGTTCTTATAAAGGACTTGGATTGTCTAAATGAGTTTAGCAAGGAGTTTGGGTTCCTTGAATGTCATCTCTGCATAACCTTGAACATGACAAATGAGGATTTGAAGAGCATTAATAATGTATGGGAAATGCAATCTATTTTCCGGCTCCACAGTCATAATTAGGTTCTGATAGAGCCGTCTGTACCAATTTACTGAGAACCTTTTATTTCAAAAAACCCTCCACTTTTCAGTGTGTTTATCAGTAACAGTGAGAAGGCATCAAGGCCAAGTTTAGAAGTAAAAGGATTAAGAAGTTTGTGTAAGTTACTTACCTTTATACCAGCTATTGTCACCATTAGATGGGTGAGCCTAGTCTGCTTCTGACTAAAGCAAGTTATACTGGAATTTGTGCAAAAGGAACATGTTCTGCAACACACATAAGGCCCCCATGAACACATATATGTTATGGTCTATATAACCCAAATAATTAGAAACACCAAACAGGTAGCAATATCTTCTGTGTTACTATTTGGCATTTAGTTGGTAGACCAAAATCCCCAAGTTATGAAGATGTTTTGTGATGATGACTGTGGTATTCTCCAGAGCTGTGCCCTTTAATTTTATATTAAAATTACTTAAGTCAATTTTATGCACTTATAAAAATATTTTCTGGAAAGAATAATTGCATATTGATTTTTTTTCTCTCTGTATTTCTTGAGTAATTTTTAATGGTTAAAAAAAGTACCGTATTACAGGACTGAATCCTAAGGGATAGAATTTGCAAAAGAAAAGGGACAAAACCTGGAAGTTTGAATGTAACGTGCAGTTGTGATTGAGTATTATAATCCCTCATAAGAATTCTATATTATTTTCTTAAAAACAATGATTCCATATTCACATACCATAATTGTAGGTGGACCACAAAAGCATCTAATAATAAATTTTGGTTTTCTGATTTCCTGATAACTCTATTTTACATATGATAGAGCAAGCACTAGCAATTTAACTGTACCGAGCTGCGCTCCTGCAGTGATGTCTCGTACAGGAGAAGCTGTGGCCACTGGAGTCCTTGCAATGAATAGTTCTGTTTGATCTGGGCGGGAATAGGTACCAATCATAATTTTCAACAGAAATATTCCACTACAATATTAAAATATTATGCCAGTACCCATTTATGCTGAGGGCAGTGCTAACGCACCATGGGATGCTGAATAAAATAGGGCAATCTCTCTAAATCAAATCTAAAAAAAATTGTTGCCTCCCGAATGGAGGCAGGCGCCCTGGATCTGAGACGACAGCACGGCAACCCGGCCTCTCCCGGGTCACTCGGGCCAACGACACACTACACCACTATGGTGGATGGACGAAAATGGCGTTTATTATCTTATCTCCTGGGTTTAAATAGTGGGGATTTTACTACGTCAGGAAAAGGGGACTGTGGGATAGCTGGAGTTAGTAAGGAGTGGAAAACTACTGGGTTTTTAGGAGGGGGGCACATGCATACTTCGGGTGATTGCTTATCTTAAGGGAGGGTTTGAGTTAGGGAGAAGTTTCAGCTCTGCTATTGCCTTCCCGTGACATCCCGTGATCTTCCGTTCGCCTGTCCCTGCCTGTCACAAAAATTAAAATTAAAATTATGTTAATCATTGATTCAAGTAATGGGAAACTCAAATGGAGAGTTTGTGGCTAGTAGACAGCCATTCCTCTTTGCACTCACTTCCTTCATCACACAAGAACAAATTTGCTTAGTTTTAGACTGGTGTAATGGTGATACTGCCATATTTTCTCAAAAAAAAAGGGCTTACAGGGTCAGATAGTGTGCTTTAGTTCCCCCGATAGATATTTTTTTCTTCTTTATCTGTCTATTCATCTGAAAAATTTCTGATGTCACAGTAAATTATCAATTACTAAAAGGCAATTACATTGGTTATTTTAGTATGAGCAGATGAATACTGCAGCAGGTTCATAGCATCTCAGAAAAGTTACAGTTATCAAATGTCAAAAATTTTAAACAGCAGAATTTAGAGGACATGGTAAAAGGAATGACTGTCAACAATATATTATTTATAGGAGGTATCTAATTAAGAACAATCCCTTAAAAACTCTGTATTGATTGTAGTTGGTGAGGTGCTGTCAGCAAGGGGCTAAAGGGGAAGCTGTTCCATGAGGGCAAATTCTCTTCCAAGGCAGAGCCAGAGGAAACAAAAAGAGTAGGAAAGAGCAGAGGGAATACCAAGGCCAAGGCCAGAGGAGGAGCAGCAGGTGCTCTATGGAGGAGAAGGCATTCCTGGCAGTCCTTGCAAGGACCCACACAACGGAGCAGACGTACACTGCAGACTGTGGAGAGCACAGCAGAGGAAAAATGTAATGAATAAGTGGCAGCAGAGAGAAAGGACTGTCTACTGCATGCAAACTCATTTTTTTTTCCTCTTACCTGAGTCAAAATTAAGTATTTATTTAATTTGTCACTATATTTATTTTCCCCAAATCCAGTCTCCTTTGCCCATCGCAGTAATTCGTAAACAAACTCTGTTTTTATCTCAACCCATGAACTTTTTTATTTCTGTTCTTCCTATTTATTCTCTGCTGTCCTGCCAAAGAGGGAGGAGAAATCAGTGAGCAGCTGAGTGGAAGTATTGCTGCTAGCCAAGGATAGCCCACTGGAAATGTAAGCAAAATATAAATTTGGCTCTGGTTCTGTCCAGGCRTATATTTCTGCAAAAACTGGTTTACCCATACTGCCCCTCGAAATTTGACCCCCATCATTGCATCATGGTGCCAGTATTTGTTTTTTGCTTAACTCCAAGGCTTAAAAATCTTTAGTCATCTATCTTCTGTTTCTTCGGTCAGTTGTAGCATTAGATTAAAATATGCTAACTTTAAAAAGAAGTTGATTGTTTTTCTGGCTTTATTTTTTTTGGTTTGTTTTCTATATGGTGTATATATATATAAAAATATATAAATATATGTATATATAAATTGTGCACAATTTAAGGCTTTTGTCTTTGTGTGAAAAAAATAATTTTACTCATTACAATAAAAACTGAGATCTTAGACAGTTGCTAATGGAGTTCATTAAAGCTTTGAGTACTTCATGATCAAATACGAAATTCATTTTATATGTATTTATATCCACAGTTAGCTGCTGCATTTTAAAAATCCAAATATATGCGTGGATATGTACTCAGAGGCATGAATATGTAAGTACACATGCATACATGCAGACATTAGATATTTCTGTGTGCACAAATGAAATTAGGACCTCAGCAGATGAAATGTGCATTCCCTTCACAGCTGAAAACCCTCTTTGCAGAAGTTAATGAATTATAATGCCATCAAAAAAACTACCTCACTCCCTTCCATGCAGGGTAACGCTTTTCAGTTTTACTTATCTCCTCTGGACATAAATCCAGATCATTTTACAACAACCATAAATTGATTCTGTACACAAGGATCTGAAAACGACACAATGGTTTTATTCAGTGTAAAGACTGAGAGATTAGAAAGCATTACTGGATAGGGAATAATTGCTAAACACATGTGCAGTGAGTGTCTTGGCCAACCCAATGTATACAATGGTAGAAAGGATGCAGTCCTGAACAAAGAAGTGTCAGCTAACAACCACAATGGGCTTCTGAGCTCTTGAGATCGATGTTGTATTGTTATCAGACTCTTTAAGTAGAAAAGGTGAAGGCTGCTCCAATTCTTCTGAAAGATTTTTTATTTTTATGTCATTCAGTTGGTACTCACAGCAGAAGAAAAATGCATCTATAGTGCTACCTTGTGAATCCACTTTTGAAGTAACAGTTGTACAAGTCTTCTATTTATTTGCTTTGCCATAAGTCAGAGAAATGGGCTACATTTCAGTTATGAGGATAAAAAGACTGAATACCTATGGACATCTGTACTTTTCTGTGCTGGCAGATGGAATCCTGTTGACATGTCTTAGACCCTTTTAAATGGTCAGAGGCACAAGTTTAGGCGACTGAACTGGCCCAAGTGGTGGTATTGATAAGGGACTTGACTCAGCTCCCTGAATATAGATGCCCTGTGATCTTTGATATGCTTTGTGTTTACAGCATGGCCTCCAGCTGCTGCTCCAGGTGGAAATATTCCCAGATGATTCCTGCATCATATTTGCTAACTGTGGAGGGTGTCTGTACTAACTGCCCAACTGGCAGCTCAAACAGAATTAAACACCTATGCACAAGCCCCTGAGCTGAGGTAAATTTTAATATTCAGACATCTATATTTAGAGGTCTAGATGACTGTTAGATATTTAGATTTCCTAGTCAGTGCTTCAATGACACCGAAGGAGCATATCAGCTTACAAACAACAATATTTGCAGGGACTTGTGATGCAGGAAGGAGTGGCCAGATTGAATGAACGAATGAATGAATGTATGCATCATAAAGTCAGTGGAAAATACAAAGCGAGAAATGTTAATCTGTTTACGAAACAACTTTCATGGGAAGAGAGGGAGGGAGAAGTATTGATAATTGAAGTGTATTATTTTGCTTTGTTGTGGCAAAGAGCAATAAAGAAAGATCATATCTACTGTAAATGGAATATTACATTTTATAATGGGATTATTTTATAGATGGCAATTCTATGATCTTTAGAAGTTCTAAGCAAATTTCAGGTATTTTAAAAGAAGCAATTTAAACAAAAATATTCTGAAGCAAAGCTTTCAATATTTTCTCAGCAAAAGGGAGTTCAAAATGAGATCATAGAGAGTTTTGTATTCCTGGATTTGTATATTATGAAAAATTTGATAAAAAACCTCTTCTACTGAGATTTTTTGATGTAAGGCCAAATTAGGAATTGGGAAAGGAAGTCTGTTGAAATGCCATACCATATACAAAAGAAGTAGTAAACATATATTGAAAGGTAAATCAAAAAAGGCTTCTAAGATTATGTTAAGCAGACGAAGAGTTAAAACTAGGAAAAGGAAAAGAAAAGGAAAAAAAACAGAAAAAGGAAAATGAGATAATATCTCCTACTTTGAAAATATCAATCTTTGATCTGGCACCAGGAGTGGAAACAGGACAGGCATATTTTTAATGGTAGTTCATTACCCTTTTTACTTAGAAAGGAGAGAGGAAAACAGCAGCAGAATTTGGGAATAGTTCCTACAACTGAAATTCTGAGATGTCCCTTCTCTACGTACTGACTGTGGAAAGTGAGGAGCTTTGAACTGGATTTCACTACACCCACTACAGCAGCCTGAGCAGGAAAAGAAAATTGGAAAGAAGGGGCTATGTTTGTCTCCCACATAAAAAACAAATTGTCGTGGTTTGACACTGGCCAAAAGCCAGGCACCCACGAAAAGCCCGCTCAGTCACTCTCCTCTGCTCTGCAACTGGACAGAGGAGAGAAAATTTAACAAAGGGTTAATGAGTTGAGACAAGGACCGGGAGAAAACACTTCAAGGGCAAAACAGGCTCAACTTAATGATACAAAGTGAATTTATTACTAGCAAAATCAGAGTAGGAGAATGAGCCCTTAAAGACACCCTTGTCTCCCCCAACCCCTCCCTCTTTCCTACTGACGGTGCAGGGAGACGGGGTGGGGGTTTTGGTCAGTTCATCACCCAGGATTTTCTTTCTGCTGCTCAGGGAGAGGAGTCTTTTCCCTGCTGTACTGTGAGGTCCCTYCCACAGGAGACAGTTCTCCACGAACTTCCCCAGCATGGGTCCACTCTCACGGGCAGCAGCACTCCCAAAACTGCTGCATTGTGAGTCCATCCCACAGGCAGACAGTCCTCTCAAAACTGCAGCAGCGTGGGTCACTCTGCCACGGGGTGCAGTCCTCCAAGGACGGCTGCTCCAGCCTGGAAGCAAGGCCTCTCTCTCCATGGGACTTCCTCTGGATCACAGTGTCCTGGGATCCACCCGCTCCGGTGTGGGTACCTCCCGCACAGGCTGCGAGTGGATCTCTGCATCCCCCGTGGACTCCCATGGGCTGCAGRGGGACAGTCTGCCTCACCATGGTCCTCACCACAGGCTGCAGGGACATCTCGGCTCYGGCGCCTGGAGCAACTCCTCTGCCTCCTTCTGCAGTGACCTTGGTGCTTCCATTGTTGTTCCTCTCACATATGCTCACTCCTACTCTTCTCTAGCCGGAAGATTACAACTACATGGTGGAAGCTTCTAGCAGCTTCTCACAGAAGCCACCTCTGTGGCCCCCCTGCTACCAAAAACCAGGCCCTGCAAAACCAACACACAAATCTAAGATTAGAGTGCCTGTGAAAGCTGTACTCACAAACAAGATTAATTCCTTGATTTTCAGGTCTCTGTCACCTTGACTCAGTACTAAGGTGAACCTAACCTACTCCTAAGGGGTGACATGAGTTTATGTGCATGGGAAGGTGAGAAGCAGGAGTATTGACTGGGTGAAGGCTGGGAGACAGACAGGGACAAGAGGGAGAAAACAAAACTGTAGCAATTGAGGAAACATTCAGAAGACTTATTTGGCTGGTTTCTGATGTCATACTGGCTTATTATAGATGACGTGCCGGTCAATTTAATTATGAAAGCATTTGTCACTACCAGCTGAGGAGGAATAAAAATCAGTGACCACAAAGGTGATTGCATTATTCACCTCTATTATTAAATATACCATTTAAATCCCATTGAACTGAAGGAAAAAAATCAAATTATTTAAAAGGAAATGAGAGCGTGGCATACCCATGCCTAATAAATAATCTACTCTGTTGTTTTATAAACTGCCGTGGGTCTTTAAGTAACCAGCAAGGAAGATTATGTGGAACATGGTTGCTATTACAAAAGCTAGTTGATCTATTCCATAATTGCTGTTATGTGTTTTGCTGCTTGTAATCATAGAGCTCTATTTTTGTGTGAACTTTTCATTAATCTCCGGGTATGCTGTCAAAAGTATGATGGATTTTTTTTTCCAGAACCAGGTGCTCAGGAGATCCAGCCAGCTCACATCTTATACTAATCAGTAATTTTATAATTATTGACAAATCCGCTAAAGTGAAAGCTTCATTTGGAACTATATTTGACCAGCTACTCTGTTATAGTGAATCTATTTTTCTGTCAAACTGATTGAAACTGGATTTATTCATTGCTTTAAAAATGATTGCTCTGATAAGAATGCATCTGGCAGCAGAAGCATATACAGCTCAAGTTAGGTGCTGCAGAGACACTCCAGTCAGTCCTTGGTGACTTGCTTATATGTTATATGTATAAATTCTTTTTGATTTGTCTTTTTAGATGGACTTATGTGTCACTATCATGTTTTGACTTGATTGACAACTTGCAACAGAACAATGAAGTTATTTTTTTCTATTTATCTGCTTGGGGTTTTTTGCAATAAATCTAAACTAAGCATCTTGGATGTTAATTTTCAAAACTCTGCATGGGTAGAGTGTCCTAAAATTAATTAGTGCTAACAAAGTTTATACCTATGTTTCTCACAGGCTCACATGAATATTTATTTGTTGGGTTTTTTCCTAACTCTTGGAAGCCAACATTTAAACTTTAAGATTAAAAATATATCTTTTAGGTGTACTAAATTTAGCTTCTATTTCACTGCTTCATGTTAAAAAATGTTTCTGAAGTTGGCTGTACAGTAATAAGTTACCAAAAGCATTACACTACTGCTTAAGACTGAGGTGTCTGGACCCTGTCCAACCACAGCGTTAGGAATATTTTGATTGACTATTAACACACAGGTGGAGTTAGGGACTGGAGTCAGAAAAGCTAACAAATGGGACAGTTATCTACATGCCGACATGGACCAAAAGGCAACATGAGAAAAAGAGTGAGCTTGTGGTCCCACCTCTTTCCTTGACACAAAGAACATCCACAAAAACAATTTTGAAGTGCATCTATTATGTTGTTCAAATGCACCTACCCCTTCAGCTACACTCACACCAGCCCAGAGGATATGAATACAAATGTCTATTGGAGTCATGTGAAATGAAGGCACATTTTCTGTATGACAGAAGCTGTCTCATTTTGGATATGTTACAAGCAACCATTATATTCCAACTGCTTGACAAATCCACTACTTGTACGATCAGGACTCTGTCTTGGCCATTTTCCTTTGAAAAGACGTCTGGTATTTTTGGCAACGAAAATTGTTGCAGCGGGCGGATGGTGAGTGCCGCAACCTTCCCGAGAGCGTTGCGGGTTCGGCGGTGCCCAAGTGCCGTGTGCGGTGCCAGTGGTGGTGAGTTGCCGCAGCCTTCCAGAACCGACTCCGACAGGGGAAGCCGCTTCAGCCCCGATGGCCAGCCAACGACTGGGCAACAAACGCTCTTACAGTGCAGGGAGCGCCCACACACTCATGCACACACACACTCAGCGCCTGTAGCCAGGAGCAAGGAGTCGGGAGYGGCTCTTCTGAGGTAGCAGCTTGTTTATTGCATTGGTCCGAGGATAAGGGGCAGAAAAGCAGAAGAGCACACAACACACGAGTACACRAGGTTATATACTAAACCGAACGGGGGTGGAGAGAATGCCAAAGACCAATCACATCAGGGTAAGGGGGGGAAAGGCGGGACTACGATACATAGAACCAATGAGGGTAGGTGAGAGGAGGAGCAGGGGAACAGGGCCAATGGAACGTCGAGTAGGGGAGAACTTTCCAGAACATAACCTTATACAGAACATAGATTGACAACTAAGTGAACAGGAGAATGTACCAACATAAGGCCTGGAGAGGGAGAGACCTTCCTCACCATTACAATCGGAGGAGGGGAGACTTTAAACCCTGACTTTGGAGCCTGCACTTTAATCTCCGGCTCCTCAGTCACTTAGGTGGCTGGCTCATTCTTGGCAACATCCCAAGATGCAGGCCAAGCCACCACCACAGAAAATGATTCAGGCACTTCCTATTCCAGTTGGGTTTTAACCTGAAATAGTGCAGACATAAATACACAGACCATGTTAACTTTGCCACGGAGAAAAGTTTGTGCACCTATGAAACAGCTCTGGAGCTCCAGAACCAKCAGTGACAGTGTGTGGGACTGGGTCACCATCTCCTTCGCTATAAAAAACCTGAGTAACACTGAAAGGTAATGGAAAAATCAGGAGTGGARTTTGTGACAATCGAAGCCTAAACTTATTCTGTAACTTCTGGGCCATTGTTCCTTTCCGGTAATGATGATATTGTAAGAGCATATTCTCTGTTCATATGCAGAGATAAGCTCATATCCAGTCTGAAGGATGCAGAAACCAATGAAAAGACTCTCAGGGGGTTCATTGCGTTCTACTTCCACTTAATGCACATTTCAATGGACATCACAATTTAAAGTTGTGTTTCAGGCAGCACAAATCATGCTATAGTATTAGAAACTGTTTCAGCTCATGATGAGGCAGTTAATAAGCCTTGAAGGATATAAGATGCACTCAGAAGAATCAAAGCAATGATACTTAGCTGAGTCATCAGAGAAGACTTCTTCGCTCATCTATTTTGGCATCTGTTAAAATGAAGATATTTCAATCTTTTCCATTAATGACTGATTAATGATCTATGGAATTTCTCTACCTGCTGAAAATATGCCCACAGAGTCACAAAGCTTTTCATGAGTGCTTATTCTATTTTATTACGGTTTCCCAGAAGACTGCTGTATGTTGCACATGGAAAATATCTACCTGAAAAATTCTTTGCAGATTTTAACAGAACATCATTGTCTTTGTCATTCTCTCTGGTATTTCTGACATACTATTTTATTTTTGGTTTTATGTTTSTATTTATTTGCAATCCTATAGTTCCATGGACTTTTGTACTTTGACCTCTGATTATTTTTATAAGCTAATTCCTACCCATTATTCTTTTTGAGTAATCAGTGTAAATGGCATATTACATAGAAAATACCATATTTATTCCAATAACACTTACTACAAACTACAYGCATTTAAACATACAATAAAATACTTATCTTTTTCCACTTATATCAGAAAAATTATTTCTCCACCTAAAATGGCAAATCTAGCTTTATATTCTCTCAATAAACACAGAAGGACAGGAACACAGAAAACTTCCTTTATGGTCCTTAAATTGTAATTTGTTTGGGTCTTTTTTAAAGATAAACAAACAATAAACCGTTGTGATATTTGTAAAAGGAAGGTCTAGGACTAAAAAATTGCTTTTTTMTTTTTTTTCTTTTTCCTAAGGAAATTAAATTTAAGAAAGAGATAATAGGTAAGAATTGTGACATGCTGSACTTTTCTGGTTTGGTTGCCTGTTTTCCTCACAGGGAAGAACAAGAGCATATTATTCTAAGCCTCTTTTGAAATGAAAAGTTAATCTCTCATCTCTACTTTTTAACTTAAATGCCTAAATCAAGTCAGGATTTTACAGAATGAGGCCTTTTGAAGATCCAGGAACAACGGAATTACAATATAACAAATAATGTACTTAATAATAAAGCAGTCTCAATTAGGTAACACATTTGTCAACTCAACAATTTTTGTTGCTGCAGAACTAATCATGAATCCACATTCACTTACACTGCCACTGGCATTAATCCAGTATATGATACCATAGCCATTTATTCCTTATTTATACATATTCATAGAGGGAAAGAGATACTCATTGCAGGTAAGTGCTGTCCATGCTTCAGAATTGCTTTTCAGTCATCTGTACGCTACTAAATACTGTGAGGAAAAGACCTCATTTCACTGAGTTGGTGAGTTTTTCAACTTAATCTAGACCAAGTGATGTAATTGTAGATTTTAAATGGAGTARTCCTTTAGCAAAAAAGTTTGGAGGTGGAAAACCATGTAAATTAAGCTTCAAAAAATGTTTTCAAAAATGCCTGTGTCGTGCAATCACAAGCATTAAGGCAAATCCATAAGAATATAATCACATAAAAATGTTTTGGAACATGTATAGCTTGTAAATGCATTACAACTGCATGGAGGTTACCTCAAATTATTGTGGAAGTGGAACATTTGACTGTAAATCACAGCAAAATAAATTATAGTTCACTCTAGGTGGTTTTCATTAGGCATGCACAAATCTTCATCTATTTTAATGTACATATAAAGTCAGAAATGTTATTGTATATACTATCACTTTTTCAAGATACCTTAGGAATAAATTAGCAAATTACAAGACAAATTGGCTCCAAATACACAAAGAACTATTATATAAGCATATGTCTTTAGTAAAATGTAAAGGTAAGAAAATGTCATCTGAATGATATCTAAAAATAACCTGGAAGTATGATAGTTCCTCTGATGAAATACAGCCTAGAGGGCTCTAACCAAACTGATAATCAGGAGGATGCAGCTTTGAGGAGAAAAAAAAAGAGGAACAGTCTGGGTGGTCTGATGTGAGTTGATTGCAAGAGCTCCATYATCCTAAAATGGATACCAGGTATCCAGGCAGTGAAGAATGTATAAACATTAAGTGTGAGTAAAGTGCTGCAGACAGAGAATCCTTCGGGAAACTAGAAGAAGCAAAGGAAACTTAAACATTCATACTGATTGCATTGTATCACAGAAAGACAGAGACCAAAAGCTTCAGCATARTCTGAGGAATATCTATTATACTATCTACAGTGAAACTTTAGTCCTCTGTTCAGAAGTGACTGAAATTATAATGAAATCTTTCCTCCTAGAAATAAAATTCAGCTCAATAATTGCTGCAGTAAGCCTATTCCCTCTGGCTGAACTATGGTGTAATTTTTCTCATTTTTGAATTTTGAGTGGATAAACTAGTCATTATGTTGGTGAGCAAAAAGATTTAAAAAAAGATAAAACCGATTGTGGAATTTAGGCTTCCCATCCTTTCTGGCAGAAATTATCTGAATTTAATACTTTAATGGTTTATTTGGCATTCCTCACAAATGGGTAGGAGACAGAGGCAAGTTGAAAGGAAGGAACCTTTAGAACTACATCTGTTTTCTGCTTTAAGAACAGCCATCTTTTTCATTGGTCCTCATTCTGACTCCACGGCTTCTGCTGAATGCTGGATCAGATGCGCCTATGAGAGCACTAAACTGAATGAATCAAAGGAGAGGAGGGAAAGAAAAGAGGACCTTTTCAAACAATAAGAAAACTGAATGTCCACGCCAATTACCATAACTGGTAAGCCTGCCCTACTCTTATAAAAAAAAAAAAAAATGTTCTTATCTAGATTTAAGAGACTCACAGTATGTTTCTTGCCTTGGTAAAATTTGTAACCTCCAGTGGTCTGTGTTGAAAACACAGATCTTGCAACTTGACTTTTTCTATTGTTGACCACCTGCATTTGTCTGGTGAGTTAAAGAGCTCTCTGGAAATCAATTGTTTCACTAAAAAGCTTTTATATGATAGCAAGCATGAAAACGAGAAAATGCAACCACATCTATTCTGTAGATTAATTACTTCTTTTGAATACACCAGAATCTAGGGAAATAAAACCTTTGGCAAGAATAATTTTTTACCATCCAGAAAGGAAACAATTCTGGGAAAGGAAGCAAGAAATTTTATGGAGATGCCCTTGCAACAGAATCTTTCAGTTTTGCTTATTGTGGCTCTGTTGTTTTCTAAATAATCTGACCATCCTTGCCTTTCATTGTTTACAAAACCTGCAAATTTTTCACTTGTGAAAAATAGCTCTCCCCCTTTCCCCAACAAACATAAAAATAATTCATGTCATTTTAAGCCAAAAGAATCAAATATGGTTGAAAGTAACTATTTCAGTCATTTGAGATCTCTGTGGAGATATTGTGAAGTACTAAATTCAAGTCAACAGGAAATTCAATCAGCTGCATGTTTCTTTCTCCATCAGAAAAAGAAGAAAATGAACTAAATTAAATAAATTCAGATGTTCTAAAGCAGTACAGATCTCAATGTTTCATAAATCACAAGGAATAAAATACATGGTGTTAAGATTGTAAAATTAGTTTCTACTTGTTGAATTGTTAGGACTTTTTTTGAACTGCATTAGTTATCCCCTTATGCTCTCTGTACAACTTTGACCAGTTGACATGTAGTTTTGATGAATTTATTTGCTTCAATTTGCTTAACACATATTTCTACAGTACTTATGGAGGTATAGGGGTAATATAGAAGTGATCCATTAACTGACCAGCAGAACTGAACTCTCTTCTTTCTGCAACTGAAAGGCCATTCTATTTATCTGATCTTTGCAAGTGTCCTTTTTGATCACTATGTGTGCAAACACATTTTTACATGGTAGAGTTTATATACAGGATCCTGATCCTTCACTGCTTTTCTTGTGGAGGAAAGGGATGAATTCATAGCAGTTTATGATCCGAGCTACAACGAGGAGGGTTTTTCTTTCTGTCTCTGTTCAATTTAACTTTTCTAACTTGGTAAAAGAAACACTGCATGTATGAGTTTCAAGACTCCCTTGCAGTATGATGGTGCTATCTAGTCTAGGTTACAGCACTGCAGCTTGAAGGAATGAAAACCAGACTGCACTTCATTATCTAATGACAGCTGCTGTAAAACTTTGTCATCTCTTTTTTTTGCTTAAAGTGTAAGACTCTGTTGTAGCCAACCACCTCTCTAATACTTACTCTTTTAATCTAACCTCATCTTTTGTGTTAGATTAGGTATTTTGCTTCCCTTCTTGCTTAAAATTCTGACTGACATTTCCTGTGTGCTTTCAGTATCTTTTTTTTTTTTTCCCTTTACAGCGTTTCTAATTCACCTTCTCTATTCCCATTTACTCTGGCAGAGGTTTTGTTCTCCTCTGGCTTGGTTGAATAAAAATTAAAAAAAAAAAAGAAAAAGAACCTGTCTTCCTATATTAGATATTAGAGCTTTCCCAAATGCATTTTGCTTCTCTCCTATGGATCCTTACTTAGCACTTTTCTGATTTAGCCAAAATTAAAACTTGCCATTTCTTTGTGTTTTACGGTAGATCTGATTAAAGAGCGTAATGAAAAATTATAATCATCTTGCTGGGTAGAGTTGAAACAGTTACTCTCTGATTTTTATTGTGTCTATTCTAGCATTACAACTGGAAAAATTTGAAGTATATGAAAAATCTTAAATGTTTTTGTTATACTCCATTTGCACATGCTAGCATTTCCTTGGTAATTTTTTTTTTCTGTTGTCCTCAACTAAAAGAATCACAGACATTAGTGGTCAAAATCACAGACTAGGTCATCTGATCTATTTTTATCCTAGGACTGGTTTTTGACTATACTTTATCAGAATAATTTGTCCACTCTACTTTTCCATGACCCTTTTCCAGCTCTTCTTAAGACTTACAGAGATATTTCTGCTGATATTCATCCAGAGTTATGCTGTATTCAGTTTCATCCAAGCACTTCTTCCTAATATGCCCCTCAGATTATGCTACAAATATCTTTTTGGTTCCTTCAGAAAATTCTTGACCACTGAAATGCATAGGCAACTTGCACTGAAGCCAACAGGATACATCGTTTAGAGAATGAATCTGGCTCTCAGTATTTACAGTAATGGTGATTATTTTGTCATCTTTATCATTCTTTAATTAATAGAAACAATATGGGAAATTTCCGATGATATCAGATACTTGTCTTGGTGTCTGTAATTCAATAATTATAATAATAGCAGAAATTGTTCCCAAGAGAATATCCATACCTTTGAAGAAATACCCAAAATTAAATGCAAAATGCACGGAGAGAGGAAAGCACTACAGGAAGACATGTAAAAGAACCCGTGTAAGCTTAGAGCTAATAAATTTGTCCCGTCATTCAATGTGTGCCTTGTCAGCTCCTGGCAACTTCTTCTAACCACTCAGCACACAGCATCTCAAATACATTCTTTGAGGAAACAAGAGTTTTTCTTCCATTTTGAAGTATAACCCAAAACCAAACAAAAAGAAACAAATCTAAAAAAAAAAACAAATCAAAACTGATCACCTTATAAAGATGCTCATTCTGAGGAGACGGGAACACCAGGCTCAAAAGTGTAGCTCTAACATCCAAGAAGAAAATTCTAAGCACTGCTCACAAGCTTTCCTCCCTTAGAAGCACTGCGGGGTGTGTACAGCGTGTTGAATTATTTGTGGACCAATACGAAAGCAAAACCGAAGGAACTAGTGAAGTCTAGAAATTATTTCTGATGTATTTTCTACATAGAAACAATAYATTTTTTATGGAAACTGATGCTTTCAAATAATTCTGTGACTCCAATAACTGAGCCTAAGGAAAGAACAACCATTGCTAATCCTGATTAAAAAAAATTAAGGTTGGCAGTACTCACATGCAATGTTTTTCATCCAAGGACTTAAAAGGATTTGACAAAATTAAATTAGRCCTCTCAGTACTCATGAGGATCAGATAGTCTGTTCGTACAGAATGGAAAAGAGAGATTTGGGAAGGCTAAATATTTCAGCAACGTTCACAAAACAGACTCAGACTTAAAGCTGAGAGAGGAATTCACTAGTTCTCATAATATTCTATTTCTCTGCCTACTATGTGCSCTCCCACATTTCTGTTATTTATATTCAACATTAACTCAAAAACTTCCATACAGTTCTAAATTTTCATGAATGACTCTGTTATTTGTCTACATTGTCTCACTTTTCTCTTTTTGTCTTGGGTATCCAGCATATTTTGCTACTTCCCTGTAAGTAAGATTTGCAATTATATAAACCACCCTCCTTTTTCCRTTGTAAATAGTTTTCCAATCCTGACAGCAATGTGTCTAATTTTAATTTATTGCTTTCTAAATCATTCAGTGGTAGACAATTGTATGTAATAAACTTTTCTGGTTTGGTTTTGTCTTTGAATTTCAATACCTCTTTCAGCTTCAAGATCGGACTCTGCTCCTGAGAAATCCATAACAAATCTGCATCGTGACTAGAGGCTGAACTCTGATGCGTAAATGTATCTATGTTTATGATACACCCAGAACAATTGTACCAAGGTTTCCATGTCTYTTTATATTTTTTCATTTTTGCAGTACAGTGGTAACAATGTGGTAACATAGGTATCCCCTATATTAGTTCTTCACTTCTTAGTGAGTGATGAAAAATCTTGGGAAAAGGCTTTTTCCTGTCTCCTTTTCTGTCACACTTAATAARTAATTGGAAAGAATCCATTTAGATCCAACATTTCGTCAGCATTTCAGTTAATCATCTTTTATAGACGTACTATGATCATAAAACTATTGCACAAATCTCTGTTCCTCTCCCAGGTCTTTCCCAAGATTTGATCTTCATGTGAGGGAATAAATTCATGGTCATAGTAATGYCAAATGCATCTGCCACTTGTTTAGAAAATAGTTCATTGTGTTTTAGATGCCCATGCTTAGTTTATCTTAATTTAGAAGGCTTTAAAAGCATATGTCAACAAACAAAACCAAATCTATACSCTGTAGTGGTTTTGTTCTGTGTGCTATATATTTCCTCAAGAGATGCAATCTTGTCTTGAATCTCTGATTTTACCAAAAGATTTACTGCTAAATAGCAGTGCAATTTTGAAAGAYATGTCAACTAAGAGGTCCAAATCACTATCATGAAACATACACTGTAACATCCACGTGTTATTGTCACCAAGACAAAAATACCCATGGAAAAAACATAGCTCTGGTGCAGCTGGGTAAATTTGCAGCTGTTTGTACTAAGGTTTAATTTTCTAGTGTCTCTTTTAAAAGGGATTTTAATAATATATATTTAAATTGTTTTAAAGAATAGATTTTGTATATTAAATACTAAAGGCTGTGTAGGTTAGATCTCATTCTCAGGGATATTATTCAGAAAGGTGATCATGCAGGCATCTCTTTAGTTTGGGCTGAGATATATCATAGCTTAAGACATCTAAACTTAGAGATCTAGCTAAATCCTATCACTTGCAGGTGACAGTTCATCATGAAGGAAATTAATGGAAGGAATCATCTTGTGAGRGTATGTCTCTGTCTCAGGTTATGAAAGCTACCTAGATTATTATTTCCAACAAAATTTGTTATATTCATTGACTCTTATCTTTAATATTTAGCTCTTTATTCTAGTTGATGGAATTTACTGTTTTCTTACTATAGGAACTCAATTAAAGAAAAGTACGTTTCATAGCACATTTTTCAACTTTTCTTACAACTGCTTAACTGAAATATTGCGGTATAACCAGACAATTTTTGGAAGGATTAAGGATAATCTTGCTATTTTATGTCAAATCTCTTGATAATTTCTTGGTCCTTTCTCAGGTGTTTAAGAAAGATAGAGATGAGTATCTCAAGCACAAAAATGTAGTCCTGTTGAAAGGAGTTTCAAGGGTATAACATAAGCATTATTCACAGCRAGATTATTCTTTGCATGAATATTACAGTAATGATAGTGTTCATGGTACCTATATGTGTTTTCCTGTTGGTTTTAATTTTTTCAGTGATAAGTACTAAATAATCAGAAGAGCCTTTAACAGCAGTTCTATTATTGCTTCTTTTTTTTCYTTTTTGTTAACTCTTCAGTCTGTTGTATTTGTAAGATTATGGAATAGGTAGTAGAGAATATTTTCAATTTCAGATGGTTAATGAAGAATTAAATGCACAAGTCCATCTGCTGTGAAATTCCTTCCATGCCTTGTGCAACACATAAAGTACATTCCAAAATTTTTAATTCTCTCTTTTTTTTTTTTCCTCTGGAAGGGAGAAGATGGTTTTGGATAACTTCAAATTAAATCAGACTTCCAAGAYAGAAGTGACCAAACTAGAAGCCGTTCAGCGTAACATGTCAGGCTGCTGGCCAACAAAGCCATTTGATTCAGAGCATGGAAAGGAGGGACTGTAATGTCCCCATCACTGTCACCTTAAAACCAGATTAAAAAGGGAATGACCTCTGGCCAAATTTTGTTTCCCCTTCCTCTTTTTACTTGCCTTCTCTCTCAAAGTTACTGAGGGGCTGTTCAACAACCATACAAAATACTTGTGCTTAAGGAGAGGGGTATCAAGCCAGAAATATGGAGGTATGCAGGCATGCTCCAGAAAGAGGTGAGACTAAATAGTCTGTCTGGGCCTCTGAACATTATTCCAGAAGCATGAGGCTATTTGCAACAAACACTCAGAGTCACAACTCTCCTATGCAAAACCCTTAGGATTTGTGAGCATTACACTGTAAAACTCTATATAGAAAGCAGGTGAATTCAGCAAAGRGGTAAGTATCACCGATAAAGGGATATACACAGTCATCTGTTATCCTTGTTTTTAGTTGAATGACCTTTCTGAAGGCAGTTTGCATCACACTGTATTGCATAGCTCTGTATGAGTTCATTTCTTGTCTTTATTGCCTAACTTACTATGCAGATATATCAGTGGTGTGCCAAATGAGAGTGGTGCATCCTTGTTCTGGAGACAGGAGCAACCAGGACAGCTTGAGAGTGCCAGTAGACGTACCTTAAGCACATCCTGGGACCTGCATAAGCAGGACAGTCAGGAAGTGATCTTTCATAGATTCTTGTTTGCAGCATACTTTTCTTCTTTCTGAAAAAATGTATATGGCTTTCCAATTGTTTCCCTTTTCTTAGATATCTGAACACGGTCATGCTCATTATAGGGAGACAAAGTAGTACAGAGCTCATTCAAATCTAAAGAATTTATTAGACAGTAGGATTTCTATGTGCATGGTTTACTGCATTCACTGGAGAAGACTAAATCCTGCTAAATCTCAGTTTCTGTTAGCCTAAAAAAGACAGGATGATAACATGAGATTTTGCTTATAGAAAGTGTGTGCAAAATGCATGGCAAACTGGAATTTGCTAGAATCCTCAGATACAGAAATACCTTGTTGCCATCCTGTTGAATTAAATGACTGTTTCTTTTCTGTTTTCATGTGTAGTCAGAAAACTAACTGYATTCTATAGTATGTGATTCCCATATTAATGATTTAACCTAAATTTTCTTCTTTTTTTCTGTTGGGATCTTAGCTAGCATGAGCAATTAAAATTAGATACTTCATCAGCATTTGAACAACATCATGCAGCTTTTAAGAGATGCATATTGTGGTATATTCTTTTACATAAAACCCCAGGCAGAATATAACAGAAAAGCAATACTGTTTTTGCATCACCTTGTTTCCACTATTCTTTAGGCTCAAATATCTCCAGAGTAGATACTTAGATACTGATGCTATTTTAGTTACTGTAGATAGTAGGATTAAAAAACTGGTTGGAACTCTTCTGATGTCTCAGACTATCCAATAAATGCTGTGTGTGTGTGCTGTAGGGTCCCTTGAGACAGCTAATATAACCATGTAGCTAGGCAGCTACTACACTGCCTCTCCCTTGCAGAAGAGGTATTCAGATGCTTAGTCAGAATAATTTAGCAGCTCCTCTGAGAAACCAGAGCTGTTCAAAGAAATGTTATCAAGGGTGARGATCTCATCTGATGTTTTTCCACCTCTTCATAGATTTTTTTTTTCTTCAAGCTAGCTCATATTCTACCTGATGTGCTGAAGTTCTTTGCTGCAAATTCAATTYGCCTTCAAATATTTGGCACTGCTTCAAGGAAAATGATCAAATGATCAAGTTCACCTTGATCCCTTAATTTTGAAATTGCTTGGCTTGCTCTTTTTCCCACAGTGTTGGGTCAAGATTTTCTTCCCAGGGTGAGTTTCAGTTCATATTCTCTATTTTCACTAGCTGAGTTGCTGATTTGTAGAATGTCTGTCAATTCAGATTTTTTTCRTATGTCAGACTGCTTGCCCTTGAATGTTTGCCAGTATAAGAAAAAGGGAAAACATCCAACCAACTAAAGGAAGAAGAGAATTCCAAGTGTGCAATAAGAAGATGAGTTCAAAAGTACACTTTTTTTTTCCAGTTCCTGAGCTTAAACTTAATCCATACACATATTTGAACCTACAGCTGTGAGAAATGGCACCGTCAGGAGAAGACCTTCTGTCACTGACATCTTACCTAGCAGGAATCTAAGGAAAGCAGAATGGCCTGATGGTTTTCTTTTCTTTTGTGTCACTATGTGAAAGAGCATATGGGGCTTGGAGTACTAATTATGGATATAGAACTGTATAAAGAAATTGTGCCCTCAGCACTGGACTCCACTGTGTGGATTAACTCGACCAACCATCAGCACTGAATGGAAAGCACTGCACTTTGAGTGTCCTCAGTTTGAACTAAAGAGCCAAGATCTGTCAGTAGACAACTCATATCTAATGCAGATCAAGCATAAAAGAAGATTAAATCTGCTATTGCCAAAGGATATAAGCTTATATTAGTACAGCCAGGGATCTGCATGGATATAATTATTTCTCCACAGCAAATGGTTTCCCTTGTTTATTTCTGTTTCCCACTGCCATGATGCATTGTGCAAAGGTATTTTTTCTTCATGGCAAAGGCAAATTTCACTTGCCAGACTTTTAATTCTGATCATCCATGATTAGTGATTTTGTAACTCATCATACTATAAACTATCATCTCACTAGGATAATATTTCTGTGTAAAATTATTTTCTTTCTATTACAGGTGGTCTTTCTCTTTAGTGTGTACAGATCCGAATTCCTTTGTAGAGGACATAYGCTTTCTCCATTGACAGAGAAATGTAGAATATAGAAAAATGTATTATTAAAAAGGAGTCTAATGAAAGTAATATGCTGTTTCACCAGACTAAATTTGGACAAATACAAATATTGCRCAATAACTTTTCTTACCTCCTAACAATAATGATTCTCTTTTCCTTATGTAGAAAATTTTAGACCTTTTTGTTTTCATAGAAAGGGAAAGAAGGTCAAATACACTCGCAGAAGCCTTTGCCATTAAGGGAACAGGAGAAATACAGTGTCTACCRGAAAGAGTGGACAGTACTGGCGTAGGGCAAAAGGAAGTTTTGCTTACCCTTTGCTAGATTCCTCAGCAAGGATGAAATTCTCAGTTAGAATAAATCACTTTAAGATTGGAAGGGCTTCATTCAAGATATTAAATACTTGAAACAATTATCTTTATCTTCTGATAAAATTGAATCCTYTCTAAATGTATTTAGTGCAAAATCCTGCACTATATGTTAGCTGACACATCAAAACAGAAGTTTCTTTTTACAAATAAACTGGCGTGGGTGGATAGGTTTTGTTTTATTTTGTTAATTTTGTGTTTTGGMTTCACTAGGATGGGAATTTGCTTCTCATCCTCCATAATTTTACAACAAATGTGCATGACCACATATAGCTTACAAAGGGGATCATTTAATCTAGTCTAAAGCCAATGTCATCCATAAAAAAGTGATGTCATATTTTAAAATAGAATCCCTCTCTCCTCTTCCTTCCTTCCCTCCTTCCTTCCTTCCTTCCTTCCTTTCCTGCCTTCCTTCCGTCCTTCCTTCCTTCCTCCCTTCCTTTCCTGCCTTCCTTCCTTCCTTTTGTGGCGGCACAGCCTTTTCAATAAAATTATGTTTTGAAAGCTGGKGTAAAACCACATGCTAAACTAGAATTAAAAATCATCCCATGCAATTTTTGCCATAATCCTTTAAATATAACTTTATATTGCATTTTATTTTCGCTTATTTGTAACTGAGGATTTTTTTGCGGATGAGCTGTGCTGTCAGACAAGGTATTTCCAAAAGCACTTTGCTGACAGATAATTGACCATTTGACCACTGGTCCACATAGCCGTGGAGCTGTGAGTATAACTTTCAACTTCCTTTTTATATATATATATTCTTCTGCTTGCAATTTCATAGCATTCTGGAATGTCCTTTGCCCRCAGAATTGTCAAGAAGGAGCAGAGTAATAGAGGTCATCTGTGAATGTAATGAAAAGTCTCATAGGAATCACTCTGCTCATACAATGTCAGTGGTGATGTGAGCTTTGCTGTGATTTTATTCCAAGCTTGCAGAGCTATGATTGCTAGTGTATGACTCCCTTTTATGTTCTCTAGTTCAAGTCATGTCATTTATTTTCACTTAGACTCTCTTACTTCTTTACTCTCTCAGTACATCTACAATTAGCTATCACATTTTAATTCTAAATTGGAAAGCAAAAACTGAGAAGGTGGTTCTGCAGGTGTTTGGACATTATTTATTAAAATATTCTTCATTTCATGAAAGTATTTTTTTTAAAGAAAGAAAATAGTATCCTTGCCATTGAGAGTTCCCATTCAATTTTGTAATTAATATTTTATTATAATAAGAAATAAGCAGGAAATGACACCAGCATATAAATATTAATTGCATTTTGTTTTACTTTTTATGAGTTTATGATCTCATTATATTTCATGATAGAGAAGTCCCAAGTAATTCATTATATTTCTTCTGTATTTTGATGTCACAAGGTCCTGTAATATGACTTATCAGGGCTTGATATGGTCTGTTTTTGACATAGATTATTATAATTTTTCCTCTCATACCACTTTTAAAATATTTTTTAGAAACATTAGGTATTCCTGATTTAAAAAACTTTTGTAGATCAAAATATGCCCTTTTGTGCTGATTAAACTTTTGTACAAACTGTCAGGAAGTTTCTGGGAAATTCTGCACATTTCATGCCTGTAAATTCAGATCTTCAGAAAAATAAGCCTTGTGCATCTGAAGTTACACTTTCCTTAAGTGTAAACGTGATAAAGCATTAAGCCAGTGAAATAGTACAGCTTGCACTCTCAGTTTAATTAAAGAAAAAAAACATTAGTTCTGGATGTAATACCGGTTTGTAGTGGTGCAGGCAGTTGAGGCTGCCCAGACCCCAGAAAGAGAGGCTGGTCCTACAACCTGGTGGTCTGGAGCAGCAGCAGAGATTTGACTGCTCACTCAGTAAAAACCGATCTCTTCCCCAGGCTCAACAGCCAGCAGGCCAGTAACAGCAGGCCCTGTTACTATGGTAACTTGTCCTCCCCTCCCTGTTCTATGTATCAGGCTTTAAATATTCATTTCCCCTCGTTAATATGTATTGTTCCTGGAAAGTTCGACKCTGTTCGATGCCCCATTGGTTCCCTCCTGAAGTCCCTCCTTTGTATTACTCCCGTTGGTTGATGTTCTATGTCCCCGCCTTGCCTCCTCCCCTTAATCCTCAGATTATTGGTTGCTGTTGCTCTCTCCGCCCCCACCCAGTGGGGTATAAAATYCTGTGTAAAGCYYGTCTCSCGGCTCTTTGTCCTTGAACGCTTCGCCTGATGAGTAGTTTGTGTGGAACTCGTACGGAGAGTCTCCTCTCGGCTTGTTTATCTCCGCCGGCGTTTTGGAACAACAGCCCTGGAAGGCTCCCTCGGGTGAGGAGCCTGTCCCTACAGCGTGTGGGAGTGTGCGAGCCGCCCTCGGTAGACGGAGCAACTGCGGTGTGGGACCCAGCAGCTATCCTCCGGGCTTTCACTGAGGGGCAGCGCGTGATTCTACACCAGTTGACCAACCGGAAATTTATTTCATTTACAGAMTCAAACATCATTTATGTTGCATCTAGTATGTCGGAATCAATGGTCAGGAATGATAGGCTGCACGTGGGGGAAGGAGGGAAGAACCTCTTTTACACTTGTGGACCCAATTTAAATATTACTTTTGCACTTGAATGACTATGTTATRTGTCTATAGTGTTTGTAAAAATCTGTGGTTTGTAAAAAAACTATTACAAAATCTATAGTTTGTAAAAACTGTACACGTTTATAGCATTTGTAAAAATCCACCACTTCACAACAAAAATTAGTGAGAAATGGAGCTGTTGTAGTGCTTTAAAACCCATGACATATTTACAGAATTAAACTATGGGGCAAGACTAATGTGGAAGTGACTCTACAAAGACAGAAAGGGCAGTTGGACATGGCATTAATGAGAAAGAATTATGGTCCTCAGAAACCAGAATGACCATGTTAACATACCCAGTAAAGTCCTGAGTGTGCTCAGCATGTACCCTTTGCTTCAGAGGCCTGCTCAAGGCTGAATCATTAAGTAGTTGATGTAAAACTCTCATAACTACTTAAGTCTCATATTCCTCAAGCATAATGGTTCTACTGCTTCTATTAATGACTAGAATCACACAGACTCTTCAGGAACTTCACTCTGATTCTCCAGGAAAATATTTCTGCGGTTTTCATTTATGTTTTCCTTCCTCCTATATCTGTGCGCATTGCCACTAAAGATAATTCAAATTCKGATTGCACAAAATCTGTATAATGGAGGCCGTGAAAGTTTCCACCTGTAACTGAGTGACCTACACAAAGAGAAGAATTATGTTGCTGTTGTAATAATTGTATCCAAATACAAAACCTTTTCCTAATGAGTAGGGTGCAATTAAAGTAGTATGTTGCTGCACTTTCATAGTTATTCAAGTAAACTCACTGCTTTTCTTTAGTATTCTCCAGCATAACACCCTAAGGACTATGAGTTACCAAAAAAAAAATTATTCTCAATGAGTTTCATAGCTCCATATTGATGATAAGAATGATGAAATAGAAAATACTTGTCTGTGAACATGCTAAAGACCCCCGATACTGTACTTATAACTCTTTTCTATTTTGATCTTTTTCATGACTTCCTTCACAAGTTTTTATTTGCTAACCCACAGTGTCCTTATTCCTGAAGGTCTCCTTTAGATAGCATAATTTTCTGTCTTTTCAGTGAGCAATAACAACAACTGTTATTGGCATTTATTGTTACATGCTGAGCTTTATGGCAGGAAGTCGGATATTCTCTGTAACTTTCTCCGTTGGCCAAATTGAGCAAAGTTTTACTGCTGAAACTAACACAGAAATGCAGTTACAAGTTTAGTACCATTTTCTGCTCTCTTCTTTCCGACCTAAAAATATCTGTTTCTCAAAATATCTAGGGCGCAAAAAAATATTAATTGCCTGTATCTAGGTAACAAAAACAAAACCAAAACCACTGAAAGCAAACCAAAAGAAAGAAAGTAAAAAAAATTTTCAAATTCCACAGTATAGTAAATGAAAAGGCCTTTTCCACACACAAACCCAGTCCTGTAACAATTCAATTTATCATTGTAAAACCACCATCAAAAATGAAATAGCAGGATACATGCATTTTATATCATTATAATGGAAAAGTAATTCTCTTTCCAGAAAGCTCTTCCTTGGAAACTTAGTGCATACAAAGAACACAAACTACAGATTAAATGTAAGTACACCGAAACATGGCTTCATACCAGAGTTCATGAAGAAAATGTATGCAAAAGTTTCTTTATAAATACCCATCTTCCAGCTACATTTTCTTACGGTAGCATTCTAGCCGGTTCTCATTCCAGTGTTCTGTTTAATTCCATTATGTGGGAGTTTATTTGCTTGACAGACATAATAGTCAATTAATGCTAACACATGCTAAATCCTGGAACATCTTCTRCTCTGATACCCAACCAAAAGTAGCTTTGATAGTGTCAACATTTCGCATTCTAAATTTAGACAAAATAATTATCTGAAGAATGATTGGGTTTTATGCATATCAGCAGCCATTCATACAGCGGGATCTGCTCTGGTCCATTGTGTTTGTAATCCATGGATTACACACTGAGTACGGGTTGACAGGAGCAACAGTAACAGCTCCATTATGGCCCATCATCCCAACTAACCGTGAATTTCGAAACATTCACTGGTCTATTTCTGTGAGATTCTATTTTCTGTACTTTCTTATAAATATGTATAAGTACAAATGAATGGAAACTTGAGAGAGCTGAATGTTCTTTTTAACAGAAAAAAAACCCAATCAGCAACAACAACAAAAACCAGCTAAGTGAGTAAAAGTGTTAGTGAGGATTCAGTCTTATACAGATGGGAGTGTTCATGACTATAATATACATACAGTAGGTTAATTCATGTAAAATAAGAAGTATCTGACTACACCTACTGGTTTGTAAAATATATTTTTCCCTGGTTCAAAACAGTTATTTATTGAAACACTCCACACTTTATTCTGTTGCTTAACACTCTCAAGATGATAATCTGCTGCTAACCATCCTACCTCTAAATTCATTATTGGAATACAGTTATTATCAACAGTGATTTTTATTTTTTTTTCTTGGCACGAGATGATTTTGAAGCCTCTGTAACAGTGAACAGCCTCAGTGAACAGCTTGAACAATGGTTTTGCCAGGGGCATGGTGTTCTGCAACAGTGACTGATGGCAAACTCCACATTTGTCAACTTCTGATCTAATATATTCATTCAAAACAAGTGTAGAACCCTAAGAAGTCATAAAGCYTGATGCCACTTTCTGGTCCCATAGTAACCACATTCAACCCAAGAATGACCCAGGAGAAAGGACAATTTATTTTTCTCATTTATTCTGTTGAGTCAGCATGCAATACAAAATACTTATTTCTACAATATTGCTAGTCTGCACAAGAATGACAATACGTCAAACAATTATTATTAGAGATTCCATTTACAATTTATTTGTCTAAGAGATAGTTTGTCTGTGCTTTCCACTTTAGTTAGGACTCTATCCAAATTTTCCTTCAATTTCAGATCTTCAGAAGATTTTTTTTTCCCCACTTCCATAAGCATATAATGAATCTAGAAACAAAGACCTGATGAACTTTGGTGTAGTATTTAATTCAGGATGAATGGTAGTCTTTAAGTCATGTAATTTCTTGAATAAACCATTGTCACTCTTCACTTCTTTATTCTTTTATGTAAAGAAAGTTTACTTGATAAAGGGATTGCACAAATATATTCTAGCATGACTTCAAGAAAACTTCATCTATGATGCTGGGAGTTATACTATGTTCAACTAAATATTTGTGTTGTGTCTGATCACCAAACTCACAAAGCACTATTGCTGCATACTCATTCGAAGATTGCCAAATGCAAACTGTCAAAGTGATTACCTAAATTCCCCTGCATAGATTAATATGCATGAGCATTGCTAATGCTTTTTTACTGCAGATTTACTTTTTCTGTTGGGAATTTCATCCAAATGTATATATTTGTACAAAAATAATTAGCACAATTATATATATTTTAAGGACAATATGTCGTCCTTAATGAAAAGAAATAGTGCCTTTTTTTACTCATTTGATGACCTGTTCCAATAATTAAAGAGCAAGCGCTGAGTTAATATATTCCATATCTGACAGCTCTCTTTTCATTTATTTTAAATGGATCTGAAATATATACTTCTCTAAGTCAGCTTTACTTTCTTCTAAAATGTAAAAAAATATTGCTTTAGAGATCATAGCTATATATCTAATCAAGTATAATTTTGTAAACTAGGTACTGGAGGTTGATTGCAGTCACAGTGCAACCAAGTTGGAGGGCAAAGGCAAAATAATGAAGTATTAACCCAGAGGATTTTTTTTCTCTAGTTATACATCTAAATTATTTYGTAATCATCGTGTCCCAAGTGTGCTTATGAATATGTTAAACTTTTTTCCTACTGGAAATAAATACATGTTCTCTGAAATTGTTATGGTTTCTCACTAAGATTCATACATCAAGGATTTCAAAGCATTCGTATAATATGTAGCTAACACRTAACAGAAAAGCCTTGGTATTTTAATATATTGTTTTACATCCTAAAAGTTTTTGGGTATAATAGATTCCCCATCTATGAATAAGCATGTGCTTAATTTTGTTTCTTTAATCTTTAAATCCTCTGACATGTGTATGTGATGAAATATGTAATACATTCCAAAAACTTGTATGTGTTCTTAGCTGTAAAGGAAAAGCAAGCTTGTAAGTTGTTGGGTAAATAGACATAGGTGGGAGGATAATCACACTACAACCAATAGACATGGACACAATATATTTCTATGAGCTACATCTAAATTCCAAATGTTTGCCCATACCAGTTATGAACTGACATTTCTCTCTAACTTTTATGTTGTGTCAGTGCTACACTGTAGGGATGCCTTTAGTAGAGGAGCATTCCTTTGCTTGAAAATTTTGTGAACAGTCATCATCTTTCCATTTTGAGGATCATGGAAAAAAAACTTCATTTGTAATAAAGGTGTCAATAAATACTGCAAGGGATCCGTATGGATAGAGTAAACTACTAGTCCTCTGAGGTCTCCATTGTGCAATACACATCAGATTCTATTGTTGCTAGTGAAATAAAATAAAATTTAAATCTTAAAAAATATATAGTCTTACAAAGTTTTTGGGTAATAAAGATGGTATAACACACATAAGAATGAAAAAATCCTTATGAAACCATATAYGTAATTTTCATGTTATTATAATTTTGTGATCAATGACATCCAAATTCTGTTTATTGATCTGAAAACTTGAAAAGCTTGATCAAAATACAAATTTTAGATAAAATGCCTTGATTGATGTTTGTATCTCTCTGCCTGCTAAAGACAAATAACCTTTGATGCTTTTCTGAATCTGTAAATGTAAGAATATAGCTTTCAAAGTTAAGATCTGAGGCTTTGCATGCAGTAGCTTTACAATACACTTTTACTTTTAGTTCTGGATTTCGTTACCAATTAAAAATTGGAAAGATACTAGGCTTAGCCCTGATTATGTTACAAAGCTTATCTGTATGTTTTTCTTTCATTCAGAGACTGTTGTGTGTGTGCATATATATAGAAAAAGCTATATTTATATATTACTAGATATATTTAAAAGACACACTCAGAATACATAATTATATGTTGATCAGTCTTAAGGAGCCAGGGCCAAGCTGAAAGACAACAGTCTCTGCTTATGRTTCATTTCATGCTCTGCTCTTTAAGTAAGCATTATCACTTGGAAACATRCCATGTAAGATTTCTACCGGGAAAAAAAAAATTTAAAAAGAATTTCTGATAAACATGATAAAAACTTTAAAATCAAACCAAGGAAAGGAAAGAATAAATAAATACTCCACTGCTCTCTTAGCRTGGTGGAATAACAAAATATATTAAAAATAACACTCCAAACATGTTCTATTTAATTAGTTGGCCTTATGTATTTGTCCTGGTTTTGGCCAGGACAGTGTTAATGTTTGCAGTAGCCAGGAGGGACATGGCCAGGACTCTGAGGTTATTCTATAGAATATAGAATATAGAATAATAATATAGTGTACAGGGGATGAGGAAGAGGTGAGGAGGAACAGGTCCCTTCTGGTCAGGCTGGTGATGAAGCGAGCAGTCGGGGTAATGTTGGGTTCCAGACGGTGAGCACTTGTTTGTGAATTGTTCAGTTCTCTTGTACACTCTCTTATTAATAATGCTGCTGTTTCTGTTAATTTTCTTATTTCATTTGCTGTTTTCAATAAATTGTTCTTATCTCAACCCTTATCTTTACATTTTGTGCTTCCAGTTTTCCTTCCATCTCCTCTCCTCTCCAGGGGATGGAGAGATATGGTGGGGGAGAAGGGAGGAGCRAGTGAGAGGTGTGGTTTGGAGTGTTTCAGTGGGAATACTAAATTAGGGAATACCATTCCTAAACTACAACAATCTCCAAGATGTTGAGTTGATTCAGTGGAGTTAATATTCGAATGAAACCTGTATACCACTACTCAGGTATATACAAATTAATAAAAGCTTTCCTAGGATATTCAGACTCAGACAACTGTTCACTGAAAGAACTTTTGAGCTGTTGAGAAACAAGAAATACCTGTTTCTTAAGAGGGTCCGTACCTCTTGAAAACAAACAAAAAAACTCCAAAACCTCAGATTAACAATTATTTTCTTGTATAATAACCCAAATGTCATAAAAGAAAAGAACTCAGAAAATATTCTACAAATACTTAAACTGCAAAAAGAGYGCTCAGGAAAATGTGAGCCTGCTGCTGAATGGGGCAGGGGAACTGGTGACAAATGACATGGAAAAGGCTGAGATTCYCACTGTCTTATTTAAATCAGTCTTTCCCAGTTAAACTGCCCTTCAGGTATCTCAGGCCTCTGAGATCAGAGAGAAAATCTGTAGTTAGGAGGATTTACCCTTGAAGGAAGATCACCAAGTTAGGGAGCCCTTCAACAAACTGCAAAGGCAACCAACAGCTTCCTCTACTGTATTAGCAAGAGTGATGTCAGCTGGTCTAGCAGGGTGATCGTTTTCCTTTCCTCAGTCCTGGTGAAGTGATGTCTGGGATGCTGTGTTTAATTCTTGTACAGGATACCCCTGTACAAGAAAGAAATGGACTGACTGGACTGAGTCTGGTGAAGGGCCACAATGAAGACAGTGGACTGGAGCACCTGACATGAGGAAAAGCTGAGAGAGCTGGGACTCTTCAGTCTGGAGAAGGTTCAGAAGGGATATTATCGTAAAAGTTTGATGGGAGGTAATGAACAAGAAAGTGCCCAGTGACAGGACAAGAGGCAATGGGCACAAATGCAAACTCACTAAGTTCCATCTGAGCATAAGAAAACAGACTTTTGGCTTGAAGAGTGGTTACACACTGGCACAGATTGCCCAGAGAGGCTGTAAAGTCTCCATCTGTGGCTGTAGAGACATTCAGTGTGTGACTGGACATGGACCTGACCAACCTGTTGTAGCTGACCTGCTCTGAGTAGGGTGGTTGGATTAAATCATTTGTACAAGTCCCTACGAACCCAACAGATTCTGTGCTTCCATTTAAAGCAAAAAAAAAAAAAATCTCTTCCTGGCGTGTGTTTATGAAATGATCTATGGTTTTAATCATCAGTGCAGTATAATAGGGGTAGATCTGAGAAAGGAACACAAYTGGTGTTGGACACAATCTATTTTGTATTTGCTTCAGGAGTTCTTTCCTGTTCAGAAATAAAATATTGGTGCTGATTCAGGAGGTAGACAGCTTTTAGTTGCTTACTATTCTCTGACATAATTTAGATGTTGGCCTCAATACTGTGGAACGAATACTGAGTTGGGACTATTTCTTTGTTAAAGTCAAATTGAGGCTCTGACCCTGCGGTTCATCAGATGAAGGAGCTGAGAATAAAACACGGATGAGATTCAGTATAAGTACAGCTGGTGTAGGAAGGAGAGCATGAATGAACAGGTCTGAATGGTTCAGGTTTTGCTTTGGTAGGATATTTCATAAGTATGTGAGGTAATTCTCTTGCATGTYACAGGGTTATCTTTGCCATTTAATAATTCAGATTCTTCTGTGTCTTAACAATACTATAAAACTAAAGGGCTGAAGGGGACAGAATCTTTTCATATCTATGCTCTATCAGAAGAATTTGGGATAAGATTAAATAATATCACTGGGACCCTGAGGGCTGATATATCAGTAGATTATCTTAAGGCTAGGAAATAAAATTGGTGGCATAACACATTTGCCCGAAAGGATTTCCATTCTAAAGTCTCTTTCCTGCAAAACAGTTCTGTGTATGAACAGGCATCAGATACCTATTGCAGCCTCTCAAAGCTTGACAGTCAAAAACAAAAGGAATAAAACACTAAGAAGACTGAAGAAAACGCTATTAATTTTCATTTGTTAAACATTCTTTAAGAACTCAATTTCATTAAAATGTCTTCTTTTTGGTAGTCTTATAAGGAAATACTGCATATATAAATTTAGTGTATTTGTATGTGAAACAAAGTACAGTATTAGAAAGATTGTCACATGAGGATTGTCAAATAGTTTTAGGAACCATAAAAAGTAAGGAGACTATTTGACAAAGTAAAGAGTAAAATTATTAAAAGTGCATACCTATACATTAGCTAAAAATGCTTTTATCATAGTCAGAGCACCACGGTAAGTTCTATTAAATCTGAAATGGTCTGTTCCTTTTGTGCCAGGTGTGATAGATTTACACAGATAAAACTTTCCCCAGACATTTCTTCAGCAACTATAAGAGGTGATTTAAGAAGGAATCACTGTGTTTGTATTGGAAAGTAATTCATTTTCCATGCTATGGTCCCAGCAAGGATTCTGATCCCCTGCAATGATGTACGATGGCTCTGTAATGTGGGCTACTGAGGGGAGAAAAGAAACCAGAAACTATCAAACACTCTCAAAAACTATGTGTCATACTTTAGCTGGGGGAGAAGCTCATGTAGGGCTTAATCCAGCACATCAAAGTAGTGTAGACATAAGATGYTGGAAAAAGGAAACTGACAGAAATCAGAGCCAAATCTAAGCTTTTGTTTTGATGTTTAAATTTAAGATGTGCTAAACATCTTGAAAACAATTATTGGTGATTAGTTCAAACTGCTGGTTCCTGAAAGATGCAGATGGTACAAGACTAATGACAGTAATTACAGTTCAGATACTTTAAATCCACTTGCAATCTATGCACTTTAAAAACTTTTATGAATAAGCGAGATTAAAAGTGTCTGTGTAAAAATAAAACTTCTCTGTCCTATATTCTGTTTAACAGAGAACTTCATTGAATATTCTTAGGAATTAGGCACATTAAATAAGAAGTAATGTGTCTGAGATATTGTCCTGGTTTCACTTGGGATAGAGTTGGCGGGTGATGAGCAATTATATTGTGCATCACTTTTTTTGTAAATAATAATAATAATAATAATAATAATAATAATAATAATAATAATAATAATAATAATAATAATAATAATAATTGCTGTTGTTGATCATATTAATTTTTATGTTAATGTTATTGTTATTAGCTTCCTTTTCTGTTCTATTAAACTGTCTTTATTTAAACCTACAAATTTTCCTTTTTTTTCCCCCCAATTCTCTTCACCATCCCACTGCAGAGGGGGGTGAGCTGGGGAGGGGGGTGTGTGTATGTATGAGTGAACAGCTGTGTGGTGTTTAGCTGCCTGCCAGGTTAAACCACAACAGACATACACAGAACATGCACATAGAAAGAAGACTGATTCCTCAGTACAGGTTTGATTTTGCATGGAGTTTGTAACACCTACAAACTCAGCAATAATGCAAGGTCCTGAACACTTTTTATTGTGATTTATAACAATGTAAAAATATTCTCATCTGCTATTCTGGTTGCTGTTATTTGAAGTAACAATTCAAACAACATCAGCAATATGAATGTGAGCTGAGCAAGTCTTCTGCAAAACCTGACATKAAAAAGGAATGAATTACATCTCTATTATGGCAAGATTTCATTCTCAAAGAGTTTTCACTCAAAACCTGCAAAAAAGGCCTAAGTATTTAGGTTGAAACATACTAGTGGTCAGTTTCGATCACAGAACAGGATGATGCAATCTTAATAAAGACAGAATGTCAAAGTCAGCACTAATTAGATACAGAGAGGTTTAAGATCACAAATGTACAAACAGAATTACTGATTCGGTGCCCATTTTAGTTARAGAGATCAAAAGAAGGATTTAACATACTATATGTTTCCTTGTAGTGCAATATGACAATGAGGCATTAAGACAAGTAGGACAGGAAAACGTTTTATAAATTTCTACCTATTAATATACAGGCATTTATTGAGGGAGGTACCAACAAAACCCAGAATCAAGACAGAAAGACAAAAATGTCCACAAAGAAACCCTCAAAAGAAGCATAAGCTATTAACTTAAGAGTTTACATTAATGAATAGAAATGTACTGCAACATATTTTATATATTATCATCTGTTAAATACGTAAGCATGCAGATAATTTCATTAAAAAATGAAATATAGATATTTCAAAGGCATTTTCATAAGGCTATGTGAGTTTTCTGCTTAATGTCTTAAGTAAATGGGTCTCAAAATATTGCATCAAAGAAGTCCATTAAATTATTTATAAAGTAAATAGTAAACTCCTGTCATTATATGRTTTTTTTCATATTCTTTCTCTTCTAAATCCTGAGGAAAATTTAAGCATGTCTACAACAATATAAATGACAGTAAGTGTAGAGGAAGCAGTTTCACCTTCAGGCTTCTATTACTCACTTCCCAGCTGGACACCTCATGGGTGGTTTACCTTACTGGTAATTTAGCTTCAACAGAAAAGGCCTATTTTTGTCTGCTGCACTTCAAGTTATACTTTATCTCTGACCTCAGGCTGACTCAGTAGTTACCTTTTTTTCTCTAGAACAGATTGTTCTAAATTGTTGAACATATGCAACCTGGCTTTACATCATTGTGTGATAAAGCATAAATGTTACCAGCACTGATAAMAGATATGGCATTCTGTGTCTGCAAATGTGAAAATACTTGCATGATTTCAAGCAAATGCAGTGACTCAGGTTCTGTGTTTGTCCATGTGTGTAAGATATCTAACCCCTTTTGTTYACATCAAATTAATGCGTGTTCTGCTTTTCACTGAAGGAATGGTGTATCTGATTCACATGGAGGTTTACTGAGGTAAAGGAGAACTCTAGTGACTTGCCTGAGGCCATACAAGGATACAAAAGAACACTGCTAAAAGTGCTTCTGAAAATTACTATTCGGTTTTTTTATTAATTATCACTTTCAGTAGTCAGAATCTGCCAAAGTACTTTGCTGAATTTCTAATAACATACACTAAAGTGTGTGTGTGTGTGTGTGTGTGTGTGTGTGTACACGTGTAAGGAGTGTGAATTTCTCTGTGCATTTACATTCTTGCTTCTTTTGAATTTATATGTGCTTTTTCTTTCACAGATCTCTAGTACATTTTGTATTCCAGTTAAATTTAAACTATGGGAAAGGCGTGCTAACCTTTTAGTTAGGATTGTTCTTCCTGCAGGAAAAAACACTAATATCCCCCCCCTCAATATAAGAAACCCCCCCACCAAAAACCAAATAAATGAACAAAAAAACTCTGACMACCAAACAACAAGAAGATTATTAGTGAAGTGCATAGTGATAAAAGTGATTTGATTAAAAATGTCAAGTAGGATCTATCTCTATGTTTGTATAAATAAAATACATTGGTATCTTATCCAAGAATATAGAATAGTAGTACCAACAGCTTGTAAGGAATTAAACTTTAGGGAAGATCTTATTACCAGTAACTTTCACATAAGTCTTGTGAGGCATAAGAACCCAGTCAGGATATAAACATAATATGAATGTATCCAAATCAGTAGGTGATGCTGGAAAAAGCTATAGGACACTGATACTTTTTTTGTTTCACTTTTGAACACACGGGTGGCAAGCAAGGAGTACAAATACCCAGCATACCTATGCACTAGGAAAATGTAAGTCAGCTGCAAGGGAAGGAATAAGAAGTAAATAAATTACTTCTCAAATATAGAGCTATGTTTCTCGAAGTCCGAATGCACAAAGGAGATTTAGCAGTAGTGGACAACAATAGGCAGGATAGAACAGTATATTAATGACAAGTTCATGATGAGTGTGAGCATAACTACACGCTGAAGACACTGGTTAAGTAGTTTTGGTAGAGAGGAGGTGGGGGAAAGAGAAAGACAATAAGAAAGAGGAGCCCCATCCTTGAGGAATTTAGTTCAGTATAAAGTATGCATCCCAGACAAAAGCGAGAAGTGGTAAAAAAACCAGCAACAGCAAAAGTTTAAATGTATAGCAGGTATAGTATGATCCAGTAGAACCCATCCAGCAACAAAAATATTCTTGGGATTTTTGCTTCCTGAAAAATGAAAGACACTAAATTAGACCTTCTGTCTGTCTGTCTGTCTGTTGGCTGTCTTAAGCCAACTTATTTGTTCTCTAATGTAAATGTCCTTTCAAGAGAATATCAATTTGAGAAAATCCTCAGGTGAAGACAGAATCTATAGCTATTTACTGCAGGGTATGTTGCAATACAACCAAGTCGAAAAAGAAAATTTAAGTATTTCATGTCATTTTCCTCTTAAATATAAACCAAACACCTCTTCTGAAATATAATAGAAAAGATTCTGTCCAAAATATTTTGATTTTTTAAAAGACAAAACTTATTTTCCAAGTATTTGCAAAACTCTTTGCAACCCAGGAATTTCAAAAGTACTGAAACAATCAAGCAAACAAGTCTTAATCCTTACGAGATCAGCCCTTACTAACTTTGTGGGTGTTATTTTTAAGGAGTAAAATAATGGACATTTTTTCTCAATAATTTCTTCTTATGATTTTATCATTTTACTTTTGGTACAATATTGAACCTCAATCTATTGCTGAACCATCACTAATTTATTGAAAAGTAAGTGAACATGGCAACTAAGACTGATCTCAAAAAAACCTTCAACCTGATATTTTAGCTTTCAGTAAACATGGAGAAAAAGAAAGAAATTTCTTAAATTTTTAATACTTTTCTTCTTCTCATTTTCTTCCATTGCCGATTTTTGCCTTTCTCCACCATGGTCTGCTAATTTTTTTTTTTCTTTCCAATTAAGCCTTAAAATAGTAACCTTTGAGTAGTCTCTTTGGATTCACAATATATTTGGAAATCAAACAAAGTATTGTCTATTTTTGCATTGTAATTGATTCACTTATTTGGACATAGTGCTATATATCTACCTTTTTAACATTAAGTTGGAGTGTTGATTTTTTTTTTTCACACCAAGAAATTGCTTTGCCTTTAATACATGCTTCTCATTTCTGCAGGATTCCTTATTATTCCAGTCACACTCTCCCCAATTTTCATTCTGCTGTCTAATCAGCACAATAGAGTGCAACCTCTAGCCTGCTTAGAAAGCACCTATATAGACCATATGAAAAGTACATGTAGAACAGTATCTTAACAAAATATTCATGCCCTGAATACTGGCAGTCACTTCAACTCAGCTGGTTTGAATACCCAAATGCAGCACAAATTTCCCACTGGTTTTGTGCAATTGTCAGGGTGTTTTAGGTTCAATCCTCAGTATGGGCCTAAGGGAATATGTTCAGGTTTACAGCAGAGTGCCAGAGTAGTATCTGAAGATTAGAAGTTTAGAGGAGTTTGTTTTCAGTATTTGTAACAATGGTGAAAACGCTGACTGCAGTTCTAACTAAAGAAAAACGAAACAACTTGGGAGGATTGGTTTGGTTTTGTAAGACAAGTGTGACATTTGTTAGGTATCTGCTTCATACTGCAATATTTTATTTGATTACATTTTAGCATTTTAGCTATAACTTTCAATATAAATACACAGTTTATGTATTTAATGAAGAAAAAGCTGTACAGGTAACTAAAAATAGACATAAGTTAATTGAAGAGCTTCTTCATCCCCCAAAATCTGGGTTCTTTACTCGGGTCATTAATCATACTTTTTTTAATATCTTTTTCTCTAATATTTCATTTGTAAAAAATTTTAATATGTTGCAAAGTACTCARAGTGGTGACTAAAAGTTCCACCACTTTCACTTCACTTGCTTTTCTTGAGAAACTATCCAATAGATGATATGTCACTGACAAGATTTTCATTTCACTGATTTTAAATATTTCTTTTAAAAATTCATACTCATATATGGCCCCTTTGTCATTGCATTATAAAACACACATAAACTTAAAACAACAAATATAACTAGCTTTCAAATATTTAAGTGTACTTATGTAGTTGATTTAGGTATTTATCCCAGAAGCATTTGTGCATGCCTGTAGCTTTTCCTTTAGGAGTGAATTATGAATCAATCAGAAAGATTACCTGGTGCAAGATTTCCTTGTATGAGTCAGGTGTGTGCTACCCAGCAAGGAATCCTGCATGAATTTAGGCAACTTTTTCAGCTCTTTGTGCCTCTTTCATTTAACCAATGTCTAGTGAGCAGATTGTCACTTTGTGCACCACATAAACCTTCCAGGAATATTTCTGACATTTCTAGAGGCTTACATAAGGCAATTAATAATTGAGAATGAAGGTTAAAAGTGACAACATACATAGTTTTATCATTTGTTTAACTAATTCCTATGTAAGAGGAATTGCTTAGGCTGATTAAAAAACAGAAGCCATGTGATCTCTTTACCTAAGAGAGTACTCAGATTGACTTACTAATTGTATTCATTCTTCTAAATATCCTTCATGTGCCTTTCTATTCTTCTCTTCAAACAAACACGTTTCAARAATTTTTCCTGCTTTTACTAATAGTAACTTCAATTACGGAATATTTTTCTATATCTTTAGAAGAAAGATGCACAATAAATGTGTATAAGATATAGAAATGCTTTCAGAAATGCTTTATATCTATTGTTTGCTTGCAGTTTGATGCTTTTACGTTTTATTTTATGGGGTGTTTTGGGGTTTTTTTTTTGCACCTAGCTGAGTATTGTGAAGTAGTCTTAAAGTTCACCTAAGGAAACACTAAAAGAAGAGAGAAAAAAAATTTTTTTTGTTAATCTTTTCTTATTAAGATTTTWTTTTGTTAATCTTTTCTTATTAAGATTGTCTTGTGTCTCATATATTGTGGAGTAGAATCCTCCGTCACATTGTGGAGAGCAGCTAACAAAACAAAGATGTTCGGTTGCCTAGAAATGTGCACTGTTTCCTATCATAAACTACACCTTTTACTCTCCCTTTATTATTACCCACATACCTGTAAAGCAAGACTGGCCAGGATCAGATTTTATATCACAAGTAATAACATTTTCTGCACAATTCAAAAGTAAAATTAGTTTGTATGAGGGATATCTCCTCCAGGTACTATATGGAATTTATATCTCTCTTGGGCGCTAGGAGAATCTGATGACATTTTCTGTGTGGCTGGATGGGTTCAGTGCATCTCCCAGAGCCCTGCAATTCTGTGCCCATTGAGTGCACTGCTGGAAATGGAAGCTCTTCCAGCCTTCTGCAGTTCTGCAGATTATCCCTGCCTTCTTCTATATGCTTTTCAGTAGCTGATGAATTGAAGGGGTTTTCTAGTTTTAGGTTTATGATAAAACTTCTACTTTTTTTTTTTTTTTTGGTACCACATTCCACATATAAAATAACCACATCCCTGCTTTTTATCTTCTTGGTTTGCWTTACAGTAAAAATCTTTTATATAAGGTACTCAAATAAATTTTAATCCCTTTAAATCCTCTATTTCACCCACCCACTCACTTAGGGCCCAATTTGCTCTGGCTTCATGCATCGTTGGTTCTTAAAATCTGCAGAATTTCCACAAAAATGCTTAATACAGCAAAATCCATAAGGCTGTTAAAGGAGTCTTACTTATTCCCTATATGTGATTGTTTTATCTTTAATTAAGCAATATCAAAAAAGCAAACTTTCCTTACCCTCCAAAGCAAAAGGTAGGGAATAAAAATCTTAACTAATGAAAAAAGTTGTCCTAGTTAGGAAGCAGTCTAACATTTTAGCATAGGTAAACGCCACGTAAATTTTGTCACACATGCATTACATTTCAAAATATATTTCAAAATAGATTTTTGTATCAAAAATAGTGTGGCCTGCACTCATATGCAGGAATATGCAGGAATAGGAGAGTGATCGTCTTTCTGTGGTCAGCACCGGTGAGGCCACACCTCCAGTGCTGTGTCCCATTCTGGGATGTTCACTACACGAAGGGCATTGAGGTGCTGGAGCAAGTCCAGAGAAGGGYAAGGGAGCTGGTGAAGGGCCTGGAGCGTAAGTCCTATGACAAGTGTCTGAGGGAGCTGCGGTTGTTTAGCCTGGAGAAAARAAGGCTCAGGGGAGACCTCATAGCTTTCTACAACTACTTGAGAGAAGGCTGTAGCCAGATGGGGTTCTGCCTCCTCTCCCAGGCAACCAGCAAACGGAGAAGAGGAAATGTCCTCAAACTGCACCACGGGAGGCTCAGCTGGACATCAGCAAAAATTTCTTCACTGAAAGGATGTTTGTAAATTGGAATGGGCTGCCCAGGGAGGTGACGGAGTAACCATCCTTGGAGGTGTTCAAGRAACAACTGGACATGGCATTTAATGCTTTGATTTAGTTGACATGGTGGTGTTTGGTCAAAGGTTGGACTCGATGGTCTTGGAGGTCTTCTACAACCTCAGTGATTCTATAATTCTATAAATATATTATTATTTTCACCAGTCCAAGCATAACATTTTTAAAATGTGTTCTTTGTTTGAAAGTATTTTGAACACCCTTGTATTTGATCATGACACTTTGACACAGTCAGTTCCTGTGACAGTTCATGTTGATTAATGATAATGAGCATTTAATACATTAAAATGTAAGTTCTATTTAATAGAAATGTATTTTTTTTTAAATAAGTGAGAGTACCAGAAAATTTCATGTGTATTAAACAACACTTTCAATATTAGAGCCTTCAGCTTGTGAAAATAAAGTCATTTTGCAGAATAAAGTGGGTAACAGACTAATGGGGGAAGTACCAAAATATTGGAATTCCTATGCACTGTCCTCTATGTTCCGGCTTATACTTTGCAGAATTACATTTCTTACTGGCCTTCTCTTGTTCTCTCATATTAAGCCAGGAGTCTGCCTTCATAAAGGATACAGAACTTTGAACAGCTGTTCTCTGAATTTTCTAATGCAAACACAAAAAAAGTCATTAATATAAAAAAAAAAAAAGGACTTTCGTTATTAGCACCTAATTGAAATGATTCTCCAGTGCATTCTATTAAAGACAATTTGGGTCAGATTTGCATTTACCAAAGTAGATCGTACTTTCAGCTTTGTACCATACCCATGTTGAAATGCCTATTTTGTTCTCTGGCTTTTCATTATTTGAATAAAGTAGCCCTTTTTATTTGTACAGTTTAATTTAATGATAGCATGTCCATTACTTACTATCATAGGCTATTTGTCATATTTGAGTAGGACATAATAACAGACTTTTTAAGTGGAGGTTATGTGAAGCATTCAGATTGTTTCGGAGGTTTTATAATAATTCTCTTTTTCCTTGATGGCATGTGCTTATTTTTTATGGCCTGAAAATGTGTTTTAATTCTCTTTTACTTTCTAGGGTGGGATAGTAAAGCTAGAAGTGGACCTGTAGGCAAAATTTTATATATATAAAATTAAACAGAAGCTTTGGCTTTGTGCTGTTTTTAATGAGAGGGTAGAGGAAAAATTTCATTTGAGGCACTATAGGGAATTCTGACAACTGGAAATATTTTTTAGTGGTAGAATTGATTTTTTAGGCTGGGAAAGTAAAATTTATATATTTAAGTGGAAGAAGGAACTGAACATTAAGGGGTAATCTGTTTGATACCGCACATCTCAAGTTGAAAGTCAGTCCCATGACCGGTGCCACAGAGTATTAGGGAATGGGGAGCTAAGGCAGAGCCCATTGCAAGAAGGATATTTTAAGATACTGCCTGAAAGTTACCTAAGAGTTTTATTCTGCTTGGTGTTATTCTGCATGGTGCTATTCTGCATGCTTGAAAAGCATTTAAACATTATTTTCTTGATTTTAAAGAAGACATATTTTTTTATTCTGACACATTCTAGGAGACACAAGACTTGTGAATTTTCTTGCCCCAGCAAATAAAGGATTACCTGTAAGCAGGAGCTACTGGTTAGGATTCCAACTCTCTCTCTCTGGATTGAAAAGGCTAGAGCAATATGAAGGAAGGATAATATTTTTGGTTTTATTCCTGGGGTGACCTTTCTTAGGACTGTAAAGAACTTTCGTATCTTGACAAGATTTCTTGTACTTCCTATCATAGGGAACAGGACCAGGACAGATCTTCAACAGATAACCCCAACCCCTGTAGATTGCCTGAAGGAAGATGCCGTAAACAAGTCTGACCCCTATGTCTTCCTTGGAATAACCCAGGAACACCAATAAAGTTACTAAAAGGTATTTTGAAGATTCTAATTTTGTATATATTAAAGTCTACCTTTCATATGAGCCCAATGTCTTGGGCTGGCGTTCTTTCCAAGAAATACTAACAGTAACAATAATAATAAGTAGTGTCACAAATTTATTTACTGAGATAATTAAGTCAATGATTAGTCAAAAGCTCTCATTTTCCAATATTGTAAATGATATTGCATTCATAGGATCCTAGAATCCTAGAATGGTTTGGGTTGGAAGGGACGATTGATAGGGACACATTCGTCCACTCATAGATTACTGATGAAATTCCAACTACTAGACTTCCTTGTTTTGTGTAATAATAGCAAACACAGACATTTCCTCCCATCACTAACACTTCCTCCACTGGCCCTTTCAGGGAACACATTTCAAACACTGCATCACATGTAAGAAAAATTCAAGTGAACTTGGGGCAATTTTGTGACAGAAGGTCAATGAAAAGAATTATTGTCAATATTGTTGCTTCATCTTGATGGAATACACCCGTTTTCTGCTTCTAAAACAAGCATACAGCAACCAATACTTTTAACCATTCAAATATATTCATTCATGATTTTTTCCTGAAATTGTGGATATTCACAGGTGACATAGAGGAATGACATAGAGAAATGACACTTAGATAAATAGCAGTCCAATGAAAGCTGAATTAAAACTGGAGTGAAAAAGAAATATTCTTGTAACTTTGGCCTGTCTTTCAAAAATTATCTTGATCATTAGCTTCAAAAATCTTCTGTTGGGATGGGCCTCTGGAGCACACATATGTTTTTTAAAATATTAGCGATCAGACATTCATTAAAAGGATGATCAAGTACAACTTACTGTTTAATACAGGTCATAGAACTTAGCTAGAAATTACTGAGTCTCTTGATACTATGCTGAATATATAACTTTCAAGTTGACAAGGGCCATTTTATCTCCCAGCTTTAGCAATCRATCAAGTCAAGGTTGAGTTTTAACCTGGGATTCTCTTCTCCTCCTCATTTTGTCGTAAATATATACTGTAATGACAAAAATTATGCTCCCCAAATGGATATATCTTCCTCATATGCTGAAGACAGAGCCTCTATTACTTACTTGGACTAGTAGTGTAGTTAGATGTCCTAGTGTCTCAGTCTTTTGAGCTTTTTTCCACTAGATTCAGGAACTACCAACTGTGAAAAAAAAATCGGGRAAGCTATGCTTCATCTCCAGAACATCTGTTTGATTAAACAAAATGCAAACTTCATTAATCTCTGATTATAATGCTTTTTTTTCCACATACCAAATCAATCTTCAATGTCTTTTTCTGCTTTTGTCAATTTCTCTTAAGAGTTTTAAAATATGGACACTAGAAGTAGGCATGCCATTAACAACCTTCCTCTCTCATCCTAAAAAATTGTTTTGGAGCAATGAAAAGCATGAAAAAATCCTTAGTTTCCTCCTGCCTGTCTGCCATGTGGCTTGTCACTTGGACAGAATGAAGACTGGTTGGGAGCAACCAGGCAGTGACACCTTGGTAGAAGACCAGTCCTTATGATCACTACTGCATCTGCTCCTGAGGACATATCCTGGGCCCACCCAAACCTGGATCTACCCCCAGATAGTCATGGAAACTTATGCCATACTCTGCTCTGCTCCTAAATATTGTTTTCTGCTATCTAGAGGGAACTCTGTGTCCACTCAACCCCACCCTGTTTATGGTCATTCTGATTTCCCCACTCATCACAACAATTTCTCTTTGATAAAGTACAAAGTGGTGCCCAACACATTGTGGTTCTAACTTGCACTAATTAGACTGAAATTATTTTAGGTATGAAGATTAGTCATTCATTTCCTGCAACCAGCTGGACTATTGATTAGCCAAGACTCATATCAATACACCAAAAACCAATGTGTCCTAAGACAGTACCCAAACAAGTTCCCTCTTAGTTGTTACAGTTGTTGTGATACACATTTTATTTTTATATTGGTTCTGAAGACAGAATGATCACAGTATTTTTTCTGTATGTGACTACAAGCTGAACAACCATTARAGAAGACAGCAGGCAAGGCTACCAGAAAACTATATCTGCAATCAGCTAATCATATTTATAAATCACCAAATCTCAAGTGCACCTACATTCCTTCTAAGACAGGGAATGATATTTAAATTAATAAAGTTTTTCCCCGATCTAATGGAAACTTTCACAAAATCACAGCATCATTAAGGTTGGAAGGGGTGTCCAGAGACTGCCTAATCTAACTCCTGCTCAAAGGAGGGTGAGCTACCACAGGTTGCTCAAGACTATGTCCAGTTGAGTTTTGAGTATCTCTAAAGATTGAGATGACACCTCTTCTACGGTGTAGCATTTAGCATAAGTTAGGGCCAGTTGATAACACTGATAGTGTGTCATCATTGGTCTTTACACTGTTTTTGGTGTAAAACTGCAAAGGCTGGGCAGTATTCAACCACCCTCAAAATAGTAAAGCTTTCTTCTGATGTTTAATTGTATTTTTTTATTTTCACATTGATGTTTCACTAAGTTTGTGACCATTGCCAGTTGTCCTCTTAGTGGGCACCACTGAGAAAAGTCTGACTCCATATTTTCCCTGCCCACAGTCAAAAGGGAAACTCATAAAATCTCTCATTATTATGTCAAATAATATCATCACCTAAATCTTAGTTTTGTTTAAAACCTGAAATATACTACAATACAGTCTTCTAAATCCTTCACAGTATTGAAAGCAATCAGACCAGTTTAAAGTTCCAAAGAGTGAAAGATCATTTGCACCTCACAGAAGCTTCTAGTATGACCTTATCAAAGCCTTTTTAAAAGTTAAATAAATTAAGGCAGTCACTTTCTCTATCTGCCTCTCATTTATACTTCTCTGATAAATTATAATAACTAAACATTTGCTCCTTTTAATATCCTGACCTTCACTCTATTGTTCTCCATTACCTAAATAAGAAAAAAGCATCATATAGGTGTTCCTTTTTTTTTCCCCTCACACATATTATGTCTCTGCATTCAAAAGACCCTGAACTTCACAATAGTGTTCGCTACCACATCACAACCTCAGGTGCCATTGCCATCATGCAGCTCCTTCTGCTGACACTTACAGCGTTACCCAGATGTTGCAGGACCCAAAGTCTCCATGAACTACAGTTGCAACCTCACACTGTTTTGTGCGGCATGGCTCGGTCATCACGTAAAAGATGTCTCCTGCTTTCTTTACCCTTTTTATATCCTCAGAGCACTTCCTTTGAGGAAAGATTTTCAGGGAAAGGAGAAGGAAGTYTTGACTGTCCCTCTCCAGGGTAGCTGACTCACCTTGCATTTCCTAGATCTTGCTAACRTCAGTCTTACCCTTCCTTATCAGTTCTGACATCCTTCTCCATTYGTCTGGTTTTAGAGGCAGGCTTTTCCATCTGCTTTACTACATCACTATCTAAAAGTTACCATGTGCAGTCACCAATGACAAAAGCCGTTGCCCAAATCCTGACCATAGCATGTGGCTGGGTGGAGGGGGAAAGGGAGGAGGAGGAAAAGAAGGAGGAGAAGGAGAAGGAGGAGAGGAGGAAGGGGAGACTACATTATAGTTGATAGTGTATATAGAAATAATTTTTTTTTGCTATTTCCCAGAGCAAGCCCATTCACGTAACAGAATAAGGTCCCCTGCTGCACCCAGCTGAGAAACAGATCCACCAAAGCAGCTCCAGACTGAAGACTGAGGCAGAATTCACATAAAACAACTTTTTCTGCTTATCTTAGCTTTTTCTCCATAAGTTTTTCTCTGAATATTCAAAGAGGGTCAACCCCAGAATAAGAACTAGGAAATAATAACAGTCCTAGAATTTTCCTAGCTCCCCAACAAGGCAGTGGGAGCTTCTCCAAAACTTCTGAAAGCACCACTGTGGAACTCGTGGCTTCAGCCACCGGAAAATTCAGCTAGTAATGTTGGCACAGAGTATGCAGAAGCCACTGCAACTGATATTGCTTACCTTGTGAGGTCCCTAATTGAGAAGGTCCTGTGAGTTTTGCACCTGTGTTCTCCATTGAAGCATAATTTTGCTTTGTGGCTGAAGAATTCTTCCGTAATAATCCAATCTGATAAAGAACTCCTATGTAACAATTTAATGTCGCATTTAAGCAGTCTGAGGTGCTGGGTTGTAGTTGTTGTTCAGGTGGGACAAGATCTGTGCAATCTCTAATACAAATCACAGGGTTTTGATGACAGCTGCAACACTCTCTTTTRCTCTCTTCCCAAATCCTCTTGTAAAGTCAATGACCAGCTTCTGAAATGCTCCTCGATTTTTTAATCTAACCCAGCAAGCAGCTTGGGTCTTAAACCTGTCTGAAATCCACTCTAAACTGCTCACTATTGTTCCTAGAGCATTTGGCATAGAAAAATGGAATGAGGCAGAAGTACTACAGGTTGAAGACAGTGAAAAGACTCAAGAGAAACAAGCAGAGGATAGCTGTTTTTTCTACAGACTCTTCAGCATCCACAGTGCCCTGAGAGCTGTGCTGCTCACCAGAGAAAACTCCAGGTGTTAAAAGAAGGATCATGACTTCATGCTCTGGTTCACTAAAGCCTTTTTCAAGTGTCCAGAAAGGTGGAACACATCTTTACACCAGCAGTTCTGGATTCAGCTATCTTTAGATAAAAATTCTGTGGAGAATTTTTTGCTTTCCAGTACTTCTGGACTAAGTAGCAATACCACTCTCATTAACAAATATACCAACCCGCTGGTGAAATGTTAGTAGCAGCATTCCTACTTACCAGAAGGAACACCGGGAGAACCCTCCAACAAGGGCTTGCACAGTCTTGCACAGACCCTGATGACTAGCTTAATTTCAGGTATCTGTCACCCCAGAAATTTCTCATGGGGTGACAACTTTTACCTACCCGAAAAAAGCGCTCTGTCAGATGGCACAGATCTCTTTTGAGGCCATTGCCTTATTAGTTGCTCCTGCAAAGGTTGAATACCACTTTAGCAAGCTTTAAAACACCTTTCTGGCTAATCTCCATTACAGAAACATGTCTGGAAAGCCATTCATGCTCAGTTTGCTCTGTGTTATCATTCTTTTGTCTTTGCCTAGTGAAGAACAGTCAGAAGAAAAAGTAAGGAATCCACATGGGCTGGCATGTCTGAACTGACAGCTCATTAAGGATATAAACTGAAGAATCCCCACGGGCTGATGTGCGTGGATTGACTCATTGTGTGTAATTGCCCCTGGTGGAGTTCAYACTAAACACTGCAGTTTTGAATTCCCTGCACCTTCCATTTTCCCTTAAGTATTCTACACCCTGGCTAGAAGATGTTTCTTACTGCACACATTCTCAAACAAACTGCTGATGATCCACCTTGCATGCCACAGACCCACTTCTAGCACGAAATTGTGGAGAGGGCATTATCATAATATGTAAAGGTTCATCAAAATATCTCACTCATATGATGAGGAAAATGAGAGCTGATTTGAAAGAGCTTTTCTGACGCTTCAATAATTAATCTTGTTTGTGACAACAACTTCTGTTTTCACTACTTTGCTTTCTATATTCTATTCTGAAGTCACATATCTGCTACACATAACCTGGAAATAAATATCTGAAAAAAATATCCTCAGCATAATTAAAATACGTAGGCCTTAATACTTCCCATCCAAACTCAGATCAACAGCTTAATTCATTGCTAAATCTGCTCATGAAAGACTCCAAGATAGGATAAAATTTTTATTCTGCTATAAGGAAATGACCAAAAATAACCATTCCCAAGTATAATTATAAATCACAATTTCTGGAAATAATCGAGACAAAATAATTCTTGATTGGACCTACASTAATAGTAAATATACTGTGAAATAAGCTTCTATAAAGCTTGGGGGTTATCTTATTGTTTGGGGGTTTTTTCCCCCCACAGGTGGTTTTAACAATATTTTGGCATCATAGCTAAGTAATAAATCATGGGGTTTCCATGGTAGCCAAGCAAGCTGAGTATTACATCAGCTGTCTCTGAACTTCAAATAGATTTTAAACTTTATTTAGCCATCATTTTAAAACTACTGCCTGTCTGATCCATATCCACTCCCTAGTTAAAGAACATGTCGTAGCCAGTGATAGAGATTATTAAGAAATAAAGAAATGTCATATTCTATTTTGTTCTGTCATGGTTATTTTTTCTTTTTTGTTTTAAATTTTTCAGTTAGATCCTGTCTTAGCTGCTGCTCCACCTGTGCTGTTGAATATGTTTGCAAATAACCTGGAAAGAGTGGAGAAGCGAGTAAGCTGACAAGGTCTGTTGATGACAGTAAGTTTTCCAAAGTGGTATTGCATACAGAATTGCAAAAAGGTTTTAAAACTCCACACCTGGGAAGTAAAATGTCCAGTTCAACTGGGTGCTGATGAATGTCAAGCGATGCACTTTGCAAGAGGCAGGAGAGAAAACAATAATAATTTCACATGCAAAATGTTGGGCAGATGATTAACATTTTCCCCAAGACCTTAAGAAACGTTCAGTGAAGACATCAGCTTAGCACTCAGAGGTGGACAAAAAGGCAAATCAAAGGTTACAGATTGTAAGGAAAGAGAGAACATGAAAGATCACAGGAATATTCTACCATATAAATCCATGGTACATCTATATTATGAGTACTATATATAGCTGTGATGACTTAATGTCAAAATTAAATACCTGGAAATTATTCATCCAAGCAATATCGAAAGTATTGAACTTTCATAAGAGGAATAATTAATTAAACTAGGAGTTCTCATTTTTCAGAAGAGACAGTTAAGAAATATCATAAAAGAGATTCACAAATGCATGGGGCATGGAGAGGCTGAGAGACTTCGTTTTTCGTTTATTGTGTCTTTTGTATCAGAAGAACAAGGGAGCATGAACTAAAGATACAGGACTCAGATTCACAACAATCCCCATAGGGCTGTCCTTTGCTGCTGCAGCAAAGCTGTTGAACTCCTTGTCGTAGGATTCTGTGATCTTCATTGGATTCAGGGAGAGATTTTCATGTGAGAGCCATCCACTAAGGCATAAATAAAGCCATAAATAAAGATTTGGCCCAATGTTTGTTGCTGGGATATAACTTATTTCTATCCTAAGTAATTGGAAATGGTCTGGTACTGTGGGATCCAATTTGATCAACTAGATAATCAGAAATTACTTCTGATTGCAGTTTAAGAAATCATGAAAATATGATAATATTTGAAACTCTTTTTATCCATTTTATAAATGATTGTGGTTTAAAATTACATATTAAAAGCTGTTTAATGGACATATAGTTATATGCTATCAAGCATTTATATTAGAAAAGGGAAGCTAAAGAATTGCAGCTGGCACTGTAAGGGAAGGCCGTGGGGTTTATGGCAATATTTAGTTCCCATGAGAAGAGATTGTGGCCGCAGCCAGAGATGAGAATTTGGGAAATGCCTGTCTTCTGCTAAATGAAATTTAATTGTATTAAACATTTAGATTACATCTACGGGGAACACATGAGAGCAAAAATGGTAGCAACAAAATACCTTTTTATACAAATCAAAATATTAATAATAAAACCTTCTTGAAAATTCAGAATTTTGTTAGGATTCATTTTAAAAGCATGAGTAATACTTACTGTAATTGTTGTAATTTTTATCATGTTAATCATTTTAGGTATATGACAACTTTCCATCTGATTCATTAAAACCTGGAAGATTTTTAAATCCTGAAAATATTTTAAGTGCTTGTCTATGTTTACACAGATAAAGAGACTTTTAAAATATTCTTCATGTAGTGATATTTTATCTCTAATTTCCATCATGAGACCGCTTTAGATAATTTTAGTATTAATTTTTCAGAAAATAAAATAAATTTGTCAAGACCAGGAAATTAAAACAGCTCATTTAGAGTCTATGCAATGCCTATGACATTTCTTGATTACTAGTTATTGAGGTATGCTAAATGGAGAATTTATGAAGTTGATGACATTTTTCTGCTGACTGCTGCCTCCTGCACTGCAGCACATTGATTCTTCCATCTCCAGCTTAACCTTGCCACTTCAGCCTGACCCCACATCCTGTTCTCTTTCTTGTGTGGAGGAGCAGCACACGTGCTGAAATGGGATCCTTTCACACCACGAATATGGAGGGGGATTTGCCTCTTAATGCTAATCATAGTTACTAAAATAGTCCACAAGGCTATGCTCTCTATGTTAATCTTGCAAAGACATTCATAGGACACCTGTTCTGGATTAGACTGCTAGATTGAGTTTGCAACACAGTAGTTGCAAAAAAATGCTTACAGACCATATATAGACATTTGCAAAGGTTAAACACAGACCATGTTTGGCAAAAATATCATTCCAAAAACTCTTTCCAAGGGAGATCTGTGCACTGAGACCCGTGGGTTAGCTGAAGTCTTTTTCCCTGGTCACTTGCAGATTTATCAGAGGAGCAGTTCATCTAATTAAATGCTGTACAAAATGTTCAGAAATACTTTTGGTTTATAAATGTGGATTCATCTCTTCAGTGCTTTGCCCATGGTAGAGAGGAGCTAAGTCAGCTACGATGTTTTCTCTCCTTCTGTCTGGCTGTTGCTGTCTCTTTCTCTGTGTGTGTACATAACAGGCCTACTGTGACTTCCAGATGAAATGTAAATCATATCAGCATATCCCAACACAGTATTATTTTATGACTGCATCATTAGAAAGTGACACAATGGTTAGTGATTCCAAATTCGCCTGTGGCCATTCCCAGTTTTGTCAGCTTTCATGATTGTTATATTTTATGAAATCTCTTTCATAGTCATAAATGTTCAAAAGTTTAAGAGATATTATAGCTGGAGAATCCCACATACATTGAATAGATCTGGCAGTTCTAGGAGAGCAAAAACATTTTGATTGAGATATGATCTAGCTTTTCAATTTACACTAAGTAAAACAATATAAAAATGTTTCATTTTAATTTTTTCCATATGTCATTGATGAACAAAATGTAATAGGTTTTCCCATATGAGTTTATAAAAACATCCAGAGGCTCAGATGCTTCATAATATCCAGATTTCAGATAATATATAGTAGATTAGCAGGATTGATTCAAGTATGTATGAGAGAAATTGACAATAATCTTAAATAAGATTTAAGTTAACAAAAACATCCATTTAGAAATCATAAACTATCTACCTAATATTTAATCATAAATTCAGGCTAAGTTTTTTATTTATTTATAACATAAAGTACACACTATTCCAGAGATGTAGGTTTCTAACAAAGGTGTATCAATCRTAAGAGAGTGTACCATTTAAACACCTTTGTTAGAAACCTAAATCTCTTATTTGCATATCTTACAGTTTTTCTGGATTTTTGAAAGCAGTTTTAATTATGAAAGAGCAAGATGTAGCAGATAATAGATTATCATATGCTGCTGAACTAGTTGCATGGAAGAAATAACCTGTAGAACAGATGGTTTATAATAGCATAAACATTAATAATTTTAATGAATAGTCAGGCTATTTTATTATATTTTGTTCTATTTAAAATCAAGGACAACAACATAGGTAGGGGTTCAAGCAATTACCCACCAGAAACTGTTCCCTGCTTCTTGAGTAATTCTGGAGTTGGTCAACAGTCACACAAATTTGTTGAATTCTATGGTGTTCTAGACTTGGCCAATCTACATTATTTTTGAGTATTTTCTGCGTAAAACATGGAGTCAAAAGGCAAAGCCAAAACGAACTCCAGAGAGTTTCTGGCACTTTCCTGTTAATGTAATAAAATTGTTTTGGTTTTCTTGCTTTTTAAAATGCTACTGTTACTATTATTTGAATTAAAAAAATTTACTCTTGCTTTAGAGAGCTCAGTGGTTGGGAAGAAGTGCCACTACTAGGAAAAAAAAATTAAAGGGGGAGGAGATGTTTCTCAAGTTAGTCAGACCTTTAATTAATCTGATTTACTTACTATAATATTGAAGTGTAGCAGGAAAACAACTAATTAGAAACAAAATAGTTCAAACGATGGATGAAAGAGTTAAGTAATGTAATTCTTTCACTTTAGAAATGTTGCTGTAGAACGCCCATTATTTCATGTGTTTCTCCAGGTGAAATCCAATGGGTTACATTTCTAAATGACAGTYTGCCTACCTAAATTTATTTCAGACTTTTTCATCCTCAACAACAAGAACAATTTCATGCAGACCAAATTATAGCTTTGGTGGCATCTCGGTAATTCCAGTGAGTTATGGTAGTGCAGGAGAGCATGTGGTTATGTAATTAGAAATTAAGAGCTCTTCTGACAATGTACAAACACGATGATATTTCCTTTTTATACCTGTCTTGATCTTGTGAGGGACAAATGAGAGAGGGAAAAAAATCTATTTAAATTAATAGAGATCATTTTAAGCAAACAGCTATGCACAAGCAGATCTGTCAAATATAAATACATACTTTATTCCTAATCAATTTGTATAGCAGATTTATACCTAGGCATAACTCTCAACGTGGACTATGCTATGCCTACAGAAATGACACATCAGCATCTTGTCTTTACTAGAACTTCTTATGTTGCTATATGGAAATTAGCAGAGGAGAAAAGGGTGCAAGCAGGTAGGAAGAGTGAATGGGACAGAAATTCAGCTCCATTCTCACATGTCATTGTCCAGATTCATTAAGGGATGTTATCTTTTGTTGACATGTTACAATAGTTGAGCTTTTTCCCTCAGAGCAGAAAAGAAACAAAGGGGAAATTTATCCTTCACTATTTTGGATAGTGAGATTCAGGTCATGGCAATCAGTTTATACCACTCCCAAGACAGAGTGTCATTAGGATTATGTTTTCTTATTTCACAGCTTATCAGACCCCTCACACATTGCTAGATAGTACCCTGTTTTTTCTCTGTAGAGAGGTTAGAAGGAAGACATGATCAAGTAAGTAGTGAAATCAAAGCACAGATTGAATATGCTGTAAAGAAGATGGCTACAATTTCACTAAGGCCAGACACAGAAGTTACAATGAAAAGGGAAAAATTTTGACATTAAAAAAACCCCAAACCTCTAAGAATTTTAATATACTTGCARATTATTGAAGTCACAATGCTTTTAAAATATTTTTTCCTCACCTATCACTAATGAGTATATTTTATGTTTCTATAGGAGATTCTTCAGCTTGGAAAGAGATCTCATCTGTTTTCCCTTGCATTTAATAGCAAACTTCAAACTTCGCTTCATTGAACCATTCTGGATGCATCGCCACTGCTTGTTTTTACTATCAAACCTTTATTCCTGTGGGGAAAAAAATCCACAAAAACCATAAGCCAAAAATCAAATTAAAAAACTCTGAAAGTATTCATATTATCTATAGTGAGGCTAGTTCTTATTACTCTTATTGCTTCTGTCTTTGAAAATATATTTAGGACTTTGTCATGAAGTTTAATATTTCTCAGTGGTTAAAAGATGTTCAGTGTTGTCCTTTAAAAAGTAAATAAGAGTACATTTAAAAGTTAGATTTTGGCATTTCTGAATGTTTGTATTCTTTGGTATCTAGAATCCACATTTTTATTGAGTAATGAGATTTTTGAACAGTTTTCTTTATTTTGGTTTGTTTTTTCAGAATTCATATTTATTAACTGTATCTTTAGATGCAAGTGGATTTTTTTAGTCTGAGAAACAAAAGATTCCAAGTTTAGGCACATTTTTCCTGCAACAGCAGATGGAGATCTTGAAGAAAATGCAACTCTTGAAGTATGAAGCAGAAGACAAATAAGTAACATCAGCAATTGTATTGAGTGCAGCAATGTTTTCCACGAATGCAGTTTGCTCATCTGTCTCTGCTTTGACCATAGAGGATTCATTCTTTATAATAAACAAAAAAAGTGATTTTCTAGACAAAGATGGGTATTTCTCCATTAAGGTATCTTTTGATGCATTATACTTCATCTCCCATAATCCATCTTCTTTTTCCAAATAATCACTCCAAAAAATAATGAGATTTCATGCAAGAAATTGATAGTTCACATAAAGTGTTTACAAAAATTTCTAGTTGACTAAAAATTTCTTTTCAAACATAGTCATTAATAGCTAATTAGATTTTATAATAGCACTGGTGACCATCATGGGGATTATGTATGAAAACTCTACCATCAGCAAAACTAAAATATAAAGCATTTAATTTTTTTTTTCACTTTCGTGCTTCACTGGTTAATTTTTCTCGTACTTTTTAAAATGCAGACACAGACACTGTCTTTAAGGCCAGCATATTAACCATTTCTACACTGTAAATAAAGCAGACAAATGTCAGCCTAGGTGGTTTTAGCTGCAGTTCAGAAAATTCAAATTTTCAGCAGATCTGACATTTACCTCACAAGCTTGTTAAAGAATCATARCAATGAAAGATCTTTAGGGTAACCCTTGAAAACAAGTTTTAAAACACTATGAGAACTAAATCAGAATAAATGTTCAAGACCATCAGGGAAATGCGGTCCATTTGATTTTTATTCCGTCCTTTTCTACTTGTTTTTAAAAACTCTGTCCAAGCTGGTTTCTTTAGCTGTTTGCAATATCTACATGTTACAGCAACAAGAATGAGAAACTGTAAGCCCTAACTTCTGGTCTGATTCCTAGTGAGGCCTGAATCTGTCTTGTATAGAAAATTCAGTTATACAAACCACATGATAGGTAAGGGGTGCCTTTTTCGATGGAAAGGTGTGATCCTTCTCCTGCAATACTTTAATGTTATTTCTTTTGGTGCTTTTTTCTTGAAGTCAAGCAGATTTCTGGTTAGTGCACAGAAAAGAAGTGTCAGCAATGTTCTTTATAGTAAATGGTAAGATATTGGTCTCTGAGGTTTGGTGACTTCACTTCTTAATGAAAACAACAACCAAAAAACAGCTGGATTGATATGTTCCCAGAATGGATGCACTTAAATCTAAGAATGAGTTATATATATAAGGTTTTTTTCAGTACTTATTTTTGACTTTTGTCCAGTTTGTTAACATTTTTAATGCTAAATGTAATTAAACATCAAAGTGTCATTTTTCTATACTTCATTGCTGGGGAAACATCTATACATTTTACAGTTTCTTGACCTTTCTACTTGTTAGTTCTATGAGCACTTCTGACAGGGGGCTTGTTTTCTAAAATAACTATAGAAAATAAACACAAATATCCTGCTTATGGATTAATTTCTGCTTCTGTCATATCCTTCCTGTTCATTATAAACTTATTTAATGTTTATTACATTTCTAAAATGGTGTTAGAACTATCTATTTTAAAATGTCAGAATTGAGATTTGGGAAATATATTTTCAAATTTAAGAATGAAAAAAAGTATCTAAAAATATAAGCAGACAGCAGCCTTGAAGTTTAAAAGAAGCAGAGATTAAGAAATCATAAAAAGAATATTTTGAAAGTTTCATAATTTTAGGAGTCTAGCACATAATTGAATTTGATCCTTTGTAATGCAAAGAACAGATGTTAGGGAAGCTTTTTTCTTCTTCACTTCCTCTGCCAGTAATTTTTCCTCCTTTGTACAATTATCTCACATATTTATTTCCTGTATAAGGCAGATCTACGCCACAGTGAAACTCACCACCCACAGTTAAGTAGAAGTATACTGTCACATGAAAATAAAAAAATGTATCCTGTATCAGCTGCTTTCCTTTGAAAGAAAGAAGAAATATGTTTCCAACCTTTCAGCTTGACAAGTTATGTATAAACCACAGAACACATCCCTATTTATTTATTTTTAATTCRTCAGCCACCAAGATGATTAAATTTATATACACAAATTATATAATGAAAAGCAGAGAAAAAGTTGAGTGAAAAGATGGATGCAATTACTTCAGTGCTCTTTGTAATTGTCTCCAGACAGAACATCCTCATCTCATGCCACTTAGACAAAATATAATGTTTTAGATGTGGAGATATGCTTATTATTTGCCTTTTCCAGAACAGTTGACAAAACTATGTGTATACGTTGGGTTCTTTTTGGTGATGTTGTCCTCCACATTTATATGAATACTAGGCTTCCATTCCTAAATTATTCTACGTCTGTGAGGTAATATATGCATGAATAAATGTAAGAATAACCATACTGTGTCAGTCCAAGGGTCAGTCTTGTTCTATATTTTATAAAAAAATATGACCGGGGTGCATAATAAGGTAAAAAGCATAATAAACAAGAGCTGTGTAGAACTACCTTTTGTCCAGGAAAACTTCTTTGTCTGGTGCTTTTAAACAGTAAACTTTTCCGGACAGTATTCACAGCTGGTAGGTACTAAAGATTTTCTGCAGAAGATTCAGGCTTTTCAGTGCTCATATCTTATAATGAAGAGAATCACTCTCCTCAGAGGCCCATTTATTTCCATTGATTCCACAGAAATGCTTGGGTGATGGACTTGAGCATAACTAACTTTCAGTTACCTCTGCATTGTTGGGTGAGCTGCGTTATTGGTGCACTAATCTGCATTTAGAAGCGGTCTGATATGGTCTCATTATAATTGTATTATTTTTCTCCAGAAGATATCAAAATTAGAGGTGAAAGTTACAAAATATTTTAATAAATCCTAAATTACATTCAGAGATACTGAACCACCTGCCTAAACTTCACTATGAATATACTTGGTGTTTTATCATAAATGTCATGCAAGTAATGTGTAACTTATACTGACACAGAAACAGAAAAAAAGAAGTGATCCATTTCGTAAAATCTACCTGGCATAGCGATGCTGTGGTACAAGAAACAGCAGMAACTCTAGCAGGTGCAGTTGGGCCATGAAAAATTACCAAACATTATSAAAGTTAAACAATGGTGTATTTACACATCTATGGATCTGAGCCTGAACCTGCAAGTCAAAGGATGGCTCAGCTGGACAATGGGCTCCTGCCCAGACAGGCATGCTGCTAATTCCTACACTCCCTCTGTACTCTGCTAAAACCCTGGGAGAAGCTTTCTCAATTTCTCTACAATTGCRGGTCAAATATGATTACACAATACCTTTCTGATGGCTTGGCTGAGATCMATATTAGGGCTGGTTTTGATGCTTTTATCACCACCTGGAATAATTTCCAAGAAACATGTCTCCCCATTTATTTTCATAACTGATTTTGAATAGATTTTCAAATTAGATTAGTATTCATATAAATGAAATAATATTTTTGTTTCAAAATTTAAAAAAAGACACATTTTCGTATCTTCATTTTGAATTGCTGCAAAACCATATTTTTGAAAAATACACCAAATTTCAATAATGAAAAGTCAGTTTTCAAAAGTCAACTCTGAAAAAATCAGTCAGAAGCAACTATGTGTCTAAAATATTTTACATGTTTCCTGATAATAACTTTAAAGTTATWCTTACCTTAATAGAGTAGTCCTTTCAATTAAAATTTCCTTTTTTCTTTCTTTTGGTAAAAATATTGATACATCAAGAAAATGGGCATTTGAAGACCATATTACAGAATATTGACTCATGCTCATTAAACTATAGATGTCATTACTGAAGTCAGTAAGATAGCTCAGAGTAAAAAAATACGATCCAGCTTGACTGTAAACTTTTTACTATCAAATAAAGTACAATCTCCTGGTTTCTGGAAAACTACACATAATTTCTTTTTGCATAGTGCTTTGGATTGAATTTTGCCTGCAGTTTACAATTTTCCAATTTAAGGTTTCCTGACAGTAACTAAATCTCCTGTTACAAATTTATTTGGTCACTTGAACTTGTGAGTGTGAATTTTATATAGATTTCTTTCTGAAAAAATATTTGTTTCTTTGGAAAGAGGGAAAGTCTTTAGATGATTGCACTCATATCACCTGCATTTACTGTTTTCCCAATGCAGGGATAATCTTCAATTTCATTACAGTTCCTAACTCAGTGCATTTTGTAGATTACAAAATCACGGAGTAATCCAGGATGGAAGCAAGCTTGAAACCATCTAGTCCAAACCCCTGTCGAAGCARCTCTGATCAGATCAGGTTGCTCAGGGCTGTATTTGGTCAAGTCTGTGTTCTGCAAGGAAAGAGAGAGAAGAATTGCTGCATCCTCTACCRCACTTCTGCAGATTGTCTTAATGATACCTCCTTTGAAGAGAAGATAAGCTTGGGAGAAGCTATGCAGAGCATACAGGGCAACTGCTGAAACTTGGTACATCGTACCTCATTAATTGTTCATTAAGGCCAAAACTAACCAGATACATTAACTTTCGGAAGTTTAACCCTCATTTCAGCAYGATCACAGTAATTTAAAGTCTCCAAAAGATGAACAATAGAGATGAACTCAAACCAGGAACAAAGGAAATGAGAACAGTGAGGAAACATCTTCCAGCAAATGACTGAGGCTGAATTCTTGAACACATATGCTATCAAAGTGGCACAAAACCTTTGAACTGTAGCCTCATTACTCCTAAAACAGACACCATTCCATCAGTGATTAATATCTAATGTCTCTGATACAGAAAGAAAAATTGTGACCATGTTTTCAAGGACAAGAAGATCACGGTGGCCATATATTTCAGTTTCCTTAGCTTAACTGTAATTTTCTTCAGGCTTGAAAAAAGGAATTAAGTATTTTCTTTTTTTTTTTCTCTGAATTTCCAGACAAATGACCCCTGTGCATGCACAGTTGACCTGCATGTATGTATACAGCTCACTTGACCATGCCCAGCAGAGGCAACATGTTCCAGATGTATTACGCTTATTATGCGTGTGCTGCATGGCACATGTTCCCACATTTCATCTGGAGATTCTGTGCCCGGAAACATGGGAACACTAGGCATAATACAGAATTCTGATTAAAAGACTTTAAAGCAATATTCTTCAAGGCTTTTTGACAGTAACTATTTGTATGGATCTCAGTGCTTCATGTAACAGAACAGTCAATCTGTTCTTCATATAWCAAAGAATCATAGAATATGCTGATTTGGAAGGGAYCTATCAGGATCATCGAGTCCAATTCCTGGCCCTGCAGAGGACACTCCATTAATCACACCATGTGCCTGAGAATGTTGTCCAAATGCTTCTTGAAATCTGTCAGGCTTGGTGCTGTGACCACTTCCCTGAGAAGCCTGTTCCAGTGTTCAACCTCCCTCTGGATGAAAAACTTCTTTTCTGATACCCAACCTAAACCTGCGCTGACACAACTTCATGCCATGATCACCTCCTGTGATCACCTCACTGGTCACCAAAGAGAAGAGATCAGTACCTTCCCTTCTGCTTTCCCCTCTTGAGGATGTTGAGGACGACAATGAGGTCTCCCCTCAGTCTCATTTAATATTACCCATGTCCTTTCCTACTCAAGGTAGACTGTCAATGCAGCCATGTGTTAGACCATGGAATGTTTCAAAATAGAAGGAATACCTCTATATCCTTGTTCTGAATTTTCAGTTTTCTTAGAGATAAGTATTCTCTAAAGCAATTATATAGGAATCCCTAATATTCCTATAATTTTTTTCTTTCTTGAAATCTCGTTAAGATTTTGAGGAACTAGGTTAAAAAATGGCTATTTCTACATTGATTTTTGATTGATCTGTTTGGTTGGGGTGTGTGGTGTGTTCATTTGTTTTTAAGTTATTATTTTATTTTATGTAAGTGTGAGATAAGTTCTATTTCACATCACTGAGAGCTTCAGCCTACAATTCACAGAAAATTCTAAGTCCTGAACATCAACAATGCTAAATTTCATGGTCTCAGCCTCCAAGAATTTTGAAGAGACAGTCTCTCACTACACTGTTTTTTAGAGCACACCTTTATTGAACCTCATCCAAGTAGCACAATATGACTATTGGATATTTTACCATGGACTGCCTTAAAGGAGCTGGGCTTCAGCAGCTGTTTGCCCTCATTAATTTTCAAGTATCAGTGTCTTTGTAGTTCCAACAGCATGGTAGCATGCTCTTCATTAGAATTATTATTTTATGTTATTGTTTGCTGTAGGATTTAAGGTTTTCCAGAAGTATAATAGATAGCACATGGAGTCTTCCAGACAATTGGAGAAACTTCACAAAGTGAACTGTGAACAGCCCAAGGGCCGTATCTGCAGTAGATCACTCCTAATTCACAAAAGGTTCTTCTAAGGGAGAGCCAGCACGTGTGGGTTGGGAAACAAAGATAACAAGGAGCAGACCCATCTGATGTTGCCATGGGAATACTTTTTGCTATATGTCTGGACAGTGTAGAAGTGTTCGTGAGTCGTCTGTATAAATCACGTAATTAAAATAGGAGTAAATAGGACTAATTGCATGTTTTCTGCAGAAAATTGCTCACTATCTATTATTATCACAGATAATTTCCAAATATCTGACAGAAATTACCCTTGGTTTACYGCAAAAAGAGCTCAACACATTTCTTTTAAGACATTTTTAGATAATCCATACTTCAAAACAAGACAGTGCAAAAGAAGGAAAATTACCTTCCAACTRCTCTGCCAAGGTCACTTTTCTTTGATTTCTCATTCTTCCTTGTTGCAGGAAGCAGCCAACATAGGAAATAGTCGACATAGATTTATGGAGGGAAAATCATACTTTATGAGCCTGAGATCCTCCAACAATCAGCTGATTGGCYTGCTAAGTAGCCAGGGGATACCAGTGGATGCTGCCTATATTGAATTTTGTAAAATTTTCAACACTGTCCTATCCTCATATAAAGGCTGACTACCTATGCACTAGATAATTAGACAGTGGCRAGGATCTGGTTAGTACTGGCTGAACTCCTGGATTCAAAGGGTTGTGATCAGTGGCATGAAGTCCAGGTGCAGATCATGACTACTAAGTCATTAGTAGTGTGCCTCAGGGAGAGACACGAGGGCAGAAAATAGTAATTAAACTAATGAAAATAAGTTTGGGTGAATACAGTGAAATTAATCATGGAGTATTGTCCATGTAACCATAGATCCGTAGGGCAATTCAAACACTTTCCATGCATGAAGTTTGATGAAAGAAATAAAAAATTTATTATTTAGTGTTATTACTCTCAGTTGATTCAAGCAGTTGTAAATAAAGACAAAGTTCAACCTTTTAAGCCCCATGTGATTTGGGAAAAGCATGATGTGAAAAGATAAAACTTGAAATATATTCTTCAGGACTTGCATCCTGAACTACAGTATTTTGGCATTTCTCCCTCTTCCTAACCCACTCACCCTTAAAGGTCAATCAAGGTTATGGTTTAAATGCTATTGGAATGGGTGAAAAAGAAATATTGTGGGACTTATTGATAGAAGGATTATAGGAGACTAAATTAAGTCGACAAAAATGAAAATATAATTTAGTCCATATTCCTTGTTTATGTATTTGGCACGTTTTAACATTCTTTGAGGGATATATAACAGTATGTTATGAGTTAAAAAGTGAAGCCAAGAATAATGTTAATTACATTAAAGGAACAGAAAAAAATGTGGTCATGGGAAAAATAAGCTACTAAATCAAGATAACCTCACTCAAGAGGAAAGAATGCATACAGGTAGAACCTATTGAAAAAAAATCCATGATCACAGTTATTGCTTCAGATACAAATTACCTGGCAAAAAGTTTCAAATAGCTGTGACAATGTCTACAGTACTTTTGGCTGTTTTGCTGCAGATATAGGCTGTGAAAGATGATGTCTGGTGGAGAGAAGTTTTGACATGTTCTCTCACCTGAACTGTTCAGTCAGACATCTTAGCACTGTTTTTCCTTAGGAATTAAATATTTTACTTTAGCCCCTTCAGTATGATTTGAGGTACCCTGTGACGTTATCCTGGGCCTGAAGTTTTATAATTCCCAGGTCCACTTCTGTAATCTTCAATTACTCTTTCTGAGGTGTGTGTAAGGTATATTTACATGCTTGTGAAGGGGAATGATGAAGAGTTACTACAATTGCATACGGCATCATCTATCCTTCTGTTGTCTGAAGGGGAAGCACCGCATGTCCGCTCATGGTAACATTACTTAGATATTATGCCTCTGTTCCCTAGATAAACCTCTGCATTAATACATACTTAACCTCTCTGCTCTGGAGAAAAGAGGTTTCTTGCCTCTTCCATGACTTTCACATTAGATTAATTGCAATTTTTTTTTTTTTTTGTGGAGGGAGAAGGGTTGGTGAAGAAGAATAAGAAGGACAGCTTGTCTTCATTACAGAGTCTTCTGGAATTATGCTCAGTACTATCATGATTAATGCCTCACCTGGGTGAGTATGAAGATCTGGAAGTCTTTCTCCAATATTTTTTTTGTATCTCTCTCTATCTCTTAATGGACTATAAGAGTATTAACTTTAAAATAAAAATACAGGACACAATTTGAACTCGCCAAAAATACTTACAAAAACTTTGTAGCTGGGTGTTAGACACAGTGTAATGACTCTAACTCCTTACCTCTGCTAAAGGTAGTAGGATGATCCCCACAGTAACAATGATACCAGAGAGGAGAATCTTCAGTGAGGCAGGAATATATTCTCATACAGCTGATGCGAACAAGGGGAAAATTTGAGACAGTGAGTAACTTGTGATTACAGTCAATTACTTGGCTTCCCTGATTTATCCCAGAAGTTAAGCTGTAAAGTCAATTCACAGTCAAACCACAGTATCTTACATCAGGAGAGTAATGGTTCTAAATGTTGGTAAAACACAGATCTTTTCTGAAGTTGCCTTGAAAGACTCTCTGATTGCTTAGATGCCCTTGGCAAATTAGTGACTGCAGGAAATAAATGCCTGCTAAGTTGTGGTTTTTTGTTGTTTCACATTGTTATAATTACTGTTGCTATTTTTATTAATAGAAATACTCATAGAAAGAGTGGAAACAGAGGAAAGGAGGCAAGAATAGGAATCTGATAGGTTAGTTAGTTTTGAAGGGATTTCCAGAGGAAGCAAGCTGCTGATCAAACGGCATTTTGCCCCTGCAGATCACAACAAAATGTCTGTGTCCAAGTTTAAAGATTAAAAGATACATGTTATAATGAATGACATTTTCAAAGTGAACAAACAAGATTTATCTAGGGTCTTCAAATGTTATGTTTATATCCTGGTGATGTTTTTTATGAGATAAAAAACTGAGAGGATGACTCACATAAATAATCACGAAGATCAGATAAAAAAAAGAAAAACAAAGCAGTCAAAAGGAAAATGGAAGGAGTCAAATTGAGTTCTGACAGTGATTCAGTAGGATGTATTCTTTTAGAACTCTGGAAAGTCYTTGCTAGTGTTCTCCATTCTTTTCATACTGTCAGTAAAAGTATCAAAGAAGAATGTTATATCCCAGCTACCAGGTCAAGTTCAGAAAATTGTGAAGTTGCCTTAGAAATCACGAAATTAGAAAAATCAAGATGTATGTATTCTGAATGTTTTTTCACCTTCTAATGGATTTATAGAAGACTCATATCACATGTCAAAATTCATGTTGTCATTGGAGAATCAAATAAATTTTCTCTTTTTCAAAGCTATGATGAACACTATTACTTCACTCAGGAAACAGAGCAAGAAAGCTCTGGCTTAGCAAGATCTGCCTGCTAAACTGGGAAGGAACAAAATGGTTACATGTGTTTTTCCATTATAGACAAATGCAAAATTTTGGTCTAAAGTATATAAGCCTAAATATCTGGGGTTATTACAATTTCTTAATATGATCTCTAAAKTGGTCATCATTATACAAAACAACTAACTGTCTCTCTTGTTCATCCTACTCCTGAGGTGACAATCTATAAGTGCCTGAAGGCACTGGAACAACTCGTAAAATATGGTCTATACRACTATTATCTATCTTCAATTACAAATGTTGGTAATGTTATCTTTACTATAAATTATTATCCATTAATAATAGTAATGAAGGAGGAAGGAGGAGGAGGAAAACAGAATATTTGTCTTTGTAAATCTCTAGCAACATCCTATGTAATCTACTATCATACTCAGACGTTTCATGGTACCTTAAGCTTTGTTAAAAGTTAATTGAAGAATACACGTTTTGAGACTGACAACATTTGAGATACTGAAGACATTCAGTTTTGATTGAGGAATGGAATTATAAGTCCTTCCAGCAAAAGTAAAAACCTCTGTAAGAATATCTTTAGTCACAGAGTGGCAGACTGCCAACAGAATTACCTGTAGACTTCTAATACTGCTTCAGAGAAACAAAATGGCTTCAGTTTTTGAAAGTATTGACCATGTGTGGTATTACTGAAGTTCAGATGATAACAGCAAAGTGCAGTGGCAAAAAAATAGGACTGAAAAAAAGAAAAATTTGTTAGATTTGCTCAAATACACAAATATAAGACGAGACACAGCCTGCATAAGAAAAACTGCTTCTCATAGTGCAAACATTTAAATACAGCAAGTTTATTTCCAAATTAATTTCATTTCATCCACACTTAGAATTTATTTTTCAAAAATTATTATTCTTTAGGCTTAAAGAGCTCACACATTGACCTATTTCGAATTGTCTTTTCTTTAAAATTATTTGTAAGTTACTTCACACACTTATTAATTGGTAACTTCATATTAGCTTGGAATTTATTTTGCAGAACTACTTTCTAGTTTCTCTGCTTTGAGAGGCTGAAAGACAAATATTGTGAAAGGCCGCTCTGGGGATAGACAGCTTTACACATCATTTTCTGCTCACAGTAGTGAGCAAAATATACCTCACAGAATAAAATATGTTGAACTAAGCACCAGAAATCTGAGATTGTTCTCAAGGTTTGCTGGTAGCTGAGATATTGCTTTACTCAGAAAAACATTGGCTCTTTGGTCATGTTTTATCTTCAACAATGAATAGTGAATAGTCATCAGTAAATAATGCACTATTCCTTATGGCCCAATATCAGTCTCAGGTACCTTGCATTTTAATTCTTAATTCAAGAGAGGGGTGGCTTAATGGATTTATTATTCCTGAAAGTTTCTTGTTCGGTTTCAAACATTTTTGCCTTAGCTTCCAGACTCTCAGTTCAAGGATTACTGTATACTGGTCTATTGACAAAATCTTAATAGAATCATAGAATGAGTTGGAAGGGACCCAGGATCATCAAGTCCAACTCCTGGCCCTGCAGAGGACATCCCAAGAGTCACACCACGTGCCTGAGAGTATTGTCCAAACGCTTCTTGAACTCTGTCAGGCTTCATGCTGTAACCACTTCCCTGGGGAGCTTGTTCCACTGTCCAACCTCCCTCTGGGTGAGGAACCTTTTCCTGATATCCAACCTAAACCTCCCCTGATTCAGCTTCATGCCATTTCCTTGAGTCCTATCACTGGTCACCAAAGAGAAGAGATCRGTACCTGCCCCTCCTCTTCCCCTTGTGAGGCTGTTGAAGACCACAATGAGGTCTCCTCTCAGTCTTCTCTTCTCCAGGTTAAACAAACCAAGTGACCTCAGCTGTTCCTCATACTTCCCCTCCAGGTTTCTCAGCATCCTCTTTAGGAAGATTATCACAGATATCAAAAATATTTGTGATATAGAGATGCAAAAATATAGAGATGCAAAATTAGCTTAATATAATGTAGATAAATTGCCAAAACCCAGAGGTAAAATTTGAGAGAGTGTTAAAAATTCCCTCCCTGAAGAATTAAGATTTTTTTAAGGTCTTAAATTAAGCCAATTTTTTTTAATTAAAATCCTTGTTTAGATATCCTAATTGTGGCTTGCCTTGAGCTGTGCCTGTTACTCCTCTGATTCATCATACTTCCTTTTCTAGSAATGGTAGTTCTCCCATAACTACTTCAGCTTCAATTATTTTGCCACAACTCCTGAAGAAGTTTTGAAATTACAAAAAAGGCTGTTGAAGGGTACAAATAAGTGTCTATAAATAGTTGTTAAGGGAATGATAGTCTCAGATTAGGTTTAGTATCTTAGTGTGGGATGTATGTTTGATATCGGTCTACCTCTCTTCTCTAGGAGTCTCATCACCCCCTTAAGGCTGTAGTATTATATTTTTTATATTATAACATAATATTTTATATATATTGTAATAATTCACTAATACAATATAATATTAGTGAATGATTAAAAATTACATGATGTATAGACAATTCATTACCGGTATATTCTAGTGTTTCTACACTAAAAAAAAAAGAGACTCACAAACAATAATTTTTAAAAGTTGATACATTCTGAGCTACAAACGTTAGACCCAGAGGAAGTTGGATTTTTTTCTACCACTTTAGCTACTAATTGTGTCAGGTCAACAAGGTTGGCTGGCTTATTATTAGCCGTGTTTTGAAGAACATGAAGCCTGTTTCATCTGGGATAATTTATCAGTATTAGGACGCTTCCGTTTAGTGAAAAACTCATACRCTATTACGAGTCATGTCTGGGATTGCATTCTTTTAACAATCAATAATTGGTTTTAAGATTTGAAACCAGAGCTGCTGCATGGTGTCACCTTAATTTCCGAAATAATATAATGACACAGTCTGTTAGTGATACTGGCACTGCAGCACTAATCTGCAGTCTTTCCTTCACAGCAGCTACATAAAAAAAATTTTGTCCTTTGGTGTCATAATTCCATTATATGTACCTTGGTTCATAGTCACTTTAGTGGATAGGGCAGGATACTATCCAGTCTTGGGATTTGTGCTTCTAACAGATGTTAGAAACTAATATATATTTTAAAAGAATCTCAAAAATCCCTGTATATTTGAATCTGGGGGATCAGTGACCTTCTTCTACTTGATCTTTATTCCTTGTCCTATCCTCCCTTGGAAGAAGGTCTGGGATGGAGAATGGTATCATCAGTTAAAGTTATCTCCTCAAAAAAGTGCAGGAGAGGAAAGGAAGTAAATCCCTATGTTCCTTCTAAGTTAGTGGATTATAACAGACAGTTTGGACGAGAAAACCTGAGATKAAATAGATTGGTTAAAGCTTGGACAATGTGTTTCTATTTCAAGTCTGTTCAGAAGGAGATACACAATTTTCTAAGTGTTCAGAGAAAAGTGCTTTGAAACTGAGGGTATGAGAGACATCATCTCAAATACTTTTACTCTTTCAACATGAAGTAAATCCCGTTACAAAACCATACAAGTTTGCCTGTATCAACCACAACTTATGCAACACTTTTTTCTAGTGACCTGAAAGACCAAAGCTTAGCAAAGCAGGTTCGCATCCAGCCTTGCAGTTTAGCTGTGTGAATGTCTATCCTGCTCTTGGTAAACTGCAGAGCTGTTTGATGCCTTATCAGGTCTACCTAGAAGAGAGAGGCTTGACAAAGATCAAAAGGTTGAAAGCGGTGGTGTTTATTTGAAGGCCTTCAGGTACATCAGAGCTCACTCAGGGGGCTTACACCCTAAGGTGGACCCTCTAAGATCAGCTCCCCAAGATGGACCACCCAAGACGGACAACTGGTCACGAGTTCTCCATACTTTTATAAGTTTGGTCTATTAGCATATCGGGGCCAGTTCTTCCAATTAGAGCTTTAGGTAATGAAGTAATTCACCCCAAGTTTGCCCTCCCCTTACCAACGACTGTTTACAGATCATCGGCCCGAAGCAGTAAAGTGTCCTTGAGGTCCAGGCCTGAAGATGGATTGTTTTGTCTAAAGGCAGTAGCTAACACTTTTATATGGTTAGTTAGAGTTACCCACTAAGAATTGCAGGGTTACAAGTATATGAGAAATACGAAAGCTAAAATCCTAACACATCATGCTAACCAGTTGCCAAACTTAACTCCCTCATGGAGGATGAATATTAAGTTTCTTCTCCACTTCTGGCTTTACCACTTTTCATAATTTTATCTCAAAATATGAGAGGCCCACTGATTTATATAACACTGTTGCTGCCAGTTTACATTTTAAACTCAGCTTGTATTTTAGGCCTTTGTAATTCCTGGGCACAGGAAAGGGTAAAAAACTAAAACACATTTCATTTTAAAGGGAAATCAGAAGCTAAATACTAAAATACTTCTATTTATCACAAAGTGTGATTTCAAGCCAATCTCAATATAGCAAAGATCCTCAGCTATTACTTATTTTAACAGGTTACACTAAAAGTGCTGCAGTTTATTACTGTTTGTAGTTTATTTTGTTCTTTTCACATACAGTCCCAGCTCACTCTATCAGTTACTTACATTTACCAACTTTAATCTGCTGTTGTGGTTAATGAACAACACCTGCCACAGTGACTTCCCAGAATGCCTGGAACTTTAAGCACTTTTATTTTTAAATAAATCATACCATTAAGCAGAATAAAGAAAAGGGATCTGTTGCTATATTTCATGTCCTGAGTCTATAGAGATCTGACAAAGAGATTTCACATGTAATAGTGACTACAGCAAAATAAACCTTAGTTGTTGCCAGATAGTTGTTGTCCTAGAGAAAAATGTTACCCAGATCAAAAATCTAATATACCTGTACCTGACAAGCAAATTTGCTTCAAAGTAGCATTATAGGTACTGTATTTGCAAGCAAATATTTTATTCTTCTGGCATCAGAAATATTTGCAGTATACAAATTTCCTAAGTGAAACAACAGAACGGGAATATTTATTCAATGTGTTGTCACTCTGAGCACTGAAGCAGAGTATGATGGGTTAAAGTAATAAACACACTAGACCTGAATAATGTAACAGATTCCACATTCTAAACAAATTTATATAGTTCCATGCTTCATAAATCAGTTCTATCCATTCCTTTTCCAACTCTGAAATCTATTCCTAATTTCAAATGGTGTTTTCTGAGTTTTGTATTCCATAACCTTTCCATATAAATTATTCTCTCTCCATGTCCATCTTCTGTATTACTTGACCTTTATAATTTTCTTAGATTTTTTTGCTAGTTGAATTGCTATTCAAATAATAATCTCACAGACCTCTTATTTTTAAATTGTTTAGTAAGAAATAATTGAGAATAATCAATATCAGAGTTTTGAATTTCATTGGTTATCTTTGATTGAATCCGTGAGGCACGTAGTGTATTTTTTTCCAGAAGTGAATCAGCTCAGCTTTTCTGTTTTGGTTCAAATAATTGTGTTTACAAATGTCTATGAATATATTTCATTTAAATGAACTCTCTGARGGAACAATCTGCTAGTAAACCCTTGTATGATAATACTCAAAGAAAGGAATACAGAAAGTTATGACTGAAGAAGAATGGAATTTTATTTACAATTTTGAACATGCATTCATGGCTGTATTTTAATATTTACTCTGTTCCAGTTTCAGCTAATGAAAAGAGATAAGCCTGTACATCAGAATTTTTGCTGTAGTAGGAACTACAAGTATGGCAGTCTGTCAGGAATACAAGTTTCCCATTGGCGCTTGTCAAATCAGTTTTCAAGTATTATAATAATAAGTATTATTACCCAATAATATATGCAATAATCACCAATACAAAGCTCCATTCCAATCTGTGCAAATAGATTTTGAAATATGCAATATCACATCCCAAGGCAATTCTATATTTAGCATAATAACTGCTATAAGAATCCAAGGTCATTAAGAACAGCCATTTAAATAGCATTAATCCTTGGTTTAAAAGTCATCATAGATATTTGGAATCTAACTTGTCCTGGTATATTAAATTCTGACCTGAGTGGTTGGAAAAAAAGTACGGTGAGCATATATGCAGCAACAAGAATAGCTGGAAATACTTCTCCTCTTCATTGGCACACAGAAACTGCTGGAAAACTTACAGATGCACAAATGTGAGAAACCATGGTCTGTAGAAAATTAAGTTAGACAGCTGGCATTGACCAAGGGCCTGATCCCAGTGAATGCAGTGCCAGGTCACTCGGATAAATGAGAACTATTTGCTGTGGCCTTTTCCTCGTTAAATAACTTCTTAACAAATAAGGTTTTTTTGCCATCAGCTGACACTACAATGAGCAGAAAGTATTGAAAAAAGTTGTCATATAGAGGTCCTGAAAGTTTTCAGATCCATGCAGACATGGGAATGAGAAGAGTTGATGTGCTTTTTTAGAGGATATGTAACATCAGTCTTAATGATTTCTGACATTACAGCCTTTATATTATGAGATCCTTTGTCAGAAAAAGACTACCAACCAACCAAGAAAACCCAGTCAGATTTCTTTTTTTTCTAAATCCAGTTCAGCTGTTCGTCATTAAAAGTAGTTGAAAGACTGGTTAAAAGGTGTGTAGGCAACACCTGCAACAGAGTAAGTCAACATTAGTTTAGGACACAGTGTTTCAAGAAAGCTGTGGCYCAGCTGGAGGAAATCCAGAGATGAATAATAAGTAAGATCAACAGTCTGAAAATCATGATTATGAGAACAGACAGGAAGAACTGTTACTGTTTAGTCTGTAAGAAGTGTAGGCAGGAGGAAAATGTAGCAACAGTCATCAAATATGCAAAATATTGCTGCACACAAGAAAAATCTCTTCTACATATCTCAACTGGGAAGACTAGAAATACTGGAATTAAATTGCACCTAAACTCATGTAGTTAAGACATTACAAAAAAATATTAAAATATTAAATACTAAAATGAAAATATTAAAACCTGAAATGTTAAAAAAAATGTAATCTTTGGAAGGTTCTGGATTACCCATTATTAGAGATTTTTATGAACAGATTTGGCAAACAGTGATAAAGAATAACAAGTGTAGAGGCAGAGGGCAATTCATTCTAGAGAAGAATCTGTTCCTATAGCAAAACTCTTTTGAATCATCTGTGAAACAAATACTCTCTCTCTTTCCCTCTCTTGAAATCAGTTGCTCATTTTGCTTTAGGTCCAAAGTGATTTCAACAAAATTCACCTCAACTAAAATGAGGTGTAGAGGAAATTTATTTCAGTTGGAAGATCATTTTTGTTATTATTTCATTGGGTCACAATATGTAAATGAATAGAATTGTACTCTGTATTCTGCTGGAAATATTTCCTGGAATTCAATAGTAAACTATGCCTTGATGCAGACATTTTAAGTAATTTCTACTGTGATGCCTACTCACAGGCAACAAAGACTGCATGTTTAGGTGTCTAACTTCACAGGTCTAAAACTGTTGTGTAAGTCCACAATAATCAATTTAAGTTACTTTCAAATCTATTGGACAAAAATAGTCACACAGGATAATCCATTTTGTCTAAATGGTTCAGTTTTCCTGCAGAAGTGACCACATATCTCTTTGACTCGGGAATTCCAGGATAACCACGTTGTATTTAAGCAACAAAATCTTAAGATACCAGAAGTTTTCTACTGCTATCCCTCTAACTTGCGCGCTCTGTCTCTTTTAACCACCTCTCCACCTTGCCTTCACCCAGGTGAATTACTTTAATCTGAAAGTACAATTATACTCAGTAAAATGGACAGAATGACACAAGTTGAACAAATAAAAATGATGTCTGCATGAAATCTGCTCTAAGATTTTTCTAAGGAGAATGTTTTCACAATTCACAGCTGTAACATAAACGTCTTTGTGGGGTGCTCACATGATGCACACGTGGAGTGGCCTAGGTAGCCCCACCTCTTAAGGCAGGACTGTGACTGTGTGGGGTGTGATGTGCACAAAACCAGCAGGAGGGAATCTGCTCCAGACATACCACAGAAAAGACCTCTCACATCACTGAGTCCAACTATTAACACTGCCAAATCCACCRCTAAACCATATCCCTAAGCACCACATCTACATGCCTTTTAAATACTTCCATGGATGGTGACTCTGCCAGTTCTCTGGGTGACCTGCTCCTGATGTATGGTGGTGGCTTGGCCTGCAGCTGGAGATGCTGCGGAGGATGGGCCAGCCACGCAAGTAACCAAGGAGCCAGTGGGGCCAGGAAGCCCAGATGTTGTATTAAGTAAAGGCTCTGAGGTCCAGGATCTCCCCCTAGACTGTGGTAAGGAGGAAAGTCTCTCTCATCCAGGCCTTGGAGTAGTGTGCTCCCCCATTCAGTTGGTTTATCCTTGTCAATCTATGTTCTGTACATGGTTATGTTCCAGAATGTTCTCCCTCACTCAACGCCCCATTGRCTTTGCTCCCCTGCTCCTCCCCTTGCCTACCCTTATTGGTTTGTGTACTGCTACCCCGCCTTTTGTCCTCCCCCTAACTCTAATGTGATTGGCCCTCAGTGTTCTCTCCACCCCTTGTCTGTGCTGTATAAAACCTTGTGTCACTATGTTCTTTTGGCTCTCCTTCCCTGAACCTTCAAGAATAAACACCTTCTGTGGAACATCATAAGGAGAGTCCACCTCCAACTCTTTATTCYCATCTTAAGGTGTCGGCTGTGCGACTGCCTGCTTAACCACCTATGCTGATGGGATTAGCGGGTGGAAGGCACAGCACTATGCCCTTCTCACCGGCTGTCGCACACCGCACCAAGGCACTGCTGGRCAAGCGTGAGGCTTCTAGGAAGGTTGTGGCCACTGACCTCCAGCTGGATGAGGCCATGCCGTGACACTGATGCTCAACAACCCTTTCAGTAAAGAATTTTTTCCTAATATCCAACCTAAACCTCCAATGGCGCAACTTGAGGTCTTTCCCTCTTGTCCTGTCACTTGTTACTTGGGAGAAAAGACCAACTCATACCTCCCTACAGTTTCCTTTTAGGCAGTTATAAAGAGCAATAAGGTCTCCCCTGAACCTCAGTTTCTCCAGGCTAAACAATCCCAGTTCTCTCTGCTACTCCTCAGAAGACTTGGGCTCCAGACCCTTTGACAGCTTCATTGGCCCTCTCTGGACACACTCCAGTGCCTCAATGTCTTTCTTGTAATTGTGTGACAACAGGAAGGCCACTATCAGCCGGGTTATCCAGAGAATTAACCAGGACAAGAGAAATTCTGTTGAATAGAGTAAAAGAAGTAGAAATACAGAGGAATCCAGCCTGAAAAATGGCATAGAAGCAGCATGAAGAGTTGCCAGGTGAGGCAGCAGCCTATGCTGGAAAGAGGACACGTGCAGGGACACACACCAGGGCAGGGATCATGTGCCACTGGCCAGAGATATCAGGGGACTACCTGGGACCTGGGGGGTGCTGGGGAAGGAGGCCCTGCTTCTGGGGGTGATTTATGCAGGCTGGGAGATATGTACCTGCTTATTAAGGCTCTGTGTCTGGCATAATGATTTATCTGTTATACTCCTAATGTTGATCCTGAATGTATAGTTCGCTGTAGGTTAATTACATGTCATTAATAAATTAATGAAACATTCCTATTCTGATTCTAACCTAAGCTATGTGAACTCACATTTTTTCCCTGGTGTCTGCCTTTACTGGGGAAGGATGCTTAGCAAGCAGCTATGATTAGCAGTGGATTATTTGTACACAGTGAAAATAATAAAGGCAAACGCTGTTTTGCAGGAATGGTGAGAACTTCAAAAGGTTTCAAATTTTATATTGGAGTAACTAGGCCCTCACAAAGTAGCCTGAAAGACTTGGGAAAACCAAAGGATTTACTTCCACATTTCTCTCATCTGTATTTATAAGACAATTGGACTTAATATTTTTTTATTGATATATGTAACTAACCCCCAATATTGATATCAACACATACTACTAATAGGAATACAACTGCAGAACTAGGAATAGAACTAGACTTTTCTCTTAGATATGTATACTGGTGAATTTTCTTTTGTATTTCTGGCATTTTTTCATTTCCAGTTTGTAAGATAATTTCCCTCAGGAGATGATTTTTATTTCATCCTGTTATTTATATTTCTCATCCAGACTTAGGAATCTGGAGTGAGGGAAAGGGGAGGGGATGCACATAACATTTTTTTACTTTCTAGAATGAAAACCAGACTTGTTCAAATTTTGACTTGTAGTTGAAGAAAAAAAATACTTTACCACACTCCAAAGGAAAAAAATGCAATGCTTAATTTGTTRTAATGATAATTATTTTCATCTAAAAAAACCAGCCAAAAAAACACTAACAAAAAAAATTAAAAAAAAAAGAAAAGAAAATCCCAAAGAAATTAAAACAAACACAACAACTGATGCTTTGCCAAACTGTTTTCCACAGAAAAACAAGTACATGGCTAAAGGCATAATTAAGTCCCGTACATATTTCAGTATCTAGCTGTGATAATATATGAGTCATCTATGTAGAGTTTATTTATATGTGCATAATCTGCATACATATATATGTATACACACCCAGAGGTACACACACCCTGGAAATGAAGGCAGGGGAGAAAGACTGCTAATTTCAGAGGAAGCATGTTTAACAAATAAATGAATAAATAAGTAATCATCAATATTTATGGAAACAAAAATGGAAAACTGCTATGCAACACTTCCCTTATGTCATATTTTCCTAGCCCGCCTGGAGGTGTTGGTTAAGGGGTGTTGCAGATCATGTAAACTGAACCTTTAGAAAAACCATGATGAAGTCATGTTCTAGAAACCTGTTGTACACTAATGCATTCTTTGTTCAATTGAGCATCATAATGTATCTAAGTAATTATTCTATGCAGCATTGCAGTAAATAAGATTAAAACACAAAAAAGCAACTCCCTGACCCCTGCCTAGTTAAGCAGGCTCTCTAGTTTTGCCACTGCCGTGTGTTCTACGCTCAGGAATTGAGACCCTGGATTATAAGAGAAGGTTAAAGATCATGCTTATCTTATGCTTGTCTGTAAATTGTTTTCTAATAATAATAGTAAAGCAGGCTTAGGGAGGTTTTAGTTTCRAACAAATAACCTTAACATTTCTATTAATAACACTGACATTTAATTATTTAATGTTAAGTTACAGAATTCAGTGCTGGAACATTCTTTCAGGCTTTTCTGTCTAAAATATAACTTAAAAATAATACTAGCATGAAAACTGAAGTTTTTGGAGCAATTTTGGAACCGGACTAAAAGAGGACACATGATTTTGATGAAAAAGTATGTGAGTATGTTCCAGAAACACCCAAACACAATTCAGAATAAAAAGGACTGTCTGACTGTTTCTCTGATCCTAGGCCTGGGACAATATAGCCTACAAGGCTATCACTAGGATTTATCGATTTTAAAACATGCTGATGAGGCCACTCAATTTTTGATCAACATGAACTCAATGATCTTTATAGCAATGTTCACTATATATTAAATACATTTGTGCCTGCATCTATATGGAGCACATACCAAATCGGTGGTAGACACCCCATCCCTGGAGACATTGGGAAGGTCAGTTTGGGCAGGGTTCTGAGCAAATTGATCCAGTTAAGGCTGTCCCTGCTCATTGCGGGGGGTTAGATTAGATAACCTTTAAAGGTGCTTTGCAACCCAAACTACTCTGTGCTTCGATAGTTCTATGATTCTAAACCATTTTTACTGCTGTATTAAAGGTTCTACTCTTATTGTTAGCACTGTAAGCTTCATATATACATTATCGGAAACAGCCTTTCCTATGCTGCACTGCTATTGCAACTCAGATTTGACTTTCAATACTTTCATCGGTTTATTTTCAAAAGTTTTCATTATCATGAAATGACAAATCTATAGCACTTGTGCCAAGTTTATCAATAAGTCCTAGCAGCTTGTCTTTGTGCTTGTTGCTGTTGTTTTTAAAACAGTGCATTGCAATGCCACTGACAAACCAGTCAGACACCATACAAATACAGAGGGAAATGACAGCCCCCACTTTGGGAGAGCTTTGTATATATGTGTGTGTGATAATGCATACAACATCAGCACCCTTCACATTTCAGCAGTTACAGCAAAACTTCATGGAGTTCACCTGGTGTAGTACAGTGGCTGCAATTATATGTAAAGACAATTTTTTTTTTTTTTTAGAACAAATGACAATCAGGAAAAAGAGAAAACAAATGTTTAGAAACAATCACACTATTCTTCAGAAAATGTTTTCACTTTGCGCTAAGAGGAAGAGATTGAAAAAAATGTACCATATAGGTGGGTTCCAAGTCTTTGTCCAAAGGTGAGCTCCAGAATCTCTTGCAAAAATCTAGACAACCAATCCATGGAGYTCTGGAATGATTATGGTAATTGCTGCAGTAGTGTATTAAACTCTCTAAGTCTTTCAATTAGACCTTACTAATATAGTTTATTTACCCCAAGTTCATCTTAGAGGATAGATATAAAAATATTTTGACTATTGAGTGATTCAGAGATATTTAAAAGAAACTTACTAATCTTAGTGGGTAAGACAATATAAAAATAATATAATATATAAAAATATATAAATTAAGCCTATAATCACCCCGCATCCATTGGCAGTATATTCTTTGGATAATAATGTGCTCTTCAAATCAACACTTTATTATGTTTGTTCTGAACACGTGAAGTGACAGCTTTCAKGAAAATCCAGCTACAAGCAGACAAAGGTTACTCAAACATATTTAGAGCAAAGTTTTTCTGGGTAGTGAAAGAAACATAATTAAAAAAAAWAAAACTAATTTAGTAGCATGAGTTTGAAGAAGTAATTTTAATGGAAAGTAAAAAAAARAATGTTTAATTAGTGATATTTTGTTTGTTTACTTTGACAAATCTTTCTCAATATTGGTGATTTTTTTTTTAAGGAAAGTGATATTTATTTTTTCCTCCAAAATATGATGGTTTACAATATTTTTTTCTTTGAATCCCTCACTTCATCAGCAGGTTTCCCTGTTCCATTAAATACTTTAGACAACTCAGACCAAACTTTACATTAAAGGTGACCTTATCAACATATCCCTGCTTTCACTTATTTAGTTATAATCAAAACCTGTTCTGACACATGAAAGATGTTCTCATTATGCAAAAAATATCTGGACTGGCATAATAATTTGAAAGACATCCAACAGCTTTACCTCATCGCTAACACCGAAATATCTCTTCTCAGTACCTTGCTGCTTGATTCTGTGTATTAGAGGTTCAGTGCAAAAACCCACAAGGGTATAGTCTTGCTCATTTTACCAGTTTCATCATCCTATGAATAAACCTGTAGCATGTCAGTCAACTGATAGTTGCAGTATATATAATCTTCTTCTGCAGAAGAATAGGTAAACCCACAAAAGTAAAGATGAAGACACCTACATTTCATGAGAATATAGGGGAGTTTTAAAATTCAGACTTTTCAATTTGCAGCTCAAGTTAAATTTCAGTTCTTGAGAATCCACAGCCATTTTCTTGGTAGGTCGGTTGAAGATTTGTGAGGGAGACTTTACTTATTTTCAAATAAGAAATTATTTAGCTCAGCATTTCCAATTTAAAGATGTTCAGACATCTTCAAGGGCATGATTATAATACATTATTCTCACCTTTCTAAATGAACAGTCTTTTCCAGAAGGCATGTCAATAGACTCTTGTGATATCTTTGGTTATGCTTCACTTCTCTAAACAATACACAAATAGCTGTGGGGCAAATATTCAAAGACRTTTGGATATCTAATTCCTACTGATTATCAAGTCTAAATCTGTACTGCCAGTAGTTTAGTAGTGCTACACTATATCCAGAGAGATAAAATTTGTGTATTCTGAATTACAAGGTCAAGACTTTCAAGGAATCCAAACATTTTGAGATCAAACGATGCAAATTTGCACCCAGAGGGTATTTCTTGTTTCACATAATCTCAGTTATAGTGTTTAATATTTTAACATATAATTCAACATAAAGGAAAGGAACAAAATGCCTCTCACTGAGTTCATAATGACAATAAGTGGCAGACCGAATTTATATATTCAAAAGTGATGTTCAGGAGACTTCAGGCAGTTGTCCTTTAAGATCAGGTTGTAGTAAGGAAAAACAGCAATAATATACCTCTTCGGGAAGTTTTTCTGAAGTTGAAGAATCACTGAATCCCAGAATTGTTAGTATTGGAATGGATGCCTGGAGATCATGACGAGCTTGATAAACCAAGATATTTAGCATTAGCAGGAAGAAGTGTCTCTTTTGTCACTTTCCATTAATTATATTTCAGCCCTCCCTACTAAGTTTTTCATCTACCGATTTGATTTTTCAGTGAGTTGTGAAGATGAAATCTCAGAAATTGTGATTAGAAAGAACAGTCTTCTGAAATTTCAAATAATCTGGAGGGTTTATGATATGTAAAGTGATATTTAAAGCAAGAGGCTTCCTTGCATGCTGGTGTTATTATATCAAAAGTTGCTGTGAAACACAATATTTCTGTTAATAAGAGGGAAAAATAAATAAGCAGTGATATATTCCTATTCATAGAACATAAGAAATTTCAACATTTCACACCACTATATTACAAACTCTAAATGTAAAGATGCAAAACTAACTTTCAGTCTACCTTTAAAATTCCTGTTCCTCTTGTTGCATTTTTGGGTTTCTTTGTATTTTACCCCTCATAAAGCCCTGAAACTACTTGGAAATTCAAAAATCTGTGATATGTTGATCTCAGTTCTTTGATTTCCAATGAAGACATACAGACAGTCATAAAATTGCACCTATTCATAAACTTAATTATATATGACCTCTGACTTCTTGGTGCTTTATGTACAATTGCTTCAGACATGAGATGTGACTTCAGGTAAATTGACAGTTAATTTCATAAMGATCTTCTAAGATCCCTTACAAGTGTGTTTGCATGTTCTCTATTACACAAAGATAACATTGACACAAAAACAAATAGGAAAACATTCCTACTCCAATGAGCTAATGAYTCTTGGAGTAAATTAGTTTTGTAAGCTCAAAAGAATGAATATCTTTTTAAAACTATTTCCAAGAAATTACCAAGCACTCTGTCTTCTTTTTTTTCCTTCTGTTTTCTATTAATAAAGTTCTTTCAAATATGGTTCTATGTGCATATACCTACAACAGCGATTTATGCCCAAAAATATGTAAAGATTCTTCACCTTGGCAGTGATATTGAAAGTGTATTTTATTCAGCACTAGTAGTTTTTCTGGAGTGACACAGAACAGTTGTGTTTATCAGACAGATGGATTCATGCAGTAAGTCCTCAGCGAGTTACTTACCATAAGCTCATTGCAGAGTACTGGTATGGTAATCGAGCAGACTTAAAACAAACGAAAATCAAGCAACCAACCAATAAACCCCCAAAATCTTATTCTTGAGCCCTTATAGGAAATAAAGGTATGATCTGTTGTTTATACCAGGATTGAACTTCGTCATTGTGAATGATATTTGGAGGGTTCATTTAGTATGTGACAAAAACCTAAAGCTATACAAAACTATTTTCTAGCAATAAGCTTTTGTACTTACCACTTAATCTGAGATTTTACTGTGTCAGTGAAAACTGCTGATAGGCTGGCCAGAAAATAACATTTAAATGCTCTAAAAATTAGCGGGTAAAAAAGTTTAATATTTTATTTCAATRTGTTATGCAAAGATTTTGAAACAWAAATTAATAAAAATTAAAGCAGAAATTAAGATGTCTCAGGATATTGAGCAACTTAGTGGCTAGAGCATTCACAAGCAACATGAGTGATCCATCATTTTATCTGAACTTTTGCAGGTAGTAGGTTGGATATTTTCTATTGAAATTTAAATATTTCCTCAAACCACATTTTTCACAAAAAAAAAAAGAAAAAAAAAGAAAAAAGAAAAAAGAAAAAAGAGGAATATTAAAAGGAGGATAGAAAGAGAGGGTTTTTTTTTCCTCTTTGTTAACATGAACAATTGCATCAAAAGTCTGAAATTTATTGACCAAAGTCAAAAGTTGTGCACTACATTATTTTAAAACCGCCACATGCTGGATTAAGGAACCTATTTGTGCATACTGTCATACAAATATACTTCCTGATCTGCTGAGTGTTTGTCATTTGAAGCAGTAAGTTTCACTGGAAATGCACAATATAGTTRTAGGTATATACCGCATGAGGCAAGAGGTAACTCCTGGCAAGTTATGCACAAGGATGTCCCGGGAATTCCCAGGCCAAAATATATCTTGTTATGACTAATGTTTAATTTGGATAGTCAGAAGTATTTTGTAAATAATTTTTGATATCTTCTCCTGTCTCTGATATACTTATCAAAAACTACTACCCTAGAACACATTGCCACCAATAGCAACTTATATAATTTATTTTTTAARGAGTTCCAGGAATTTTTGATGTGAAATGGAACCACAGACCTGATCACAGGACCCATATATCTATCATTCTAAAGCTTGACTAAACACTTTACTCAAAAGCTAAGAAAAAGTTTATGGGCTGTGAAGACAAAAGGGCAGACTCAGAAAACAAAATAGGCCAGTTTCTTTCTGACATGTAGAAACATTCCACACATCAGCCCTGTCAGCCTTCATTTGTTTTACTTTTTTGGATGAAACCTCTGTTTGCAACCTTTTCTTATAAAATAATGCTTTAAACATCCCATATGAACGGAAAATAATTAAAAAACAAATATATTTGTAGGCAGCATATGTTGCATTATTTCAGCCAGGAATCTGGTCAGAAATCATTTATTTACCTGGTCAGAAACACTGATGGAACACAAGTAACAGGAGGGGAAAAAAAAGTGAAAATATATCCAAAACCAACACTTTCCAGTGATGATAAAACTTCTCTTGAAAAGCTTTTCTCTTGAAAAGTTTTTCAGTCCCACTATCTGATATGGGGCATACAGTTGAGCATGGGTCCTTGTCTTCTCCAGAAACCCAACCACCAGGCTATGCTCTTGCTCTGCAAATAYATAGTTAGATATTCATTAAATGCAAAAGAGTGAGTCTGACAACAACGTACTCAGTAACTAAGGCTCTCAGCTATGATTCAAATGATCCAGGCTCAATGTGCAGTTCCAATGAGCATTTAGTATGTTGTTACATCATGTTGAGCAATCCCAGCTAGAATGAGAAAATACTCCTTAGCCTGATCATCAAAGCAAATGGCTTTGCTATGTAGACCAACATGTCCATTTGATGGACATTCACTGAAAAACATACCGTCTACAAAAGATCTTGATATCTTTCATCTGAATCAAGTCCTATCTGAGATGTATTTAACAGAAAATAACCCATTTTGTGTTCATATTTTAACTTATTTTTAAAGGTTGATATTGCATAATTCATGGCTTGATTTAAAAGGTGCTGAACACTCTTGAGTCGATTCAACAAACCCCTTAATAGGTGTACAGTTTGAAATAAATCTCTCATCTATTTCCAGGAAAAAAATTACTGACTTTTCTATTTTTCTGACTTTCACATATTGACATGTTGGAAGGGATATGACATTGGCCTTGAAGACTTTATAAGACTTTCCCTGAAAGTGAAATTGCTTCRTATCAACCTTAGGTAGAAGATTTTTGAGAAAAAGGTAATTTTTTTTCTTTTCTTTTTTTGAAGCTTGGGTTGATTTTTCTTTATGGAAATCTTTTATAAATGATAAACCTAATTCCAAAAGACAATTTCACTCTGAATATATGACTTATTCTTATGATTTTAGTATGAAAATTGCAGCATTTTTTCCATTTCATTGGCTTGGACAAAGTAACTCACCTCTTTGTAGGAAGGAATCCACAATCCCTACTATAATATCAGTAAGAAATCTAAACAATTAACCATATAAACCATAAGACATATCGCTCAGTTCAAAATAAAATTTAGGAAAGCAGTTAAGCAAAGATAAAACTTTCAACACTGATATATTTGCTTAAATACTGTGCTGGATAAAGGCATTGTGTAACTTGGTGACTGAATGTTGGTTATTTCTCTTAGGGGTGTAYGTTACTTTTCATGAGGGATATCACTGAAGGTCATCAGAAGTCTTCTTTGATAGGTTTGTAAGATCAATAGATTTTTCAGTCATGTTTTTGTTAAACAGAAAATTACCCCCAAACCCCAAAAGACCTCAACCCACCTCTTTAAGGAATGACAGCTGTAGAAATACATTGCTGGTGTAAGAAAGCTTTTTGTTGCTTTTCTATATTACACATACAGTTTTCTGTAGGACTGTCAGTAAATGCAGGGTATTCTTCATAGAATCATGAAATTTTGGGGGTTGGAAAAGAACTTTACGGTCACTGAGTCCAACCATTAACCCAGCACTGCCAAGCCCACCACTAAACCATGTCCCTAAGCGCCACATCTACATGTTGTTTAAATACCTCCAGGGATGGTGACTCAACCACTCCCCTGGGCAGCCTGTTCCAATGCTTGATAACTATCTTTTGGTGAGGAAATTTTTCCTGGTATCCAATGTGAACCTCCCCTGCTGCCACTGRGGCCATTTCCTCAGTTTCTTATTTGCTACGTGGCAGAAGGTAATCATGCTATGCATGCTTGAAAGGTAAAATGTCRGTAGATAAAGCCAGCAGAGCTAAAGAAGCAGTTTTGACCTTGTCAGCAGCTAAAAGACAGGGCTTAGTTCAGGACAGAACCATCAGGCTTGACAACCAAAGTGAGGAAAATTCCTTGGTTTTGTTTCTTTATACTGTATTGAGGTTAACAAACTATCTCACAAAATGGATGAGATTGAGTCCTAACAGAGCTTAAACACTCCATCTCAATCAGACCCAGTTATATAACAAATGTTGTTATTTATCTTTCAAGCCATAGTATAATACATGTGATATCTTGTTTTCAGTAGCTTAGAACTTTGTTGGATGTTTAGTTGCTTCCACTGAGCAAGGACTGAACCTACATTCAGGAATGCAGAGAGGGTACAAATCAATTTGTAAGTTCAGCACTAGTACTCAGCAATCTAAATGCTATCCAGAACTATCTGAGATACCTTTGGGTAACCAGTGAAGGTTACCAAACAGGTCATCAGATGTACAATAAAGCAGTGGCTTTCTGGATTGGCAAACTCCCTAGGACTTGATGCCTTGACACCSCCAGACTTTCCAAGGATGACCCTTTATCTATAAGACTACTATAAGCAATGGAGATGTAGTCAATAATGTCGATGCCCAATAAGGAGCAATGCAGTTCATCTTAAGGTTCATCATGGGGTACAGATCAATTTTCTGCAAGTAGATAATTAGATGTAGCTGAATGTCCCTAAAAAATTCTCATAGCTCGTGAAGAAGTTAGTCTTAAACTGAATTGCTCTTGGCATTGGTTGAATCCCAGATGGCCTTACTAGGCAAAAAACCTGACATGGGAAGCAAAGAAGAGAAACAGGCTGAACCATCAGGTGATGTGAGAAACAGGCATAGCAGCAGGAAAGTTGGAACTGAGCAGGGCAGACTGAGAGTGAACAAAACAGATGAGATGGGTGAAAGGTAGAGAGACCAAAGGGATTAAGAGTTTGTGAGTAAAGAACTGTAGCCTAAGGGAAAAGGTTAGGAAAGGGATTAAATTTCAAAGTAAAAAAGGTAATGGCTGAATAAGACAGCGGAGGCTGGTATTATGGTGAGGAAATAAAAGTTCTAGCAGAGGGATTGAAAGTATAGCACATACATCAATAAACCCCAGAAGGCAGRGTATGAAATGGTGCCCCAAGATGAAAATCTTAGCACTTTTTTCTATTTCTATTTTTTCTATTTTATAATTTTTCAGCAAACATCTATGAAATATGCTTGGCAAGTTGTCACAGACTCCTGCAGTGCTGGCATCTACATAGGGGACTGTTCCCACCTGCTGCCATCACTTACTCCATTACATGGAGTGTCAGAGGTCTGTGACATCCGTCCAAAGCTTCAGCCAAGCTGTCAGATATTATTGCATGACAAGCTTTCTGCTTTTCCAGTTTACCTTTTTTYCTAAATGGAAATTGTACACAAAACCATCTTCCTCTCCCATCTTCTCAAGACRCTATGAAGCTCCAAAACTAAGTCAGAATATCTGCGTCTTGATTTCTCATTTTCTTTATGTAAGTATAAGCAATTAATTTGAACTGAACTTCTCACAGGTGATTACTGGTTATCTAGTCCTCATCATGTGGATGAATTTACAGGCATCTAGAAGCCATATGATATTTTGAAGTACTCCACACGTTCTGAAAGACCAGTCTCAAACACCTTATCTGATTTAATACATTATTTGATACACTATTCCTTCCCTTCTTCTCTTTGTCTCAGTTCATGAAGAGTAAAAGTGTCGTCCTTGCTCAAGAGTACTGTGAAAATGCATGCATGCATTAAGAACCTTTGTCTGTGATATATGAGGGAGCTTCATGGTTTGTTAAAGCTCAGGAGATGCTTCTGGTACCCAGCAGCATACGTTGGGGACTGTTCATGCCATATCATCAGCGGTGACATCTGGTAAGCTTATCACCTGCAAGACTTGTATGAACCAAGCATGGAGTGGCTCCAGCAGGCCTTGTGTGGCCCACATGCACATGCCATGGTTACTTTTACCTGTGTGACCTTGCAGAGCTGACTGGCAAAGCATGGATCGGGGGGAAAGTGGGAGAAAGCCTAATAACACCTTGCACATGTCAGAGGGATGTTAATGCTACCTCAGAGGCTGAAAGGCGGGGACCAGCCAGGTGGGTCTGACAATTGCTATGTGAGACAAGGTGGGTCTGAAACCACTCAAGTCTGTGTTAAGATGGATATTGCAATAAGGACTGCCACAGGAGAAGAAATGAGCAATTCTGCCTTTGGAACAGGTTTTGTAGTAAATATGCATGGCGTAAAATTTGGGTATGTATATCCAGCATGAAGGAAAAAAACCCAAAATATTGAACACTTTTCATTAAGTGAGCAGTATCCGCATATCCATCTGTGCCTTAATGAAGATGGTTCCTATGCAAAAACAGCATGTGATCATGTAATTAAAAACTGCACTGAGTGCATAATGGTTGACAAGAAACAAGGATTTGTATACACAACAAACACTCTCAGTCTCACACACATGCACATATATATGAATGCACATTCTTCTGTTATGATCTTTCCCCTGTTCATAAATTTAATCCAGGATTTAAGACTCTGGGTTAGATTTATCTGATCAGATATATTTATCTCAATCTGTCACATAGAAATCTAAATGTAAAATTGCTCCTCAGACATTTCCTAATTAGTGGAGAGAGATAGAGACATTTGATGCAAGCCACAATCTGATCTAGATACGTATTTTACGGAAAGCACGCTAAAACTACTTAATTCCATGGCTTTGACTATAAAACAGTCTGAATGACTTCTCCAAACATAAGCAATGTAGACTTCTAAGATTAGATAACATGAATCTCATGCTAAATGTTTATTTCATGCTACAAATTCTTACCAATAAAAACATGCATTGTAAAATAGATGACGGCTAATATTATAGCAAGAAAGAAATACACACACTATAATAAATCTGTCTAGGCTAAGCATCTAAAATTTTTACCTACTTCAGTGAAAAAATACTTAGAGTAAAGTAAATAAAGAGAAAATGTATAATTAGATCTTGAAATGTATACTATGCTTTCATAAAAGACAATATTCGAAAAAGAAAAAGCTACAGTGAAGTGAAAGTAACAATTGAAATAATTAGTCATTGGTTAGTAGGATGTTGAAAAACAACACACAGAGAAAAAGTACATTTCCAACATGCAATTATCTAGTTAGTCAGGACAATTCATTACTTTCCCTCAAATCAATATTACAAATGCTCAATATTTTCTTCTGTAAACTGAAATTAGATATCAGTCAGATGTAACTACCAAGCAGAAATGATTTGTAGCTCTAAAAATTATGCCTGTTCAAAATCTGATTGTGAAATTGATTGTAAGCAGAGAATTTGACATTTTAATAATTATATCATGTTACTGCATGTGCCAGTAAGAGTTCCTGGCATGTGGTGTAATACAGGCAAACTATATGTGAAGTGACAACATGAGCAAGTTATGTCTGACTTCTTCAAATGTAGCTATAATTTTCAATTCCAGACATGATGATGGAGGGAAAAATCAAAGCATTTTCCATTTTAATTTAAATTGTTGATGATGACATAATGCATGACTTGGCTACTTTTAATATCCTTGCCAGTGTTCAGAAATGTATGTAGCATGCATAAAGATGAATACGTTTTGCTCTGTTTATTAYTGAATTCATAAATAATACAGCAAAATTTTGGGGAAGGTGATGGACGCTCTGGGCCAATCCAAAATGAAATGTTTTCACCTCTCTTTTCTCTGATTTAGTTTAAAGGTGAAATGTAGTAATAAAACAAAGAAGCATATATAGAATTTGGCAGCAACAATAGTGGTTGGAGTGCTGATCTACTTGAAAATTAACCACCATCCTGTGCCCTGTATGATCCCTTTAAGGTTTCACATGGAAAACAAAGCTTTTAGTACATTGTTGTGTTCATCTTTACTGCTATGTAGCAGAGTATCGGAGGCATTAGTATGACAGACAAGTACAGTTCTAACAGTAAATACATCGTTCCATATTTAAACTTACGTAGGCATCTCTACGGTGATTATAAAATGTTTAAAGTTGGTATGGAAGTTTAAGAATAAAATCAGACGAGTGTTGTACTGTGAAACATAGAGGTGTAAATTATTGTCTCAGTGGCTATGAATGCAACTCAGTAAGATTTAAAGAGATTTATACACATGGTGAAAGAAAGTGAACTAATGGAATATTTTAGTTCCTATTTATTTTTGGCATATATTAAAGCATTACACATTTTCTTTTAAAGCTGCTAGTGTTTGCTAGCTAGTTATTTGTATGCCATTTTATGTGGCAGTGAATATAAAATTGCCGTCCTACAAACTTAGTCAACAAATATATACTTAATATACTGTGGTTATTACACGCAGGAATTGTGTCCCATCTGTAATGACACAACTTCACAGGGAAATTGGTCATTGAAAAGATGATGTTTAAGCACTAGACGCATTCTGTAGTGGAAAAACTGTCACTGATGTCAGAGTGTTGTGTGAGGTCCATTGGTCTTGTCATGGCATTGACTTTATGGGGCCATACACTGGTGCTGACTTCCACAGGATCCACGCAGCACTATCGTGGCTACTTTTCGCAGGCGCCTTGGTACTGATGACATTAGTGTGACTGCCTGACTATGTCTCTTTGTTTCCGTTTTCTAAATATAGGGCCAATTTTACTTGTATCTAGGGAACTCGCACACATAGCAACAGAGTAGTTTCAGATGTGTCTGGTTTAAGTCTTCCAACTGTATTATAGCGTACCTTCAAACAGGCTATCACTCAACATACCACACAAAATTATTTGAATCATCTCAACGGTACCCCTCTGAAGTTTGTCTGTCTTAAATTTTCTGTTCTCCAGCTCCTGTATTATTTAGCTGAACAACACCAAGAAAATTTTTCAATCTGAGAGTCTCAATTTCCTTCCACCTCTGCTTTCCTCCCCATCAACACACCTCTACATACCTCTGGCTTACTAATTGGTTCAATTTCTAGAGGACTTTTTTTGAAGACTGGAGGGATTTTTCTCCACTGCTCAGACAGGTCGCTTTTACCTATTCCCTTTTCCATTTTCTCAACAAAAGACCTCAATTCAGATAATAGAGGTGAAAATACCCTCCCCCCCCMAAAAAAAAAGAGCACAAAACCACAGTTGTTGTATTATTGTATTATATTGTTGCATCATTGTTGTACTATCTCTCATGCAGTGAATTCAGGTGTCTGACGAGGCAATGTGGTCTGGAGATAAGCACGAAAAGATGGAAAAAAAGGGGAAAAACCCTGTGCGTTCTAAATACCTTTAAGAATAATTGTGATTAATTTTCCTCACCCTTTCTCCAAAAATGCCTATTTATTTATTTATTTWWTTTATTTATTTATTTATTGGAGTAAAGATAATAAAAATCAACATTATCAGCAGTATTTGAACTGTACTTGGTAATAAAAAGACGTATGACCATTCTGAGACATATGAGGAGCAGATTTCACAATCATTTTCACATTCATTTACTGGTCTAGAAAGGCAAAGTTTCCATCATAGCTACACTCACSAGTCTTCAACCCACTTATAAATTGCAGTCAACATTCCTCAGAAATAAGTATTCTAATAAATATGCTTGATTGATAAATAATTATGGTTTCTAGAATTAAAAAGAAATTTGAAGCCAAGGTATTTGATTTATTTATTATTTCTATTAGTAATCCCCATCTCACTTGGTAATTTTAAACTGAAATTACACTGGAGTAAGTATCAGAGAAGAATAACATCCACAAAATTAGGGAGAAGGTAAAAAGCTGTCAAAAGGTGAAGTAGTTAAGAAGAAGTTAAAAATTGTCAAGACTGATTAAAAGCAATAATGTAAAAGCCAAAGGAAAACCTAGAGCACTGAAGGGTACAAATTCTGTAACAGAAAATTTAGAGCTTCTCTTACTAATTCATCAGAAAAGAGATATATTTATTTCCCATTATTTTTCATTATAAAACTTCTCCATCTGAAACTATATATTAAATGGTTTTTGTTTCCTGTACTAACTATCCTACTGGAATACAACATTATTTTTGTAGTGACGTACATGGTTACAAAATACTGAATTCTTACCTAATTCCAAATGAAAAAAGATGCAGATAGATATTGCTTCCAAGGACACATTGAATAATTTGCTAAAGGTACTAAATAAATTGTATTTTAAGAATTAATGTTATGCTTTAGAAATAGTACACCCCAATTCAGTATCACCACTGAGACTCCCAAACCAGATGTTTGCTCCCCACCCTCCCCCTTCCAGCTCCAAGGGTGAAGTTGGGAATTGGAGGCACAAAGGTAAAACTTTTGGGTTTTACCCAAAACAACCAGCAATGAGATAAGAAAATGAACGGTGACAGCAACAATATTAATAACAAATGGTATAAGACAAAGGAACAATTTACGTGGAAAGTAAAACAATACCAGACTGTTTAATTTTTATTTTTTATTTAATCAATAATGAACTAAAAATATATATAGTCCAGAGTTCTATCTCGATTTTTCTGAAGAGATTTGTTCCTTGGTCTCTCTCTTCTTTTTTCTTTTTTTTTTTTTTACTTTTTTTTTTAACTTCTTTTTATAACTGAGCTGCTACAGAAGCAATCAAAAACAAGGACTTCTGCAGAGAAGCAAAACAGAAGAACGGCATCACAGGGGACACTGCAACCAGATGTTTCCAAGGGAAAACAATTCTCTCTCCCAGAAATTATGACTAAAATTGCATGCTCCTTATTCCTGCTGCTCTGAAAACTCAGAAAGAAATTGTATAGGTAGTAAGCAGACCAAATAAGGAATCTGGGACAGTTGAAATACTTCCCATATTGTTGGTAGGCTTTCCTGCATTCGTTGTTCTCCGTTTCTACAGCCCCATTATACAATACTGGTAGCACTGGGCCGTTTTATATTCTTTTCCCCATAGGAGTCCTGTAGACATATTTTTCCACATTTCTTGCCATTTAACTAATCCTTCCTCAACAAAAAATAATCAAAAACTATACGTCATATAACTTCATCATAGTTTTGTCTTGTTTATTAAAGTTCTTTGGGAAAAGAATGGGTTTTGGTGGGGTTTTTTTGTTTTTTCTTTTTTTTGCTTGTCGAGAGAACTACTTAAGTGTAAAATTCAGAGTTCACTGGATGCAATGAATTTTAGACATCCTTCTGTATTCAGATTGTGTGGCATGATTTATATCATATATATGAGTCATCATTCAGTTTTTCTTAACTTGTGTACTAGGAACAAATACAAAAAAGTTACAAAACCTAACAAATAGTTTAGTGAAATCAAACAGTTATTCAAGGCAGATATATTGAAGCTAACTTAAAACACTATTGACATCTACATTTGAGCTAATCGTTCTGGGCTATAGTCAGGCAAGAGAAATTGATATGCCTTCTGGTGTGTAATTCATCTCAACCAAAAGTAGACATCTCATACAGGTCATAGCAATTGCACCTTAAATGTGCCTATTTCTCTACCTTGGCTGCAATGGGAGCCTAAAGTGACTAACAACTGTACTGTAGATAACTGAAGTCAGATGAGAAGCTTTCCACTCTTATCAATTTTCATGCTGGCTACAATAGGCAAGTGTTTTCTGAAGRTTATCAATAATGTTACTACTATTCTGTCACATTATTTCCTGCAATTTAATTAAGCCATAAGTTTTTAGGGTTCATGAAAACATTCCGAAGATCTGTATTTCTACAGTAGCTAGGAGACCAGATTTTTCTTTTTCTCTTTGATATTAGTTTCTAAATTCCAGTATCAAGAAATTGGCCCCTGGGTTGATTTGGTTCTTCTCCAGGATGTATAAGAACTTGTGCAGATTCCTGGGTATCAGGAACACTCACCCATAGAAATGTGAACTCTACAGTATTAAACATTTGATCAATATGAGAGTTTCAGAGGAGAAAGTAGTGTTAAAAGTTTATTCATTCTGCGCACTCTTTAGAGATGATTAACTGTCTTTATTATATTAAAGCAAACCCAAAGCCATCTGCCAAAGGCGATTGTGTCCAAGCACTGAAACCATTTCATGTGAAAACTCATTTTCAGGCTCCTAATTATTTTTCATTATAGTGGCAGTGTGGAATAGATTGGAATTGGACAGTAATTGCCAGGTCTGAGCAGTGCGGACCATTGCAATGTATCAGTTTAGATGAAGTGTGACAAGGATACATCTAGCTACTATATAACTTCCATTAAGCAACTTCCCTGTCCCTGATCATGTAACACTTCATAGAATGTGGTCAGCACAAGGTCATAATAATGGCTTTCTGTCTGACTTCAAGTATTTTGTACATGCACAAGCTGTTAACCCCCTCTGTTAGCATCACTCTAACAATGTCCAGTTATTTCAGATGTCAAGGATATTTACAGTATTCCTCCAAAGGGGATAGAAGGACTTTAAAAGGTTGCAGAACTTATACATGTATATATTAATATATAGCTTCATGATGCTAAAATGTCCTGAAATTGAGAAACAAATTACCCAGAAGGTAGTAAAATGCTTTTCTACATCACTTCATGTGTTAGGTCCTGCAGTGCAAATTGGAAAACAAATGATCTTAGGTTCAAGTCCTAAATCTATAGGCATTTCTTGCAGCAAAACTCTTTTCTCTCATATTGCAGTCTTTCCTTCATTTTGCCCTCTTTTTTCTCCTTCTCTTTCCCTTCCCAGAACAAAGGCACTACGACTTGATCTGTCTCTAAAGTAAACAATAATGCTCGGACTGATTTTGCTAGTCTTTCAGCCCTTGCCTTAATGAAATTATCTGATATACAACTTGGCAACCTTATACTTTACTTGATAATTTTGGCTTACATGACTCTATTTTTCTTTGAGTTCATATTTAAAAAAGTGTATTCTCAGTTTTGTATGCCTCTGTTCTTGCATACTGTAATTATTGCCTAAGGAAGAGCATCCAGTGTTGGAGCAACAGCAGTTAATGACCAGTTCTGAAAATATCCTGATTTCAGTTTTTATTCTCACTGCTGTAATTCAGTGGAAGCGCCTTTTGGCAGCAGCAGCACTAAGGAGAATGCTGACTGTCCCTKTCACCTAGGATGCCAAATACTATAACTTTGATTCCATGTCAGATATTAAATCAAAAGTGGGGTTTTTTTTCCAAAAGGTGAGCCCAAAGTTCATTTTTTCTTATGTACCTAATCTGTATTTTCACACAATGAAAGCATGTGTCTCTATACTTTTGTAAAGTAAGGAAGTTGTACTGTATTCAGAAATGTCATAATGCTACACTAGCCATTTCTCAGAGGCACTATATACTGTACAGATATACACACTGTTAGAATGATTGTGTTCTCACAGCTTAAGACTTCACAATTTCGCAACTGAAGAACTGTGTAAAAGGCCAGTGCAAGCTCAGGATGATTAAAAAGGCTATTGATTTTTTCTTCTCCACATGGTACTAATCTTCCAAAATACCAAGGATGATAATATATCACTTTGTTTTCCAATGCCATTCACAACATTGACAATTTAAAAAACTAAGATGGAGTCGAAAAAGTATAATTAATGGAGTCATCTGTCATCAGTGGACCTGCAAATTAAAAACAATATTAAATTTTCTGGAGGAGTAAGGAGTTCATAATAAGGCATCCTAAAATAGTTTTGGAGGTTTTTGTTTGTTTGCTTGTTTTTGGTTTTTTGGGGGGTTTTTTGGAAGGTCTTTTTTGTTTTTATTTTCTCAAAAGTATTTCCGCTAGCTAATTTAACTATAGTAGTATTTTCTGACTTTTCTACTGGTGGAAGTTAAATTTTGGGAGGGAAAAAAAGTTAAGAAAAAAGAAACAATTCTTGCCAGTAAAATTGAGTCATGCCTTATGTATCTTCAAAAAAAAAAAAAGAATTTTGAAAGGGCGGTCTTTATCTTAACGTGGTATGAAAGAAATACACTATCTAAACTACCAAACTGATTAAAATAAAACCTTATCAAACATATTTTTTTAAGAAAACCCTGCTAGATCTACCATCTTATATGGAGATAGTAGAAACAATTTTATAATATATTGGAACAATGGCCATTCTTATTTTTGTATATGCCAGTTTAAACAAGATAATTATTATTTTACATATGCTGTCTCTGATACGCCTGATTCATGCTGACTTCATATCAAGACTACATTCAGATAGCAAATATTTCGCAGGTAGCTTCACTTCCTACAAGTTACATGTTCAAAGAATTGAGACATGGGCACAGGCTCCACTGGTATGAAAAGTTCAGGGAATTGGAGCTGACTCCAGTCCTAAAGGCAAGATGGAAGTTGTAGGGTTGGCCCTGGTTTGACTGGCCCAAAGACTTCTAATGATATTTCAGTAGACCTTGTAACTTCTTCCTTGCACTTTAACACCAATGTGCCATACACTGTGATGGGGCCTCTGTCTCATTAGATAAATCTATTGCCAGCAAAAGGTAAAAAATCCTTCTGGGGTACCTCTTAAATAATATAACTGGAATAAAAAAGAAAAAAAAGTTATATGAAGTGCTAAAGAATGCCATGAGCAATATGAGCAATCGGGAGCAAAATGCTTCAGTGAAAAACCTTTGTTCTGGCAAAATTTCTAAGCGTTAATACAAAGCCATAGCCTAAGATATGACCCTTAGAAGAAGTTTTATATGCAAGCCTATATGCATATACACAAGAAGTTTATCTGGAATTCTAGACTTTTTAATACCAGTCTACAAGATTGCAGGCTTGGGGTCTAATTTGACTTTTCTGGTCATCACATCACATCACATCACATTTGACCATTTTACAATGAATAAGATCTATGTGAGGGAAGTATCTACCAGTTCACAGATAAATCATGATTGATTCTGAACTCTGTAGACCTCGCCTCTAAAGCAGAAGGAGTTAGAATTTCAAGAACCTGCGTCTGAGGCACTCATGAACAACTTCTGAGTTCAGGGTTGTTGACAAGTCAATAAAATAAGACTGAATTTTGGCTCTGAGAACTGTTCTGCCAGATCCTAGATCCTTACAGTTTTCCCCAGCATGCTTTGGTCTATACTCACACAACCATGATAATTAATCTAACGAGTACATGCAATGCTTGTATGTGGCTGTTATAAGGAAAGGACCATACTTGAGCTAGAAAATGCATGACTTTTTTTCACATGTATACATTGATCAAGCAGTAAAAGAGGTAAGAACTCCATGTTTGGCAAACACAAAGAGAAGGCCAGAAGGACATGACTTCTGTTTTTCTCCTGCCCTGTGTGATATCACAGACTGAGCTTCCCATAATACCCTCTTCTGCAGAGCTGCAGGCACACTTAATTCAAACCATTATTTACAAGGGATGTTTAGACTTCATTAATCTATTTATATGCTCTAATAACCTGGATAATGCAATAAAAAGTAGATCTCTTAAATTTTCAAACAACATGAAGAGAAGCATGTCAGGCACACTGGAGGATGACATTAGAATTCAAAATGACAGGATGAAGAAAAAGTATGATTAAATTTGTTAGGCACAAATGCAAGGTGAAAAATAGCTGGGTGAAACTGCAGTAGGAAAGATTCAGACTAATAAGTGTTTATGAAGGTAAGGTTAGTGACAGGATGAAATGGATTATCACTGGATTCTTCAGAAATATCCATAAAGAGTGACAAAGGTAAAATTGATCTGCCTATAGTAGGCCTTTCCAGACCTACTTTTCTGTGACTTACTTTGCACTACTGTGGTACAAGTCACCAAATGCACAAATGTGTAAGTGCTGCAATAGAAAGTGGCTGTGTCATTGCCAGGGCCTTTGTTGCCTAGGAAGAGCAGGCCTGGGACTCCTGTGCTCATGGCAGAAAGAGTGCAGGTACATGCACAGTCATTTCTTAGGAATATTGGGGTTCTAAAAAAGTACCCAACAAAATACATCTCTAATTCCTGCTTCTTGTTTATCCTTGGTCTGAATGGAATATTTCTGGCTTTGTAAAAGCAGTATAAAATAATTTTTAGGACTAAAATAGATCTTCAATATCCATACTGTCCCATAACAATCTTAGAAAGCTTTCTCGAGGACTTTGTAATTGAAGCAGCAAGCTGAGATTGTCTTCTTTCAGAACTGGCAGGACAGGGTCGAAATATTTGTGTGACAATTGTCCAGAAAGGATGTGTATGTTGGTACATATACCAACAGCAGCAAAGCCTAAATACAGCATCAAGATTTTGTGGGCTCTCCCCATCACTGTGTACTGAGCTTCAGCCTGTTCCGAAAGGATTATCTGAGCCAAACATCCCCCTCTTTAATGTTTTCCTCATCTGTGTTATCACCACGTGTTGCTGGTTCCACAGCTCAGTGTATTCATTGAGGTGTACCACACAGGTGCCTGACACTGAAACACAATTTAGACAATCCAGTCCACACAATTGGCCAGGATGTGGACAAAGATGGTGCAAACGTCTGAGCGTCCAAGGAGCTGGTGGCCTGATGAAGTGTCACAAAGTGCACGAAACAGGCCAGCTAGRGACAGCAATGTTGCTAAGGAAGTGGACACAGGGACACATCTAGCTGCTGAGTGTCTTGGCATGGATTGGCTGTTAGTTTTGTCAAAATTTGAAAAAAATATTYAAATACAGCTAACACAATCTGTCTGTTTTGTGTGTCCATTGCATGGACATTTGTAGTTCTGACAAGAACAATTGACCCCTCACACATGAATTCAGCTGTGACTACCAAAAGTAGAGAAGATACAGGGAAGGATGCCCATCAAAGTCCAGTCATTATACTTTAAAGGATGTCTCTTAATTTTTTTTTTAACTTTAACTTAGTGTCTAAAAATTCTGTAACCTTAGTAATATTTTAAATGCACATAAATGGATCGAAAATATATTTTTGTCTCTTTTTTCCTTAATTAGGGGAAATGTAAAAATAAATCTAATTATAATGTCACAGTCTAGTAAAATGTTTTAATATGGGATTCCAAGAAAAACACAAATGAGAAATTATATTTTTCTATGTTGTGAAAGTTGGATTGCCTCAACATCAGTTAATCTAATTCATAAATGTACTAACATAACGTAACAGTCATAAACCAAATTATTTTATAAAGAAATACATGAAATAATTGATCTATTGACTTCACTGGCATCAGTGGCGATCATGCTGAGCTAATCTAATTAGGATTTTTCACCACAAAGTGTATTAAAAATTTAAATTTTAACCAGAGTTCAGTGTAGTAACTAGTGTTCAAGAAGTCCCATATATACATCCTTGGGAGGAATTTATAGCCTAAAATCCACCCTACTCATCTAGCCATTCASTGCTACAAAATAATGAGAGTTATTCAGTCATGGAGCTAACTGGTCAAAGAATGTTGCTTTGAACAATGAAAACTGATTGTCCTTGAAACTTTCTTCTCAGTCATGTAATTTATACTCTTACTATTAACATCTCATCCTTCTGGAACTGTGTTAAGCTATGGCAGAAATGGAGGATAAACATTAAAAGTGATTACCTATTGATATAGTTGAAGAATCACAGCTATTATTGTCAAGAGATTTAAATGTGCCTGAGCAATGCCTTTGGATTGTATTTAAACTGTTTGGGAAAATTAGCATAGTGGGGATTTTTTTATTTTTTGTTCAATGTAGAAGGATGTCTAACACTGATTCTCTGTTCTTCTCTTTTAATGGGAATCTTTTTGCTTTTGTATAGCCACTCTTTTCTATTATTTGACTAAACATGACAGAACGAAAGGAAAAAGGGGGGAAAAAAGGGGGGGAAGGGAAAAGAGAACGGTAATCGTAGAGTCATAGAAAGGCTTTTGAGTTAGCTGGTCACTAACGGAGTTTAAGTTCTATATGTGTTTATTACAAGTATCAAAGTATGTAAATTTCTTTAAAAATATGTATATACCACTTTTACGTATTCATATACCAATGATAATAAGAGGCTTAACCACCCTTCCCCTTCTTTTTCATAGAAATCCCACTGAATTTAATGGAAGTTTGGGGCATTAAAGGCATGTAGTACCAGGGCATAATGTGTGACACCTTTATCTTAACTGTTGTTCAAAGATTCAAACAGTATAAAAGTTCACTCAGGGCTTGGATAGTTTTCTACAAAATGTATAAGTAGAATTTTCAGAATATTAGGATCACATATTTGATGCAGTTTACTGTGCTGTGTGTGATGTTCCCTGCTCTTTTCACTATGTGGTGCCTTGAAATGAATGGAACAATCAGCCCTCTGGAGTTAAAAGAGGAGCACAAAGGAAAATGAGAGAGGAAATAATGAAGATCGGGTTCACTAGCCTTGTATTGTATAACAGCTGTCAAAATGAAATAAAAGTCATCAGACTGATCATATTAGGGAGAGATCAGCTCTAACCATATTCCTATATATCAGTGTCAATGCAATATCTGCAGAGAAAGTGCAAAAGTTAAGCAATGAGAATTTCCTAAGAATGCACTGATCCTTGCAATGTAGTAGTGTAATACGTATAATTTATATGAACTATCATCCCTGTACTCTCTTGACCCCAGAGCAACTGTATATTCAGCCATCTCTATTCAGACTCAATTATAAAACTACTAGAGGGAGTGAAAGAGGAATATACTTTTCATCAGATTTCCAGGTGTACCATGGCAGTTGAACTTCATAACAAATCAAGTCTTGTACTTTTTATTTATCTACAGAKTTAAAGTACTTACAGACTTCTTATTTCCACAGTCCTTACGGTTTCAAAACCTTTAATGGAAAATTCTGTGATTTGACCACTGATCTATGATAAGTTTTCATTTCACAGCTGAAAATTAGAGGTATGAGCAGGTTGCATGACCAGAGGGGGAAACAATCCGCAAGCTAAAAGTCTTTAACAGATGAAGCGACATTTTTAATTGTGATTTCAATCTGAAAACTTGCCATGAATATCACATAGCTGATTATTATTAGTTAAACACTGGCTAATCCTGCACTGCCGAAATACCATTTAGTCTTCATCTCTTGGAAAGATTTCTGCATTTGGGCTGGAAGAGGCAGCTCAAAAAGTCCCTTAATAAAGACGAATTTCAGAAAACAATGGTTTTCGATATAGAAGAAAAGTCCCATGTACTAAGACTGTACTTCTGTGATCACCTGCAAACATCTGAAAATTACAAGGAGTTTGGGATCCTGCTCATATGTGACTCTACCACTTCAGCATATCTGCATGAAGGGTAAAAGTTCACCAAACATTTTCCAAGTATGTCAGATGGTTCTGTGTGCTGTTTAAGTACATTTTCCGATTTCCTTCTGAAGTCAGTAGCAGCACATATTGGTGGTCCCTTGTAAGATTTGAGAAATGGTGGTCAGGACACTTACATGCTGACTGACTGCTCTGCCTTGGAAAACACAGCTGTGTTCGTTATTGTCATTACTGGCTGTTGGTGGCATCACCACTCAGGTGTTATACAAGTGCCTAGTACTTCCCAAGAGAGACCCAGAATTATTTCTGCCCTTACCCAGATGTATTGCAAACATTTTTACAGGGTATCTAGTAACTGAAGTCTTAATTTTCAGGTTATGATTTCCAGATGAGGCTACAGATTGCCTACCAAGGTGGATCTATGGGTTCTCAGAATTCCAAGCAAGCAGTCACTATACATTAGGTAAGAGAGAATGAGGACAGAAAATTATGGTCATGGTGGTGACAAGAGAGAGAGAGAGGGAGAGTGCAGATGAGGACATTAGATATAATTTCATAAACATTTATTTTCAGAGCATGATTCATTAGCACTCTTTTACACATACTCATTACCATGAGACATTGCACACCAGAAGAATCAATATCTCCCCACTGGATATAAGAATAATTTGGGGCAGCTATCTTAAACAGATTCCTTACTCTGGTCATCTAGATTAAATTAAAACAAGGAAATGAAAGCTGTTCTTTGTTACCTAGAAGCTAAAGCACTCAGGAAAAAGTCTGGAGTCTACTATTTCGCTAGAAAACTTCACATTATATAGGTCTCATTATAAAATGCAACAGTTGATTAGTATTAATTAAAAAAATGAAAATACATTTTTCAGACAGTATGTCCATGAAAATGTAAAGAGGAGTATGGGAATTTCTTTTTCTTTTTTTTCAATTAATGGGGAAGAAACTACAAAGAGATCTGCTAAGAGAGCTGAGAGACAATGGAAACAAAGATTAACTTCATTATTGGGCTGATGAAGAAATATCATGAGTCAAATTTTAATATTCACTTTGCAGAAGCAGTAAAATGTCCCCAGGGAGAGAACATCCATAGCAACATGGATTTAGCCTGCCTCAAAAGACAAAAAAGCAAAAATGGACTTTTACCATCAAGATTGTCAAATTGTCAACATTTGCCTTCAATGTAGGACTACATTCCTGGGGAAGAGGAAACAGAAAGGCAAGAAAGGATGGGCTTTCAGATCTCAGAATGCCAGAAAAGATCATTCAACAATAGTAAAAGTGTTTGGCCTGTTACTGGTGAATAAGCAAAGCGTTACAGACACCATAAGGCAAACAAGAAACTAATTCTAGGTGATAAATACAATGAAATTACTTACAGAGCTAGTCACAATATTTTGAATCCTCAGAATATGAATATCTGGCAGCATAAAGGATGTACTATTTTTCAGCTGCATCTGAGGAAAATGCTAAAGGGCATGAGCTAAAAAAGGTTCCTCATTTGCATTGGTATGGAAGAAGTGGTTAGGGCCAAACCAGAATGAGGGCAAACAGAAAAGGGTTTGCTTCAGCAAGTGCTGGTGGAATGGCAATTTTTCTCAATGTTTAGCATATTAAGTCTTCATCATCGGACTTTTGATCTTAAATTTTAATTTCTTTCTTTTGAAGCTCTTGCGACAGACAAGAACCTAAATAAATATTTTAATAACTGCATTTTTTAAATTATCAGCTTTAATCTGTCCTTTCATACCTAATCCATGGCTAGTTTAATTACTACTCCTGTATTATTTTTGTATTTTTGTAAGTCTATATATGAATTCTGTGTCTATAATAAAAAAATTATAAAATGTTATTTTGCACACTTCTGTAACTGCTTCCAGAGTCTGGTATAATGCTGTGAGAAGTTCAGCCCTAATGTTTATGGCTCCTTTTATTAAACACAGCCACATTACAGCTCCATTACTTTAAACAAAAGAAGTAGATAGACGGAAAATTGTTTCTGTTCTTATCTGATATCATTTCATGACAATGAATTCTGGTTATTATTACTTCAATATCATTTTGACCTTATGCTTTTAAATAACCTCCCATTCCACATTACTCGGAATGATCTCTGTATTTGCACTAGAAGGCCAGTGTTTCAAAGTCTCTTATTGAACAATACCGAGGGGCAGTCTGAAGTACTCTTCCACATGTGTTATAAACAGATTATATTTCCATTTTCAAATATGAGATTCTTATGAGAGTTATACTAACAAGCTGAATAACTAACATCCGTACTTCTTGTTCATTGCTGCCTGCATAAATTTTAATTAGGAAGCTATGTAAATGTTCAAGAATCTACAGTATAAGGAAAGTAACAATTAAGTACCTGTTAATACAACTATAACTCAGTTATCTCTCTTAATTAAATGAGTTTTCATTATTAGAAAAACAATAATATCTATGAAACCACAGGAAAGCTTCTCCCAGTAGTTCTTGTAAGGCACTTCTGTTCTTCAGTATCTAAAGGTAAATCAAGGCTATTGCTTTGTCACTTAGTTAAACCATTCAGTGAATAGTAGAAAACATGGTTTAGAACTGCAGGAGGTGAACTGCCCATAAAGGTTCTGGTTCATTAGCAAGCATGTCTGATGAGAGATCAGAAGGTAATGAATTGTCAGCACCTAACAAAACCAGGGAACAAACAGAGTATAAGTAAAGAAAAGACATAGTTCATGGAGAGGCCTCAGGAGAGCTCTTGGTAAGCAAAGGCAGAGATGTAAATGAGTTATTTGCAAGTTCATTTGGGATAACAGATTTGAAATATGAGTCAACATCAAAAAAATTCACAAAAAATTACTTATTGAAACAATGGCAAAATTAGTAAGGTCAGAATTATCTTCTCACCAGTCTATATAGATTTTAATTTCAGCAGTAAATTATTGATACCTTCTTCTTTTAAATATTAGAAAAATGAAATGAGGAGACATGGTTTTGATTTAAATTTTGAGCTGCAGAGTACTTTGTTTCCCATTCTACCATACTGACATCATATTTCTGATTTTATTATTTGGTTTATTTTAATTTTGCAATGTGCATTGATCAACCATTTACCTATTTGTATGTTACTTTTCATTAACATTTCATCTTAGGTAGCTGCAAACATTATAAAGAGTGTTGCACTTGTGTTGCAATCTTTGCAACATTTTTCTTAGCCAAGTTATTTGTTCTTATGCCTTATGCCTCCTGCTAGTAATATACTAGCATTCTCCAAGAAAGTTGAGAAGCATGATCAGAGCAAACGAAAACAATTGTATTTCTGTCTTTATTTCTACTATTAATCAGTTCTGTGATATCTGGAAATTTACTTCCTCTGCTTCAGGTACCACCACCTTTTCCAGTCTATATGTAAAGCTAAGTTTTTGCTTAAGCAGAATCTGTTGAATAAGAATTTAAATAAGCAATTGCTATGTTGTGATCTGTTCTAATGATAGCAAAGACTTGCAAAAGACTCTTTTTCAGCATCTGAAATCTTAAAGGATTATTTCCAAACATACAAAATTATGTCCTTTAAGATTATGCATATTTCTTTTTTCCTGTTTTCTGATCTATTCGAGCTTAAAATATAAATCTCATACATCATGATTGAAACTGTACATGGTTTATTAGAAAAACCTGAAGTTTTGCTAAGGTTGATACCAGAGAGAATCGTGTTGTATTCTGTCTTGAGCCTGATGCTGTTAAAGTCTTTCCTTATGAGGAAGAGCATTTCATAAAAGCAGTGCCCAGAAACACTTTTCCAAACTGGACAGGCCTTCAAGTAATAGTTACATTTCAACTCATAGCATTTTCTTAGTTTGCTATTTACACTTTGAGTAGATGAAGACCTAAATTCTCCTTTGATTTCAACTGGTCTTGAAAAAAAAATTAAGATGACAAAAGGATAAGGCACTGTGGATTAGATAGGTAGGTAGATAGACAGACAGTCGTATTGGTAGACAGTAAATTTCTTATTCTTCCATTTGTTTCGCTTTCTAAAGTCCTTTCTCTAATAACTTTCCTTTATTCGATTTTTTTCAAGAGAGTACTACAATAAATTTTAAACTTTGGGGTAATTATCATATGCTGATTATGCTACAACAGAGGAGGAAAAATTTACACAAATTTATAATAATTTTAAACCTTATTTGGTTTCTAGTGCAGGATATTTCTAGTGGTTTCTTATTTGGTTTGGCTTCCAGTATAAGACATTTTAAACTATTTTAAAAACCTGCTATTTCCAACCAGGTGCCTCCAGGCATAGGTGCTCTTTCTAAAGAGACTTGTATTCTTTGAAGGGTTACACAAATTCATTCTCTGCCTCTATGGTGTAAGCACCACACACTGTAATCATGGTATTTGGCCTCAGCATAATTGGTGTGATTAATAAATGCTGATGGATCAGCAAACTGTTTGCTTTGTAAAGTTCAGGATTTTGGAGATTAGAATCAAACTGTTCTGTTGTTACTAATGTAATCAGTCCAACACAAAAAAAAAAAAAAAAAAAAAAAAGAAAAGGAGGAGATGACGATTTGGCAACACTTCAAAATAAGTCATGGTACCTTATTAATCCTTTGAGCTCTTGCAGGATTGTTGAATTGCTTAGCTAACCTCATTTGATATTAGCAAGAGTATAAGATTAATACAATAGGAATTTCATTTTGATGTTATCTAAAAGTGGGATTAAGCACAAAAAAGGACCTTGCAGAAGCCTATTTTTCAGTTGGCTACATTGGCTGGCTTACAATCTTCCTTCTCATAGAAAGCAGAAATGTTCTTGATTTTTTCAAAAGACCAAGAGTTTTTCCAGGACACTCATCAGAGAGAAACAGAGAATACTAGAAGAGTAAGGGTGACTTCTAATTTTAAAAATTTTAATTTCTCTCTCTAGAGAAGGTAAAGTTAACCTTCACTAATGCTTTATCTTGATATCCTTTTCCTCCTTGTTTAAATAGTAACACTCTCAAGGCTCTTTGAAGAATGGGCTATTAAATATGGAAAATCACTGAACTTAAAGTATTAATATTCTTATTGGTATGCAAAATCTTTTTCAAGTGGGGCTTTCTTAGAATCTCTTCATAATTTCTTTTCTTTCACAAGCATGCAGCCATAAGAGCTATGAAATTGATAAACTTCAATCATTTCTGTAAAGAAAAGATTTTTAGTAATGTATTAATAGCAAAGCTATGGGATTCCTGCTGAGTTTTTTTATGCCCCACGTGACGTGGGTATTTACAAAAAGGACCTTCAAGGGACTTCCTCATGACTCAGGGAAGTTCTAATGGGTGATGTGTGATGAGATCAAGTTACAGCTGTCTGTCTGCAAGTTCCCACAGATTCTGGTTTCTGCCTCTTTTTGATTGGAAGTACCTTTTATTCTCAGACTCCTCTTGTAACAGTCTTAGGCAGATATTTCATAAAATGTGTGTTGAAATCTAATTTTCTCCTTCATCTCTGTCATCTAAACAGAGGGGATTTTACTGACCTGAATTGTACCTTATAGCTACTAGTTAAGTTTGTTCCAAAAGGATATATGTTGTTTATTGCTAGCTTGTATGGAAGCAGCCATCCTAGTGTGTATATTTTTCTTATGAAAGATACATCAGTCACCTGTAGAAACACAACTAAAGCACTCTAATTTTCAAAGCAGTCATTTGACAGAAAGGACCTAAGTTTTACTTGAAGTGAGTGATAAGTGATTTCTAACAAAGAAATCTACTATTCTACAGGAAGATTTGACTCTCCCATTTCTTGAATTTAAAAAAGCCCCAAAACCATAATTTCATTCAGAAATATAATTCTTATGAAAAAATATGTACAGCAATTCAGGTTCCAAATTGAAGCAATATTAAATTATTATTTATATCAAAACACAGAATAACAAGTCTAATAAAAGAATACACTTATTCTTGCCAACAAAATGCACTGTAATTTCTTAATGGTTTAGTTATTAAAAAAATAGAAACATAGTAAGGATTTTAGGCTTTCTTAGATTTTTAACTACTAGACAATTTGCCACTATTCATAGAAATATAAGTCTTTAAAACAATGCATGCTGAGATGACCATCATAAGCATACATTATTCCCAGCTGCTCAAAGCAATATGGATTCAGTCATATCAACAGTTCCATGAATGTCATACTGAGATTCAAGATGTATGAGAAAAAGATGTCCCTATTATGTGTGCACAAACACACTCAAGTCTGAAAATGGAATTTCGTTGTTTGTTTGCTTTTGTGGTTTTTCTGTGCTCTTTATCCACAGTGGCTGAAATTATTTTCCAATTTTGACTCAATTCCAGGAACCGCTTCCTTGAAAGTAAATTTTCCAGCACATAGACAAGCTTTCTTCTCAGGTTATTGTTTAGGACAATCAGTAAATAACTTACATTTTTAAGCATGTGCTTTCTTGAGATTAACTGTTATTTCTTTAATAATCCATAGCTATTTTTACAATGGCAGCATAGTCTCTTTGAACGCTGTCTTTCCCACCAGGTTCCTTTGAAACTTCCCATTTTTATAGCTTTTTCAGCCTTTAATGGAAGTTACTCATGCTCAGATTATGAACTTAGGTCTTGTAATATATTGTAAATTCTCCCAGGAGACCTTTTTCTTGCTGCTCTCAGGGGAATGCAGATGTCAACCTGTGTCTCACTGCAGTCTCCCTGCCAATGGCTCAATAGATCAATGGTGTGCCTAAGAGGAAAGCTGCTTTCAGTAATGTGATAATTCTGAATCCAGATAGAGTTTGTTGTACTCCCAGCATTTGCACTGCGATGTCTGGGTGCCCTGACTACACTGTGTTGGAACAAAATCAAGTTGTGCAGCCAGCAGTATCCACATTTACGTAGCAAGTTCCTTCAGTTTCCAGAAATACTAATTTTGGAATGACTGCTAATCTTGTGCTGTTTCAGCTTGTTTTCTGTTCCTCTGTAATGCAGTCAAGATTGCTGCTTACAATTGCAAATTTTCAGATAGCCTAATCAGTAATGGGAATTACATTTGAGGGTGAATTTTTTTTGTAAGTTCCCAGATGAGACCAAACAAAATTCTGTTTCTTATGGTAATATTCACTGGGAGAGCACTTGCATTCAGCTGCAAGGAAATCATCTTCCTAGCTGACCATATTCAAGTTGTTGTTTCCCCAGTCAGATGGGCTATTCTCCTCGCTGAACAGTAGTTCCAGCACAGGTTCCAGGATGCTCAGCTCTGAAAGGTAAATTCACTAGATGCAGAAAGAGGAAGAAAAGAGAAATGGCTTGCAAAGGCAGTATGTTAACACAAAATTTTGATGCCTAATGGCATCAAAATATTGAATTGAAAAGCAAAAATACTGAATTCTTTTTGAAACTTGGGGGGAAAAGCCTAATTAATCAGCTGCATAATTGCACCATTCACTGAGTCTTGAGGCAGAAGGCAAGTACAGTTCACATCTCTTGAAGATACTGTTTCAGCCTCTCTGCAGACTCAGACCAAGATCAGACTGCTTTAAATTCACAGATGTGAAGTTACAAATGCTGCCAGAAAACCAAGTAACATATTCTTACTGTGAAGCAGTGGAATGACTTKAAGAAAATGCTGAGATTGCACATGAAAGCCTCTGTAGTTTGGTTGACTACCAAATTAGAGATCCTAGGAAAAAATCACTGCTACTTCTTCAATTTTTCTTCTTTTTCTCTTTTTGTTTATTTGGGGTATTTTCGCTTGTTGTGGCGGTTGATTGAAGATGTTTTATTTGGTCTCGTTTATTTTTGTTGTTTTTATTCTTGTTTCTTTGGGTTTTTTTATTTGTTTCCTTGTGGAAGTGGGAATATTAGTTCTGAGTTGAAGGCTAGAAAGACCTGAAAGATAAAAGTTAATTCAATAAAGAATAAATTACTAAACTAAGTTTTTAAATAGCACCTACTACATCCATAAATTGATGCTCCTGGGTAAGAGACACCATTTTTGCAAAAACCTATGTTTTTACAGAATTGAAAGAAAGTATGTATTCCTATTTCTCACTTAATCAATCCTTTTCACCTTCAGCTTCTTTTGTGTTTCTAGCTGGTGTGGGGGAAAGTTTGTCATCCTACGCACAGTTCTTCATCTTTCCCTTTCTTAATGTGGAAAAGACAAAAGAACAACCTTTTGAACCAATATGATATATCACTTTATTTTCTTATCTCTTCATTTTTGCCAAACAGTTCCATCAGGAACAGATTTGTTCCAAATCTTGGCTCCAGTGTACGTTGAACCAGTGATTTTGTGAGAGCCAAGACTTCACCCATTCCCCTGGGGAATGGTTTATATTTAGAAGTTTCCCAAGCACTTGGTGGCTTGTGTTCTCAAAACTGTATTTGGATTGTGCTGAACTATTTTTCAATTCTGATCTCCCTGTTTTCAGAGACTTAGTTATTACTTCTTTAACAGAACTTCAAATGACAACTTCCGGAAGCTGGAATAAAATTTAAACAAAATAGCTTCAAGCTGCTAAAACCACTCCTCTAGTCAAACCAAACCCCCTTACCTTGATTTCATACTTGCAAATGTACTATGGACTGCATGAGTAGGACATTGAATATGAAAAATTTTTCCATTTCAAAAAAACGGGACTTTGAACATAAGTGCCTGTCTGTTATTGACATAAATTTCAGTCAGTGAGAATAAAGAGTAAGAAATGCAATCAAGGCATTTCTTGTGAGAGTCAAGGCCTCTTATGAAGTTTCATAGCTTCACCAGGTTTGATAGATAGGTAACAATTATATTCCTTAGTATAAGATTTTTTTTTTCATGCAGATTGTCACTTTAACATCTATAGTATGCAGCTATGAAGTTTGAGTAAATATATAAACATTTAATCAGTTCAATATCCTGTTGCTCTTTAGTATATCTGCATATCTTAAAACTGCTCTGAAGAGATTGTGCTGCAATTCACTGAGACACTGAAAAGGCAGTAAGGAGTTCCACAGCATCAAAGACTCTGAAATCTATCTTTTAAAAGCATTATAAATCTGACATGAACAATTTATCAATTTAACAATTACTTCAGAAGCAAACTTTGCTAAAATGCATTCCTTTGGGTGTTATCTAACTAGGAAATAATTCTCCAGGTCTCTGCAAAATGTTACCCACCTTACTTGCCTTAGATTACACAGCAGATACTGAAATCATCTGAAACCAGTCAATTGAGAGGGAATTGTGTGATGCCAAATGATTTCGTATCCTCACAAACAGATAGCTGAAAAATGATGGAAAGAATTTTTTTTTTTTTTAATAGGTACAATTTCCTTTCTGCTTAGGTTTCAAGAAGCAACAAGTACATCCTGGAAGTTTCTTTTTCTATCCTTTCCTTTTTATTTTTTCTTTACTTTTCCTTTTTAAGAGCAGAATAAATGTCAGCTCCAGACTTCGTCTCAGGGAACTCAGGTCACCAGTTAAAAAATCTTTTTCTAAGAGGCTTAAAGATGTATTTCCCAGACAGAACTTGAGAAGTAGAAGACTAATCAGGGCATGTTGCTGAATACCCATATTCCACAGAGAGACTTTAAAGCATTTCTGGGAATGCTCCTTTGAAAATCCAGTCCTCTTGATTTTGAGAGACTGTTTCAATTCGCATGGCAATGCAGATCCAAAGTGTAATACTTTAAAAGGTGGTATGATCTTGCATCTTTTTTGTAAGGAACCTTCCTATGAAGGTTAGGTTTTTATAGAAAGTTAATCTGTTTACTTCTAGCATTTTCTTGAGAAAAAACCAGGAAGAATGGGATAGATAAATCTTTATATTTGTAAATTATGAGCCTGGATACCTCCTGTCTCCACTTTTAAGACATAAATGAAGTCCTTACATTTAGGGAAAATACTGAGGTATATTCTCTTATGATTTTGCTGAAGACTAGTGTAACTGATTTACATACACTGGTTGTTCAGTAAGATTTGGATCACACCAAACCCAAGAACAGTAATAATATTTTAGATTTGGGGGTTTTGTATTTTTAAAAATAATATGCAATTTAGACTAGCAAAAGTGGTCATACAAATAGCACATCTATGTATATGTAGTCTTCCATTATGCTGCACAAGTATTCTTTAAGGAAGAAGTATGCAAAGTCTAAAGAAATCTGTGGGATTCCTTCATATTTTGGTGGATTTTAGAAAGAGACAGACACATGACCCTTTAGCATAGGCAGTTCCAAATGCCCGATTTTTCTTTTCCAATCCAGACAAGAAATGTAGAGGTCCCTGAGTACTAATCAAGTCTGCCTAAGTAATCATTAACAAGTCTGAAACATAAAGTATGGAAGTCTCTCTCCTTACTCCTTGCTGTGCCTTCTCAGTCTTCGTRTATTTTACATTGATGTTTTTCCACTTCCTACAACATGTGTAACAAAATCTTCCTTCTCTATCCCTGATCCTGAGCCATTACAAGCAAATTCAATTTCTTAAAGGAAGGATTTTACAGGAAGAAGTTAAATGGCAAATTACAATTTTTATGATTAAAAGACATCAGTATGTAAACACCAAGAGTAGGGCTACCTAGATTTAGAGTTGTGTAAGAAGAATTATGTTACAAGAAAACTTGAGTCTCAGTTTCTGTCTTTTTGAAATAATTGCAAAAAAAGTCTGTCTGATTACACTGGAAGAAGGATCAGGCCCTTAGATATGTTGTTATAACTCTTCTTAAGACTTCTAAAGCCTGTGTTAGGATCTCAATTCTTGTCTGTCTACCTCAGGAATGAGAAGTGTATATTTTCATAGTCGTTGAATGTATATTTCACTGATTTAAAGCGTGTTTTGCAAAGCTGTCCTTGTCACTTCTAGACTGATATATTTATACGCACTTTCCCCTTCCAAATTCTATTTAGATAGCTGTAAAGAAAAAAAAAGCTGTCTGCACTACTACAGCATGTTGTGTATCTAGACATAATTTTACTACTGTCACAACATCAAGACTGTTTACTGAGAAAGTTATGAAATTATAACTTTTATTTAACCATTCAAACCTTGACATTAATTTAGGGAATGATTGAAAATACCTAGGACAGAAAAGGCACCACCACAGCAAGAAGAAAAAAAGAAATCAAACAACTACCCCACACTTTAAAAATGTCTGGAATATTCTTCTTGTGTATTCTTTTCTTTAATACAAGGGAATCAATATTAAGCTTTTTTTCCTTTCAAGCTATGTTTTCAACCTCCTTAAAAAGACCTACTGATCTTAATACCTCTTTGATAATGCAAAGTAAATAAATTTTTAAAACTTAGTTCATTCAGTATCAATAAACAATTGTTAGTTCAAATGTGCTTTCTTTGTTCAATGTATTAGACAGCATTGATTGTACACAACAAATGACATTAGAAGAACCAAAAGCAATTAATCAACTATTGTATATTTTCTTGGTTATACAGTGTAACAGAATTAACTTATTAGCTATTTAATTGCTTTGAAAGAAATGTGAGGTTTTCTAAAGTTTGCTGGTGAACACAAGGTGCTTGTCCATAGACAACCCCCAAAAACTGAGAAAATAGTGCACTTCACTTGAGAGCTTGATATAGACATTATCAACACTTCCAGCAACCCCACAAACCTAACACCTGGTATGTGCTAGGCTTTATTTCTCTTGCTGAAATTCTTTTTACATGTCTACAAAATTCAACATGAGGAGACCATGTGACATATTCTTTTTCTTCATATATATTAATTTGAAAAAGATCTAACGAGTAAGAAGTTGTGGAAAAGTCACATTACATTACCAAACAGATGAGTTTCTGTTGGGTAGCACATGATTGTTTCAAGGAAAAAGAAAATCACCCAGGCAAAAAAGCTAATAACATGTTTTTACAAGACTCCATTCTTTTTCATAATTCCAGAGATGGAGCACCTACGACACCAGAAATAAATATAGCAAGCTTCTAGCTATCTCTCTGTCTACCTCCATTCACACCCYGTGCTTTTTCCATCTCTGATATACACTGTCTCACCTTTTTTCCATTATTCSCCAGTTCTCCTTTGTTGTTTTGATAGCAGTGGAAAAGTTCCCTTTCAAGTTTTGAGATATAATCAGCAATTATAAAAATATCTCTCTCTCTGCCATTAAATTAAAGGGCAGAGGAACATGGTCTCAGCATCTTGGTCCGCAGTTCAGAGTTTTGAGCTGCAGTCACTACTGTGAGTTCGAGCGCGTGCAAAATACTTCATTATTTTGATCCTCTCCAAAACAGTGATTGAAAGTTTTCAAAAGCTTTATAGATATTTTGGTGGAGGGAACAAGACACACTAGAATGAGAACATATCTTACCTACCTTGGAGACTTCCTCATTAGCACGGATTCCTAAGGGGATAAAATCTGGCACCTCACTTTCTGCTTCTACCTCCTCTAGAGTCCATCAAATCGAACTGGACACTTAAATCCAATAGACTGAGTTTTCTTTCCTCTCTACATAGCTTTCTCATTCTCTTTTTTTTTCATCTTTTGTTTTCTTTTTCTTCTATTCTTTAATAAACAAAAGTGAAGGCTACCCAATGAATCTTGAACATAATAACACAGTTCTTATCTTTAATCTCTCTTTGGGCACATATGCGGTCAAGTCAGAGGTGAATTTTGCCACTACTAATGAAAGCAAGCTGAAGCCCATATCTCTTTTCTGAGCTAATTTTCGGCATGCCTAAAGTGGTTTTGCAGGTATTTGTTCAGCTGTCAATACAATTTTTTATCTAGGTAAACTGTAGTTTATCAGGACTAAACAAGTATACAAAAAAAAATAGTATTAAAAAAAAAAAATTCCAGGGAAAAAAATTTCATTCTTCTTTCACCATTTTAAGTTTTGATAGATTAAAAAATAATAAGTTTTAAAATACCTCTCCAAAAAGCAATACTTGGAGAGCGTTGTGCTATTCAAGAACAATATTTAGCAAAATTCTTGCTGCCAGGAACTTTTTCTGCTGCTGAGAAATGTGAAATATATTCTCGCAACTGTCAAGCAAATGCGCCATCTGAGAACATCCCTTGTTCCTCTTTCAAGTTCTCAATATTACCGCTAGTGGTCTAGGAGGCAATCAYAATTTTGAAACATGAGTTTAATTCTCTTTGCCCCGTTACTATATTGACAGAAGAACAATAAAACCTCTACTTGGAACCCGAAGTAAACTCCTCTGGTAGAATGAAAACATTGCAGATCAAAGGTGCCCCCACAGGGAAATAAAATACAACTGAGGACATGTTAAAGCAACATGCTTATATTTCTTCACATGTGCAAGAGATACTCTGACTTCCTGGAAAAAAAATTTAGTTATGCATTGGACTGATAAATGCAAACCTCCACTACGTCCGCGATCATCAAAAATACTCTGCCATGAAATATAGATCGGCTATTACAGCAGGTTGAAGAAAGCTGCTTCTTCTGGGGTGGTTATTTTGTTTTTGCTGTTGTATGTGTGGGCGGTATTTGTATTTTGTTTATTTTGTTTTGGGCTTTTTTTGTGCCTTACCATGTTTCTCAACAACTTGGATTTTTGTTGACATGAGACCTAGTATTCAATGAAGAAGTGAAAATCTTTGGAAAGAAGCAAATAATAACTTGAATACACGACATGTTGGATGAACTTCAGAATATCAGGATTCACAAAACTATTCTCCCATATTTTTTCTGCCTCACCAATTGTCTTAAAATATTTATTTATATTTTATTGTTGTATTTCAGTAGCTATCAATTAGACCTCTAATTGTACTTCGATTTTGGATAATTTCTGTCTATTTATAGTTTTCAAATGTATGATCTGTTTAATATTATTTCATGTTTTACTCTACAATCCAAGCCTGATACAACATTTACTGACTTGAACATTTCACTTTTTAGTTTTTAAAAGAAAAACCATACATTTTTGGGCTTCCAGATATGCTCAATGTTTAATTAGTTTTCAATTTGCTTGGGTCAGAGGTTTAAGCTACACTTTTTTACAAGCAAGAAAGAATTCAATTCTTTTCTCTATTTAACACTTAGCTGGCTGCTCTGATCAAATTGTTTTCTATTCCACTTTGTAAAACATATAATTATCAGACATTTAACAATTAGTCTAAAAATTTCTAGTTCTTCAACTGGATCTGAATTGACTTCTACTCTTTTTCCTTCCTGATCCAAACCTATCATGAAATAACAGAAACATGTTTTCCTCTCAGGATTTGTGTGCATCTTCCCAAAGCAGATGATAACCTTGAAGCTGTGTTTTAAATTTCTGTTTTCCATGCCCCCCAAATCAATTATCTCAAGATTCAACCTTATTATTCAGATCTCTAGATAATGGGATTTCAAATAAGTTTCCAAACTTGCACTACACCAAGCCTGTTGATATTATTTATTGCCTGTATCATAGGCCACAAAGAGAGAGATTCAGACACCGATTGTGACATGGGATGTCATTTGGGTTTTCTAAAATTTGGTGACTTTATATTATGAGTTTAAACTCTCAGCTGACATCAAATCTTCAGAGTCAACAATATTTAGACAACAGAAACACATACACACATATTTCTACTTTTTAAAAAGTTTAGGTTATCTTCCTGTCCTCTGCCTTTCTCTCTAGAAATGCATGGGGGTCACTTGTGGATCCTATGTAATATCTGCCGGATCTACACAGACAACTCAGATGCTCTGGGGTGTTTCACAGGCCGGTAAACATCATTATCTAGGTAACTAAACTGCAAACATATTAGTTAGCCTATTGAATCATCCTCTATGTTCCCTAAACTCCATTATACACAGGGTGTTAAAAGTCAATAAATCTAATGTCGAATCCTATCAAAAGTGTAAAAATGAAGTTCCTGATAGTGAATGTTTACAAGAAAGTGGCTGATGGTATCTTCACTAAATTTCAGTCCTTTACCTTGACTTTCAGCTAGTTCTGATGAAATGACGAGTTTGCATGAGATATGAAAAGAATGAACATCATTCACATCACTGAACAGGCTTTGTACAGAAGTATATGAAATTTAGCAAATCATAATTTAAGCCTAGCAGTTGCAGTTAACCAATCATTCAATTAGTATGTCTTTAATTATTGATTTAGTTAATGATAACTATTTACTATTCATTTGATATTTTAATGTTATTTAATATTTAAGACTCTTTATTAATAGCTGATATTGATGAATTAATTCTAAGAGAAAAGACTCAAAATGCAATGTAAATTTTGTCAAGCCYTTTGTTACGTGAGATGGAAACTACACACCCACCCACATCCACAAACACACCCACACCGACACATTGTTTTATGCTGGGATACATAATAAAGGGCTGATGATATTAAATCTTGGACTGCATTGGTCAATAATTATTTTCCCTCTAGTAATTTGTGTAATTTTTCCAATAACCTTACATGACTGTTGACCTTACCAAGATATTTTCCATACTTTCCTTAAAAATATTCATTTTTGCTTTGCTTTGCTTTGCAGTGTTTCTTTTAGGTTCAGCACAGTCTTAGTCTTCTCCTTTAACAGCAAAGGTAATTTTATCTTGTGTACAAGATTTTGAAGCAATTTTAGCATTAAGTGTTACGGAAACATATGGCCCAATGTTTATCTTGTCTTATGCAACATCAGTTTTACATAAAGCAAACTTTCCTGAAGCTGTTAATCTTATGACATATGGCTTATTTTACAATTTTTTTTTACTCCAGTATTTTGAGTGTGGGAAAAACCAGTTTAACATGAATCTCCAAAATGACTGGGAACCATTGTTATTTTGCTGCTTGGTAAATAATTAGGCTGTCACTTTAGGATCAACCCAGGACAAGAGGTTTTCCTTCTAGGTCATCATTAATGGTGAGGAGTCTGTTGAAAACAAGAGTTGTGTTCCAAGCCCAAGTCAAACATAAGTGAGTTGTGTAATAGAACTGGTGGGACTCTTACCTCCCCTGCATCAATGAACAAGACAAGGTCAGAGACTGTCTATTACAATTCTTTTCCAGCAACTTGAATAATTTTCTATAATTACAATAAATAAATGATAAAGAAGTCACATATTTATTTCCCATTGCTGAATTGCATTTATGCTTGTGTTTCGTTTTGTRTTTGTAGTAAAAAGGTTTATGACAAAATCCTTAATTTTCTGGTTGTTGGTAATTAATGCTGCAATGCAACTTTTTAAACATGTACAGAAAAAACACGGCAGTAGCATGCCAACTTCTCATTCAAATTAACACGAGGACTACTATACAGGTGGTTTTATTCTGGTGTTCAGTTCTTTAACTGTCAGTATTACTCTGAAGAGATCCAATTCTGGAGACTCTTTAAAAGTCAAGGTTACAATTTAAACTAGCAATTAATATGCCATTTATACCATATTGCCATTAAATCTGATACACAATTCTAAAACAACAAACTAATCTCTTATTTTAAGTACATTGCAGCAGATATTGAAATCAGAATTACTTTTTTAAAGTCAGAACCATAACCACACCATCTTTGGTGATATGCACATTCAGAGAGAAGTTATGCACTTTCCTAATAGTCTATAATTAGTTATTATCTGTAAATTTAATTCAGCTGTTCTTTAAAAAATTTTGGCATATTAATCAAAAGACAAAACTAAACAGATTAGTTTTTGGTTTGTGGGATTGCGTTTTTAAGAAGCTGCAGTCACATAAAGAAAAAAATATTTTCATTCTGTTTTGTCTCAAATTTTGAATACCATTAGATTAACATTTGAAATAGTTCTTTTCTTTTTCTCATATATGAATATTGTACAAATGCCAGAGACAGCTTTGCCATTTAAATGTGGACAGTGTTTGTTATTCTATACATATATTGATAGTAATAATTAATCATAATATTGAACATCTTTGTAAGATTCCTAAGGAATCTAAGTGCCCAATGAATTATGTTCTTATCTTCTATATATGGGAATTGGAGGCACAGAGGGGAAAAGAATTTGTCCAGAATCTCACAGTAAATCAGTAACAGCATCATAACTAGAACATAGATTTCCTGAGCCATATCTCTGCTTTAACCAGAAGATGATCCTGACTGTGTGAACAAGGAGTGTGAAACAAACACATGTAAAATAAATATTTTCTCTAAGCAGAATGCTTTGTTTAAAATTATGGAATTTAAACAAGCAACAAACAAAATGGGTTTTTTTTAGTGGATAGATTCACTGTAAAAAATGAGAGTAAAGGTAGGGAAAGAGATATGTTCATTTTTAGAGATTTATTTTTCAGTAATGAACATTCCAGAGTTTTAAAACAAAAGAGGTCTATCTTTAGGCTTCAACTAGGAGCTATATTAGACTACATGACAAGTGAAATCAGGTGGATGACTACATATACGGCAAGGTAAATTTATTCTGAGGTGAGATAAGAATTTCTCGAAGCATATATTTGAAATTACAATTGTATTGTTTTTAAAAATATATCCACTGATTGCCTCAAACCCCAAGCAGCAATGAATTTATTTCCCCCTTCACTGGAGACTCATTTGTAAGAAATATGGTGGCACAAACATCTTTCAATTTTTCTTAAGAATTGGTCCTTCGAGATTACAGAAGAATTAAGTGCATGAAATTTTATTGTTGATTTACTTACAGAATTTCCCATGAAGTTATTCCCTGGAGACCAGATACTGACCCAAACTGAAAACTCCATAGTTCCATGATTAAATTTCCTTTTTAAAAAATATTTTCTCCCATAAATATTTGTCAGTTTTTCTCGGACGCAGATATAAGCTTTTTGGAACAAGCATTGTACAAATGGGTTGTGATGCAGTGGGAAACTTTTTACTGACTTTAGTGGGCTTTTAAAAGCACATGACTACATTATATTTCTGCACAGAGGTTTTGGTGTTACTTTCACCCGCTCTCCTTGTTCCATTGTAGTGTTGTGTGTTCTCTTACACACAGCACCTTTTTTTGGTGTTTATATCATAAGGGTAAGTGTAAGCTTTTCCCTTTTTATTTATCCAGTAAAATTGGATTCCCATCTTCCTTGACCTTCCAAGAGCTTATTTAAAAAAAAAAAAAAAAAAGAAAAAAATAAGATAGCTGGTCTGAAAAATAAAATTTAAGAAGTGGAAATAAGTCTGTTTGTTTTGTAATTTTAGATTAAGGAAGAAATGCTCTGTCATTTTTTATTTTTAATGTTTCTTCATATCTCAGTGCTGTTAATTTGCACTTGGCTTTTTGAAATACAGGGAAAGGTACCACATCATTTCAGAGAACAAATTGGTTAAAGAAAAGAAGGAACATATCGTTCTTGTACATGTACAGCATCACTGAACTTATGACACCTTATCTAACTTAGACCGTGGCTACACTTGAACCATAATTAATAGTAAATGAWATCTGTGACATGAGGAAATGTAATTGCAATATCTATTAATTTATGTAGAAGACATAGCTTCTAAATTTTTAAAAGTTCCTAAATGTAATAGAAGACTATAGGTAGAGTTGGATATGTTGTTCCAGCTGGTGCTAATCTAGGTTAAGAGGTGACCACAGCCTACTGACAACTCCTCATTAACATCCCACACACTTGCTGCCTGATGCAGACTGACAAGTGCACTGTCTGAAAGTATAACTACAGAGGTAGCTGCTTCCCACACGCAGTTTACCTTTAGCAGGGTCATTTGTTTGCTTGTCACTAAGTTTTGTCAGAACCAAGGGTGGAGATGAACATACTAGGATGTGTCTTAGGACCTTATCTGAATGAAAATCTATGCTTTTTACTAGTTTATATGAATGTCTGCCTAGAAGTATGGTCTGAATGGCTTTACATCAAAGGTATACATAAGCGGATTAATGTCAATGTAGGAGTATCATATGGACTGCTGGATCAATAGATCATACACTTGGCTAAAAATACTGATCCCAAATTATTGTAAAATAGATGAATAGGCCTCTCTCAAAGGCAGTTGATCCCATTCCAAGAAATAAAGCATTATTATTATTTGGAGGTGTTTTCTTGAATCCCATGTTAGATGACATGCATTCCGCCATTAAAGTGCTGAAGCTTAATGAACCACCAATCTTTCCGTGGAGGCTTTCAACAAGATTAAACTTGAATTTGCTTCCTGAAAACAGACGAAGCTTTTAAAAGGATCTTTATACTACATACCTAAAGTTGAAGTACATTCAAGGGGTTTAAATTGAGTGAGCTGGATCTTACTCCTAAAATTTACCAGCATATGTTCATTTAGATACCTTGTTACATGTACCTGTTGTCCACAAACAGTATAAACAGTGTATCTCTCAGAATGTTATGCAAAAATCCTGAATATTCACTATCCAACGATGTATAAAAAGCTGATATGCTGTTGTAATTAAGTGTTAGTACTCCTGCCTCTGAGGCTAATCGTGATGTAAAACCAGAAATCCTTTCCTGCAGGAAATCATCAAACTCTCAATTTTTAAAATGAACATAAGAAGGACTCACACAATTTAAAGTAGACAGTGATGTTGTCATGTTTGTCATAATTTTTTTAATAGTGAGGTGTAGAGGATTCATCTGGAATGATGTATTTATCCTCCTCTCTTCAGGGCAAAAGGCCTGTAAGTCTCTTTACAAGGCAGCATCTTTTCTTAGCAGTGGAAACTATTGATTAGTTCCTTGATGGCTCACACATTCCTGAAGAATGTAAATGCAATATTTGCATAAAGTCACATGCAAAAAAAAAAAAAAAGGAATACAAAGTATACAGGAGGAGGGAAAATTGCTAGGTCAGTAAGTGATTTTGAGAATCTAGTTTAAAGTACTTATCAAAATGAAGGGCATGGTGTGCTCTGGTTGCTCTTTATAAATATAGAGGGGTTAACAGGGGAGGGAAAATGGAACAGAAGTTCCAGATTGAGCCGGGTCAAAAATGTGGTGAGTAGAGAGCCTCCTTCAAGACAGATGTTAAGCAAGTCATAGGACACCAGCTGCCATGAGTCAGAAGTTCAAGATTTTTCTGAAGCTACACCTGGACATTCTTATTAAAATATACGTCTGCACACAACTGGGAGCAAATAAACACCAAATGGCAACTGTGAGAGATACTCCAGTAGAGACATATACTTTCCAGGGAAACTATGAGTTTAATACAGTTGAAGTTGACCTGAGCCCTATTTGCCCCATTTTGACCCTAAGAGGGTCAAAGAAAGTTGAGTAACTTTTCCAGCCTTGGCCCTAGACCTCTCAGTTTGGCCAAGAGCTGAAAGAAGCTGTTTAGGGAGGAAGTTCACAAAATTGTTCCTTCCCAGAAGGAGGAACAGTTGAAGAATCAGTCATGCCATTGCAGTGACATGATTATGGAGGCCCTGATTACTCAAATAAGATGTTGTTAGATGTTATCATGACAGCCTGATACAGACAGATGTGGTGAAAACACTGTGCTTTTATCAAAATATTTRTATAAGAGGTTTTATTTTTCACACGAAAATTATACTAAAACATAAAAGTATTGCCTTTGCCAGTACTGAGATATTCTCTTGCCAAGACTAAAGGCCAAAATGTATATCATGTAACAATCCAGCACTTTCTCATAGTGAAATGTGGTGTCATTTCAAAATTCTCTTATGACCTTTGAAAAATTAGATATTTTTACACTAATTTGACTGGTATACTTTCATCTATATACAGTACACCTTCATTTCACTTCACCACTCATGTCTAATAGAACTAGACTACACCTCTGTAAATAAATTGCAGAAATTTAAGGAAAGACAGGCTACATTCTTTATACATTTCTTTACAGTATGCAAATCACAATTATCATTCTGCTTAGCTGACCTTGGTATCTGCAGGGTCGTTCTAAAATGACCCTCTTCTAACCTGTCCTCTAGAGGCTGATGGCACCTCTTTTTGCCTTTTCTTTTTTGCATGCCTGGGGCACTTGCTGCTTTTTCATATTAACTTTGCTCACCTGCTGTGAAAAGTCTAAGCAAAACTGTTTAAAAAATAAGATTCTCATTTTTGGTGTTATGCAAATGATATCAAAGTCAAACCTTGGATAACCTCAGCTTAAGTACCAAATCTCCCCTCTTCTGGGTGATTCATTAGTGGAATCAGAGGCCATGGCCTCTACTTCTCCCCCAGGAAATGACCCACCTTTGTCCATATGGAGAAAGTCTTTCTGAAAGTACAGTTGTTTTATAGATAGAGCAATTCAAACTTGGCATTGTCTTTAAGCACACTCAAAAAGAGAAGTTGATATTGAGTAACTACAATTTCTGATTAATCAGGAAGATGAATTTATATTATGAAGCATGTCTCAGACAGACCTCTGACTGTTAAAATGTCTCAAATCATGTYAGTTTTTAAATCTTTTCTCCAGTAACAAGCTTGCAGAGTTTTGTCAAGATGCTCAATTTAYCCAGACAGAATGACAGTTCCCTCACAAAATCCATTGTAAGTGCAAATAAGAGACTAAGAGGAGCTGGAGTTGCTAAGAAGGAGGGCAACCAGGAGCTGTAATGTTTTGTAAAGTATTATGGTCTACAATTGTGTCACATGAAAAGGGGAGATTTCCTCAACTCTTAGTACTTAATTTGTCTGTCAGCACCCCAAGAAAGCCGAGAGACCCTTGTGCCAGACCYGTCTGTGAGTGTCCTGTTAGGGGGACCCCTCACTGAGCAGTCCTGCTGGGTCAGAGGGTGGTTCGACTGACTTATTCAGGGACACACATCAACAGCATAAGGGAGACCCTTCAGTGTTCCTCTTTGTTTGAGTATGTTACCCACTGCCAGTGATTGACAGTGCCCATGAAGGACTCACACCAGCTGTTCACATGGCGATCTTTATTAATATAAAATTGTGACAGGTTCATGTTCAAGTATCTGACTGCAAAAACATATTCAAAGAAATATACAGATGACCTCTAATCCCAATAAAAGCATTCAACACAAAATAGAGTGTGGTTCTTACCCAATAGGCATCCCTACAGGGGAGAAGACAGGTCCAGCCTGTTGACTGATCCCAGTTACGATGGAGTCTTCCCTAACTTTTCCCTCGTTCTCAACGAAATTTTGTACTATTTCTCTATGTTTAGGTGGAGCTTGAGTAACTCCAGTCATACATACCTTTGTTACTGACTGGTGCAAAATTTTCATTTCATTTTTAAAGATAAGTCAAAAAAATATAGAACACTTGCCTGGTGAGGGGTGGTGGTATCTTGGAGTCAGGTAACTTTGGGATGGAGGTGTGAGTTAACATTACAATTAGGCTGTAATGAACCAAGTTCATCTGAGGAGAGTGATTTTGCCACAGTTGTTAGCTCAGCAGGAGGACAACTTCTTCTCTCTCCCTTGGTTGACAGGTGCTATGTGGTTTCTCACCTGCAAAATACCACCAAGTTCCCCTTCCCACAAGGGTTTCAACAGAGCATTGCTGTGGTGCTTCCAGTCTGCTCTCAGCTCTGTTCCATCCCCCTCAGCAGGTGCTATGGTTGCAGACTGTGGGTGTGAGGAATCATCATGGAATAGGTTTCAAGCATGCCAACCGCATTCCATCCAGGGAGCAGCAACTGTATTTTACCCTATAATTTCCGTACCATTATAACCTCTGTCAGGATGTGAATAAAACTTCTCGATTTCCTTTAATTTTACCTGCAGCCATCTTTCCACAAATTGGAACAGAACAGATTAAAATCTTTTTTGATGTAACTCCTTCAATATCAGTGGAGTTACACCTGTAATAACATTATATGAGGAAAGCAGTTTACCTTTTGTTTACACAAGTTGTGTACATTTCTTCAATTGCATCTGAATTAAAATCATTGAATTTTCAACGGACTAACCAAGAAACAGATTTTCATTCAATGTCACCTTGCACCATAGCCACTTAGGAATTTATCACACCTTTTTAAACCTGTTAAGCTCACTGAAAACCAACATTAACGATTTTGATTTTTACATACCTTGTATAGCTGAAAAGAGTTACTACCTATGTAATTTTTAGGGATCCTTTCACAGGTTCTATCATTGCTCATAGATTTTTGCCATCATGGACGAAGGATCTCAAAGACATCCAACATCAGAACTGAGTTGCAATTGCAGTCTAGTCTAAGGTCATGCTTCATGAGGACAATCCTGGTAGAAAGAAATATKACATTATTTTCCCTGAACAAGTAATCTAAAAGAAGTTCAGTTGCTTGCTGAGAAGAGTGGTAGCCATGCCACAGTTACTTAAAAACTTGTCTTCACTCTGCTGCCCAGTAAATCAAGCAGTGGTAAGCAATCTAAAAAGGAAAACAAACACTTTATCCATGCACACTGAAAGTGCAGTGTAAGCACCAAGCTGGTAAATTCTAGTGTCATTAATCTTTTTCTACAGGGCTCCCTGTCACCGTCTCTGCATTGGCAACACATACTTAAGTCTGCATTGAGAATGAAGAACCACTTCGCATTGTTTTGAAATCTGTCTAGCTTCATGGTTGTAAAAATTCTCTTTTTTTATGCTGGAAAAATCAAAACAACTGGATGATAATAGATCACATAGTTAACTAGTAGAATGTTTTTCACCTCTCCACTAAACGAAGTACTGTAGTTCCTTTTTTGTCTACCTCAAAAATATGCACTATGACTTTATACAAACTTACATTACTGTTTGGCAAGTCTTCAAGTAAAACTTTATGAAAACAGAGGTACATCTGTTTCATTTCCATTTACTGTATGCATACTCTGGTTCATACCCTTTAGGTCCAAACCCCTTCTTTCTAGTTGCTGCTACAAAAAAGTAATACCAATTGAAGTGCTTAATACCCAGCCTTTTATTAGCTAAATGACATGCAAATAGTGTGATTATAAATTAATTACAAAATGTAGCCTTTTCCTCAACCCTCCATCAGGCTGTTCCATTCTCTCCAAGCATAGCCTATTTTGCTCTCCCCAGTGGAATGGWAATGTAAATGTAACAGCAAAAAACAACAGCACAAAGTGTGTTAAAATCCTAGAATTATACCAACTGGTGGATTGTCTGTGCAGAATACTAAATTTCTTCTTTTGTTATGTCCTGTCAGAGTTAACATCATTCAAAAAAATTTAATTGAAGACAATTATTGGAACAGATGAATCATAGGATAGAAATTATACTATGCTTATTGTTGGTTAGGTAACCTGGGCACCACTGGGTCTTGAAGAAGAGACCGCTATTATTATTCTTACCTGATAACAACATGTGCATTAAAAACTTAAAAGCTGAGTAGCCAGACTAGAAAAATAAAAACTAGTCAAATCCTGTTAAACTAAACTCATTCAGCCATTTAAGAAGATAGAGGCGCTTTTCCTTTCTCAAGAGATATAGTCCAGCTTCATTGTGAAAAAAGAACTAATTATAAGCATAGCATCAGGTCTGTCTATTACTGCAAAAACACTTTGTCCTGGAAACTGAATGATRTGTTGGCAGTGGACAAGTCCAGAAATTCTGATGTTAAGAGAAGGCAGGACATCTGTCCTCAACCTATCACCAGAGACACTACGGTATCGCTGGTAAAATGAATGAACGAAATTAAATTAAGGAATGACATTGTATAGGTAAAACTTAAAAATATCAGAAGTTATATTTGAAACTCTGGAAAGATAAATAAGCAAATAAATAAAAGCTTAAAAACAGTTTACAAGATTGAGACTTTTTTTGTGTGAAAGCATGTGTGATGTAGRTTAATCAAAGTTAATAAAGACAATAAATACAAAGACAACTTTAAAATTTATTTTTTCAGTATGTCCTGTTGAGTGTAAGGATCCAAAACTCCAGAGAACATCAATAGGATCAACAACCCCATGGCCTCCCATTTTTTGATAAATTATTCTTCTCTGTAATTTTAATTTATATCATGAAATATTTCTTTATAAGTATATATRAACTATTACGTTTGGTTTCTTCATGAACATGTGACAAAAATTCTTAGCCTTTGAACCTTTAAAAATATAATCAGTTAGTAATCCTGGTGGAGGCTATATTGTCTTTTATATCTTTAATTAAGATAAATTAAATTAGCAGAAATGTAATCAAGAAAGAGAATATGGTTAGAATACTATATAGCAGTTAACCAAGTGAAAAAGGAGAAGACTGTCAAGAAATATCAAATTAAAACCTCGATTTGGCTGAGTTACCAAACTGTCTAAATATTTCTCACTAAAAGAGACAGAATACATTAGCTTTTTCAAACTTTTATTTTGTTTAAAAGTAATGATATATTTGTGCAGTAACAATGGAGGTAAACATCAAAAAATTCAAACTATCTTCATATAATTCAAATCAGATATGTGTCAATTTCCTACGGTTTTCATTAAAAGTAATGTAATTATTAACCATATGAAAGTATTTTACACAAATATATCCTARCAAAATTAATCTTTGATTTCTATGGATATACAACACATTTTCAGAGCAATGCAAAACAGGAAGTAGGTCTTCATTATCAATGTTGAGAGTTCACAGAGCCAAATGATAATAATGACAGCTCTCTTTGTTAACCATCATGAAAACTTAAAGAAATATAGCTAATAAAACTAGGCTAGACCTAGTCTGAAGTAAAAAACTAGGCTAGACCTAGTCTGAAGTAAAACTCACAGCATAGGGGATATGTTACACAGTTCAGAACACTGAATCAAAGAGGCCACCACAAAAGCCAAAGATGAATTTTTCATTTTTCTTAACTACCACTGTATATAAAATTGAAATTTAAAATTAAAATATATTCTTTTTATTTACCTGTATTTTAAAAGTGATTTTTTTGCACTGTAATCTTCATTGCCTTAACATGGTAAAAGAGGGAGAATAAAATTAACTGAGTTTACCACATGCCATAAAATATATTGTTAGGGAATTAGGACATATATATATGGCCAGATGCAACATAGTATTTCGAAGTGTCATTCTTTAACAAAAACATGTTGTAAGAGCTGCAGTTAGAGAAATGTTTCAATGAAGGTAAGTTATAAYGGTTCATTGTGCTTTATGACATCTTCTTGGAGAACATAATTTCAAGGAATGAAGAAAATCTTTTCTTTATCATTGTATTACTTTTTTTCCTCAAAAGAGGTCTTATGGCATGAAAAAATGTTAAATTAATGTCTTGGATTGTAGCTTGTATCACACCATTGGTGGAGCCTGATACCAAAGCCRAAGTGCAGGATCAAAACCACTGCAGCCAAAGAGCTAGGTGTGTTTTGACTGCATACTTGTCTTGTAGCCAGGTGTAAAGTCTGCTCACATGTTTGCATATGCTTTGGTCCTGTTCTAATGCATGGCAAACTGTTTTATTTGCTGTCTGTGTGTGGAGGAAGAGCTGGTTCACTGTTGAAACACTGTGCAATCGCAGTATGTCCTTAATCACAACATTTATTGAGAAATTTTTATTCCCTTGAAGCCTGAAAAAGATGGCACATTTGTTGTCCTGACACCTTTATTCTTCATACTGAAATCTGTAGACTATTTTTATCTTGCTCTGTGTTCAGATTTTCCATAACGAGGCTGAATCACTTCATTTTGTGGGTAGTCCATGGTTTGAGCTCTTAGCTGTGATAGTGATGGAGTCTGTATCTAAAGTAACAAGAACTATGGACTAACTATGAAAAAGGAAAGGGTATTAACCGACCTGATGAAAGCCCAGACTGAACCTGTAGACTAGACCAGGACCTTTAGTTTAGTTCCCTATAAAATGAATCTAGTTTATACACTCCATAAAGTGAATCAAAGTATGAATAGCAGAAATTCGTTTCAAAAGTACACTTCTGATGGAAAAACTGCATTAAATGTTGATATTTCAAAATGTTTGTCTGTGAAATTGAGCTAAAAATTGGAAAACAGCAAACTATGTAAGTTAAAATCAGCTAAAATATTCCAGTTAAAACATTTATCTGAGTTCAGCCTGGCAATCTAATGTCTCATATGTATTGCAACTGTGACTCCACACTACTCTGCCCTGAGTATTTCCTATGGATTATATAATATAGACAGTATATGGACTTTATTCTCTGAGTAGTCTRTATTTTTCATGATACAGATACTAAATTGATTGTTAGCTCATTCAATATGGTAACTTCTGCAGTTGATAAAGCACTTGGTAATAAATCAAGTCTAAATATGTGTCATGCTGACAAATCTGACATGAATTTTAAATTCTGGCTGATCCAATATAAAATGTTATTTCTTGTCTTTGTTTATGTTCTTACAGTCAGTCCTTATACATGGAAAACAGAAACTTTCATAAAATGCATTTAAAAATATTCATAAAAGCAAACTTTTATGTTTATATTTTTAATTGGTCTTGATTTATTGCAGGTTGATAATCAATATGGTTTTGTCATTTTAACGTGATAAACAGAGAAAACTGCTTACATCTTCTTTCTTGAATAGGCAGTAAGTTCAGTCAGTAAGGCCTGACTCCTTTTTAATAATAGTAAAAAAAGTCAAATAAGCAAGTTTGCTGGAACATGTAAAGAAAACCTAAGTGTTAGCTGTGCTTTTAAAGGACATGTTTTAAAGGACTTGTGCTTTTAAAGGACATGTTGCCTGGGCACAACATTCATCAGGACAACACAGCTTTACAGAGAACCTTATGGATTGCAAATGCCTATGGGGAATACATGTTCAACCTAAATATTGACTACACCTGTAGATGTGGAACTGGGGCAGGCTTGCCTCTATCGTCCTTCCAGATTTGGCAGCTCCTAAATTTTTATTAAAATAGTGTATTTACACATAAAATACTTTGAGTTGTCAAAAATCATTACTCTAAACAAAGCTCAGAGTAAATTTCTATGGTGAATTATTACACCACTAGTTTAATGGGATGTTCGTAGTTTTTCTTCCTAACCTTGGGACTGTACAGTATTTTATCCAATAAAAGCAAGAAAGTATACTTTTTTTCTTCCTGGTTAAAAAAAAATAAATTCCATGTATCTTTAAGACTGGCAAAGTAGCATAAATAGTTGTTAGTTATGATCAGCCTACATACTCCTTAAAGAAATCAAATCTCTTGGAGCAATGAATGCTGTAAGGTCAGTTTTACAGAGTGAATGATAGTATAGTTTGGAAAGACCTTAAGTTTAAAATGGAGTTAGGGATTCTGGAAGATAAAAAGCTCAAAGCAAATCTCTCAATGTAAGGTGGCCAGGAAAATAGTAAATGTTGTTCCTAGACTGCATTACACAAAAAAACTAACTCTAAATCAGCCAGAAAGCAGATTAGAAAATAGCACTCCCACATCTCAAATGAGTTTTTTAACTACATGCTTTTCCTAAAACAAGCCTCCTTGAATCTTTGTTATTGGAATTAAATTATTTCTGAGACAGAGTACCAATGATTGAAACSTCCAAGGACACGGAACTGAAAAGGAGTTTATCTGTATTTCCACACTACTGCAATGAATGTTTAAATATTCATAAACTGTAGAACAGTGTGAACAGAGAAAACATAGAASATCTCTTACATGCTCAGACTGTGTACCTCATAACTTCTGATAAGTGAGAGCTGTGGTTTCATTTTTCCTCAGGCAGAAGTGACACTGTGGCTAGCTGATAACTTTTTTTCTAACACACAGCTAAAAATAGGGCATACTGTACTGTCAAACTAATGCCTAATAAGGATGATTATCATTTCTCTTAAAATCTTTGGCATGCTCAAGTAGGTAAATTTTTCTCAGACAACCAAATTTTTTTTGGCCCACTAAATTCAAAATATTTTTGATTACTTCTACTCAGAAGGCGATGTCATCATTTAGCATAAGTGAGACCATCACAGGAWTTTTTTTTTTCTCTGGGGATATTATATGAATGCTCCAAGAGTCATCATTGTCCTTGGAAGACACATTTTGTTTTGAGAAACTAAGAGAAGCTCTATCTACTTATGTAAGAAAAGAGTATGAAATTACTGACCCAGATTAGTGATCTTTACATGATACATATAACAGAATCACAGAATCTTCTGAGTTAGAAGGAATCCACAAGAATCACCAAGTCCAGCTTCTGGCCCTGCACAGCACCATCCCCAAGAGTCACACCACRTGCCTGAGAGCATTGTCCAAATGCTTCTTGAACTCTTATCAGGCTGATGCTGTGACCACTTGCCTGGGGAGCCTGTTCYAGTGCTCTGCCACCTTCTGAGCGAAGAATCTGTTTCTAATATCCAACCTAAACCTCCCCTAACACAACCTCAGGCCATTTCCTTGGGTCCTGTGTCTGGTCACCACAGAGAAGAGATCAGGGTCTGCCCCTCCTCTTCCCCTCATTAGGAAGTTGCAGACTGCAATGAGGTCTCCCCTCAGTCTCCTCCAGGCTGAATAGACCAAGTGGCTCAGCCACTCCTCATATGGGTTCCCCTCAAGGCCCTTCACCATCTTTGCTGCCCTCCTTTGGACATTCTCTAATAGTTTAATGTCTTTCCTATACTGCACTGCCCAAAACTGCACACAATATTCAAGGAGAGGCTGCATAGACAGTGATGAGAAAGAGGGTTGTGTGATCCAGAAAATGTGTTAACAGAATGCAATGGCTGAAAAATAAGTTAGAAAAATAAAAATGGAAATGAATGGAAATGTCAAAAAATCAACATATTTTTGCCCTTCTGTGTTGTAACAACTTTGAAAGCAGTATGACACATACTCTATCACCTGAAGATGTCGATTCAAAGTTGTTCTATTTCAGTGACAATTTGCTGAGCCTGGTATCAGCATTGCTTGGTGGAACTTTATATCTGGTACTACGCAGGAAATTGGTTTTATCAAAGTATGTCTCCTGAAATCTAAGCTCACTTCAAATTGGSAAGGCAGTTATATTTTTGCAGGGCAGGAGAATTTGATTCATATTTAGTTGAAAGCTTTTCACAGTTATAATTTTTCCTTTTCTGTTATGGTAAATCAAGCTAATGTATCCTTCCTTGCCCTGTATGATCATGATTGCTACTAGTATTTGGGACCTACACCGGAAATGGCTATGTTACCGATGATGTGAAAAATAGTGAAAGACACATTCTCTGTCCTAGAAGATCGAGTGTCCATGGGGTGAATGAGTTGCAATTCACTCAACTCACAGTCAACTTAATAAATTAAATTTAAGGAAATGCTTATCTATCCACCTAGGCAAAACAAAACAGTTTTTACGTGCCTTTAGTCCTCGATTGCTCAGAGACTGCTTTTTATATGTTTTGTGGTAGTCTGGAGGCTCTTTAAGTATCATTCATGGGGTCCATAGTGATAAATGTCCTTTGCAGAATTTGAAGTTGATTTGTCATCTGCTGAACACTGAAAAATGTAGTATTTGTTGAGCAAAAAAGAAGAACAAATCTTTGTTTAAGGATTAAGATGAGCTATATCCCATCTATTTTACTAGACTGGCTGGAATAGGCCTGTGCAATGCATGCAACATATTTTGTTAACAGAAAGATTTTTAACAAACAAAGTAGCTGCTGCTGAAAAATATTAAGCTTCTGAATGAAAAAAGTATCCTTTTTATATTATTGGATCACAGCTAAGAAGGCTGAAGGTCTACATATCTGGCCATAATCTCGAGGTATGAATGCACACTACCCTTTTGTTCTAGAACATAAGAAAATGCAGGATTTTTGTTTATCTTTCAGCCAAAACTGTATTCAGGAAAAAGAAATGTTCTCAGGAAGCCCTAAATTTCTTCTTCTTTTCCCACTAAGATACCTATCCTCTAGGAACAAATTCAATTGCTGGTTCATTTCCATCAGTCATGAATATATTTTGATAACTGTAAATGTTGACTCACAGCTGACAGAATCTCCAACTCAGCTAAATTGTATCCTGTGCTATTTATTTATTAATCTTTCTCTTTTAATTATTAATGATCTTACAATTGCACTAAGCAAAACTATTTAAAAAATTATGGAAGCTATACCATCAAAAGTATGATAAATAGTTGGACTGGTGAAAGAAAGCTCAGCAGGAGAGTGTGATGACAGAGGAACATTAATTCTTGTTAATCGAAATCAAATCAAGTTGTAGCTATGCCAATAACTGCCATCAGTATACTAGGGCAGAAGAAAAGGAGCAAATAGAGCAGAATGCAGAAAAGTCTTTTATTTGATATGAATATATCTAATGGACTATTATAATCTTTTTTTAAAAATTACAACCTGGTTTTGACCTTATGAGACCACATTCTCAATGCTTCAGATTCAATGCAGTTAATTAATTAACTTTAGTGAGTCATTTGCATAGTAAATGAATACAGATTAGACATTTAAAAGGTATTCTTTAAGAATTCATTGTACAATGCAAAGTACATCAAGAGCTAGTGGACTGTCCTACAGAATTGAACAGAGATAAAATGAAGAGGTTTTACATAGATAAATGACTCTTGAAATCTACAAAATTTATTATGAGTTTGTGACAATTTTTAAATCTCCGTTCTTTAATTGCAACTTTTAAAATTATAATTTTAAACAGGATATTTGTGTCTATAAAAATGTATAGGGCTTTTCCATAATATTTGTACTATTACATATTATAGTCAAATGATGTTAAATAAATATCTAATAATTCATAACATTGCCCCATTTATAAGAGAGAATAATCTCATTTCTGTTTCACAAGACAAACTACAGGAAATAATTTAAACTAAGAGTTTTCAGGACCTGAAAGTCAAAGCCATCAAAGTATCCAACTATTCTTAGACAAACTGCACTTTTACACATCAGCTTTTTCAAGGTGTTTGCCCATGCAAAGAAGTACCAGATGATAAACCTTTGGGCCTCTGTGGACTGGTTATGCCATGGCTAACGTAATATGACCCTGCAAGGATGTCAGGAAGAGTGAAAGGAATCTGAAACTAGTCACATAATACTTTCCAGAAGCAGCCTTTTCAATGTTCAGTGCTTTATCTGATTGACATCCTGATATTTACATTTAAAATAAGTGAGCATAAATCACAACCAATATTTTTAATAGTACGTATTTCAATCCTTGAAATCTCTGTAGATGAATAATATTTTGCCTTAACCTATGTCATAGAAGATCACCACTATTTCAGGTTTTTTTAACAATATGTATGTGCATTAAACCACCAGTGGCTAAGTAACTTAAACATTTTGATAGAAGAAGATGTAACATACACTCCTTCCATTCCTTCCTTTACAAAATCACCAGTCTTTTAAACCAAACCTGAGCTACTTCAAATGATGAATGTTGCACTCTCTTCCTTTTTCAGATCAAGAAACACTCCATTGAAATATATGTTTGCAGAGGAAAGAACAAGCTCTGAGTCTTTAATACTTTTCAGGTGCTCTAAATATGGAGCTTTTGCAAACTGTCTCTTTTGGACATATTTCAAAAGAAGCTGTATTGAACTGCTAACAGAAGCATGCGTTATTAGATGAGCATACCAGCCATTCTCAAGACAGAGTCCTTCTGCAGGGAAGTCACTGCAAGGCTTTCCACCACATGCTGTGGACAGGGTTTAAATGTAATGTAATTGTAGAGCTAGTGACCTATCAACTGCAGAAGATCGAACACATGGGAATCTTTGACTGCAACAAATCAGAAAGCCTAATTTCCACCGAGATTAGCGGTTGATTGACTTCCTAACAGAATTCAGTTTCAGTGAGAACTCATCTTTCCTGTAGCCTCTTCTCACTGCAATTCTTCAACCTCCTCCACTACCTTTTGTCAATATTCCTAGAATTCCTATCTTCCATCTACATAAATTATCTTTGTAGTGAATAAAGAGACTACCTTAGTTTTGGCTGGGGTTATGTGTCTTTACTGGACCTTGCACCTTTCTTGCTGATCAGCTGAATGCACCCATGGGTTCTGAGACTCTGCAGCTCCAGGTCTGTCAGGCTGCATTTACGTACGCAGTGCAGGCTTGTCACAGACATCAGTCCTTTAGTCACTTGAAAAAAAGACTAATAATAAGGAAAACTGATAGACAAAAGTAGGCGGTATGACTGCATAAACTACATTTTATTAGGTGAAAAAACTAACATTTGAGACACTTAGAGGGTCCTGGTACCTCCAAAGATAGGTAGCAGCTAATCAGCACAATTTGAGAACTGCAGTTTTACACAGTATTATCTAAATTTCATGTAAGTCTCCACAAGGTCTTTATTTAGGATCTATGACTCAGCTGCTTCTAGGAATGTGCTGTATGAATTTTATGGAGGTTATGAAATTTCTCACTGATGCTAGTACCACTTCACTTTCAGTTATGTCAGTAATTGTGGAAAAACTAATACTTGACAACCCTCGCTAGTACTTGACCTATGTAAGGACAAGCTTTACTTTACTCAAAGGCCTGCTTCTTTCTAGTGCTGTATTTCCAGAACTGTCTTATGGACAAAAAAAAGTGGCAGCAGTAGCCTGTATACTTGGCTGAAAAGTATAAAGTGTATATTAGTAAATTCTGGGCTATTGAAATTTTGTGGCAATGAGATTTATCACAGAATCATAGAATTGTTAAGGTTAGGAAAGACCTTTAGAATCATCGAGTCCAACTGTCAGCCTAGCACCACCATCATGTTCGCCAATCAACCATGTGCTCAAGTGCTGTATTCACACATAACTAGGATGAAGCAGGTTGACATCTAGGGATCCTTATTTTCCAGTGAGTTACTAATAAGACTTTTGCAACCAAATGTAGATGCCTACAACATGCATTCACAGGAAACAACTGTGCATCATGCTGTTATTCGGATGATTACACAAGTATGTTAATTGTGCAAGGATAATCACTGTTTTGTTAAATTTAGTGCAAAAGAGTCTGGATTACTTCTTTCATGCACAGCAATAACACGAAAATCACAGACAGAAGGTATTTCCTGTACTGAATGAAAAACACTTATTGTTACCTTTAGGAGACTATTCATGGGTATGTCTATACCTATATAGTTTCTTGGCAACATTTTAAAATAGAGGAAAAAAAAACCCTGGAGTTTATATGTTTCCTGACATTTACAAGTTTATTCTTTAATGTGACTGTTTAAGGCCCTATTAAAAGAACCTAGTTAAGAGAAAAATTTAATAGAATGGAAAAAATGGAAGAGGTAATCAGAAGCGAACTGCTGGAACAGAAGCAGTCTGGTGAAGTTGATCATGCTTCCAGGATTTCATTATTATCAGAATAATTCTCCTAGTGGCTGTTGTGGTTATAAGGAATCCAAATTATATCCCTGCCTGTTTCCACGACAAAAGACAACCTTAAAATAGGATACACATAAATAGAAGTACAGGCACTCAACAATTGCAATCTTTCCCAAATTATCTCCAGTGTTGTCCTTCATATTTTGGGATAAGATTTTCTTGATTTCCCATAAATTAGATGGATAGTTATCTGGTAGAAAAAAGASGGGGACATTAACAGTATATCAAGTCAGCTGTGTTTACCTTGAACATCTCCAAAATCAGAGATTCTCCAGCCTATGTGGACAACCTTTAACAGTGCTGAACCTTCTCCCCCACAAGCCTAAAGAACTTCTCTAATGTTCATTTTGAACCTTCTAAGCTGTTGTGTCTGGTGCCCCTTGCTACATTGTTTGATACTTATGAAAATAATTTTCCTTCATTGGTCTTTTTTTTTTCTGTTTTGTTTAATTTTACTTTTAATAAAGCCAAACTTTGTGTGTCGCTAGCCGCTGGCCGCCCGGACACCAAGCAGGCGACTTGCAGTGAGTGCCCTGTTCGGAAGGACTTTCAGCTGCTTTATAGCCAGGTGGAAGGTCTCCCATTAGAGAGCGGTCTGCTCTGCGACTCCTGCGAGGAGCTGGCAGCAACCGATAACTGTAGCGACTGGCGGAACGAAGGAAAGAGAGGGACTCAATGTAGCAACAGTCCAGGCTTTATTCACCGACCCAGGTCCGGAAGAACAGCGAASCTGAAGGGGGGTGTTACAAAGAGCGTCGGGCAAAGGATTACAACTCTTATACTGGGGGCGGAGGAGGGAAGTACAGGGAAAACAACCAATAGGGAGATGACGTAGGGAGACAGGTGTCCAATTAGGTACCCGGTAAGGAGGGACAAACTTGGACAAACCGATGGGGAACACAGTAGACCTGAACTTTCCAGAACTTAATCACATAAGCAATTGGGGTAATACATAGGCATAAAGGGGAAAACCAATCAACAACCAAGTAACACACAACTTTCTAGAACGGGGGAGGATCTCATTATCCCAGGAGACACCCAGTGGGCTGTGGCCTAAGCTTCAGTGCCACCCATGGCACCGCCCTCCGATCCGCCCTCGGACCCACTGTCCTGGGCGGGGAAATCCACCCACTGGATGCCTTCATTTATTTTCATTCTAAAGGTAGGCTGAGCCACCGCCACATTGTGTGTTTCAAAATGGTTTATTATATTTTGATTGCACGGGAGCTGTTGCCTGTGAAAAATAATATGGCCCTTTACCTTGAAACATATATAAAATGATCAGTGCACAAGAACTAAATTCATACTAATATACTAAATGAGGTCTATTTCCTAACCTTGGACCAAATAGCAAAGTCTGGCTACCTCTGTAATATTAAACTTTCTTAGTATTTAATACTGGATGTCACCAAATATGTAGAATGTTGGGAAAAATTCCTGGTGAGTGATCTGTCTGGACTGTGTCTAAACAGAACTTGAAAACTGTTTGAGAATGCTACTTAGATCGACAGCCCTAAAATCACCACCTACTGCTCTAGGAGTCACGAAAAAAAAAAAGGAAGGCCTGCCCTAAAATTGATTGAAGGTCTGTTTAGCATTGGTTTATTTAGGCCTGTATAGCATTTATTCACATAGATACAGGCAGAGCAATCTGCTTCTGAAAATTTTTTACTTAAGGCAACCAGAAAGAGAGAATGGAGGATAACTGACCTGTGTGTGAATTAAAGCTGTTAACAATGGCTGTCAAGGTCTACTTGTGAAATCAAGCACTTTAGTGGAAGAAGCTCGATTCTCAGATTAGGGATCAGACATTCTTTGTTCATTTCTCAGTTTTGTCACTGACTTTGAAGAAGTCACTTAATGACTCCATACTTCAGTTTCCCTACGAATTMTTTTTTCTGCTCTTTAACTTCAAGACTTTTGCAATTCTCACAGTACTGGGTGATAAAACTCTCCAAGACACCAATAGGGACACAAAAGATATTGTACACTAAAAATTTGCAAGATGTCAATAGCCGGCTCCAGAAATCCTGTATTTTCTTTAACAGCTTTATTTTTACCATTGCATAAATCAACAACAATGATAACATTGTCTCCAACTACCATGAGAGATTTTTTAACAGGATTTCTTAGTATGATAGCTTCTCACTCCCTAAGGAACAGCAAAAGCCCAGTTTTTGAAAAGACAAAAATGTGTGCCATGCAAGGGCAACATCAGAAGAAACTTAAGTCCTTCTCAAGACAAGAGAGCAATAATAGAAAACTTGCCAGCATGTAAGAAAAAAAGATAAAATACTCCTTTCAAACACATAGGACTTGAGCAAACGGGAAAAATATTATCTCTGACAAGGATCTTACCAAAGAACTTCAAGAAGCCAGAGCTTGAAAACCATCCTCAGTGGGTCTCCTTCCTCCTTTGCTTACTGATGTGTAGCACCAAAAGAAAACTAAACCAGGGTATTCATTATCAATTGCATGAAACGTGTGCAGGGGAAGATGGCTAAGAAGTTTTTGTATTTTCGTGGCTTCTGTGACTAGCTCTGAAATTTTGTGCTTAGATCTAGAGGTGTGTCTGGGATACAATGTTTTTCAAGGAGCATTTATAGGACACTTTTAGTTTCTGAAGATGAACTTGAAGAAGGAACACTAGCCAAATAATTTATGTTTTGAAGAACAAAAATTCTGATCCTGCAACTTCATTTTATACTAGATTTTGCATCTTCCACTTTGTGTCCAGTTCATTTTGCTGATGGCTTGTCATAATTCGCCACTCCCCTAAGTCTATGGTAAATCCAAGTAACACTCCTCAGGGCTAGTAGGGTGAAAAAAAGTCCATAATAGAATAGGCACAGCATTAGAAACTGGTCATTTATGAACATTAGAAAAGACATTTAAAAAGTGCATGTTCAGGAAATTAAACCCAGGAAATTTAAAATAAATACCTACGTGAATAAAATAATTGAAAATGTGAATATTAAGATATGAAGAAAATAATCTCATAAATTAAAACATACGGGAGAACAGAGGTTAAAAGCAATCCAAACAATATTAATGACATAAGATATGAAAAAAAGAAGGCTAATGTAACAGAATTAGCTGTTAAAACTACAGAAACCCTAAAAAATAGAAAATTGAAAGCTAATAAAAACATCTAAAACCTTACTTTAAAGGCAAGAAATATTGTATGCTTTGACATAAATGACATTGTCAGGACTATTTGTTCCATTTACTGAGCACAAACAGATGTAAAAACCAGACAATGGCAGAAACTAAATAGAAAAAGCTAGAATGGTTTCATAACTGGTAATATTAAACTAGACAGAATTATAGCAAGTGCTACCATACAACTGGTGACTGTGAAGAACTGTCATTTATTCCAATGATCAATATGGAGAGAAGACAAATAAATCTTCCAGTCAAGTCCTGCATTTTCAAAGGGGATAGCAGACAAACCAAAAAACCACATGATTTTATCTATAAAGYGGAGGATGAACTTGAAAGCAAACATATCTTCTGCACTGGTAACATGGACATTGAAATCATATAAAATTAATAGTCTCAGAGATTCCAGAGCCAACTGAGAAAGAAAATCCATAAATTCATTAAGGAACCTGTGTTAGCCGTTGGAAGTCTATACATCCATTGTGAACCTTACAAAACTAATATGTTTAAAAAAAAGGTGAAACACACACGAGGCTGGCAGTCTGTTGTGGTGGTGGCTTGGCCTGCAGCTGAGGTTGCTGTGGAGAATGGGCCAGCCATATAGAGGATCGAGGAGCCAGTGGGCTAGAGAGCCCTCGTGCCAAAAGGCTCCGAAGTCAGGGTTTAAAGTCTCCCCCTCGGTTGTAGTAGTGAGGAAGGTCTCTCCCCTCTAAGCACTGTTTTGGTACATCCCCTTGTTCAGTTACCTGTCAATCTCTGTATCCATTTATGGCTATGTTCTGGTACTTTCTCCGTCACTCGATGCCCCATTGGCCTTGTTCCCCTGCTCCTCCCCTCACCTACCCTTATTGGTTCATGTACTGTAGTCCCGCCCTTTCTCCTCCCTCCTACCCTCATGTTACTGGTCCTCAGTGTTCTCGCCGCCCCTTGTCTGTCCAGTATAAAACCCAGTGTCACCCTGTTCTTTTGCCTCTCCCTCCCTGGCCCTCCAATAAACACCATCGCTGTGGAATATCATAGGGAGAGTCCGTCTCCAGCTCTTTGCCCCCGTCTTAAGGCGTGGGGTGTGCGAGTGCTATGCCTGCGCGTCCATCTGCACTAGTGGGATAGGGTACCGATAGCCCAGGGGAAGATCCCTCGGGTGAGGAGCGCGACGGTGAGTTCAGTGGCTAGACCTCGGGGCTCCGTGTTATCCGGGCTAACCTTTCTCACTGGCCACCGCACACCACGCCTAGGCACCGCCGGACACAGGACTGCTTTCGGGATTTTGCGGCATTTTACCATCGAGGCGAGCACGCCGCAACAGTCTGTTCATCCTTCAGGAAGAATAGAAGGATCTTCAGTACCACATCTACTTGACCCTTTTGTGAATTGCAAGCACCATGGGTGGAACTCCAATGCAGCCAAACTTGACGTTGGCTTATGGGGTAGATTTTAGATTCTGACAGATATTAAAGAACAGTAGTATATTGAACTTAGTCTAAATTTTTAAAAAGCAATTAAGATAGCATAATCCCAATATCTGCTTAAACATGCTGTAGTATACAAATGCATTTTTGAGTCAGAACATAGCAGAAGAGGCAAATGCAAGAAAGGGTAGAGTTGTGAGAGTTTACATGACTATTTCAGAATGCTCTGGTTATAACTGTCTGCTCTGAGGTTAGACATGGAGGAGTATTTAGCCCCTCCAGGTGCTTAGGTTTGAATTTTCTTAGGGGTATGATAGTATTTTAACTCCCCTATTAATTACAGAGCAGAAATGAGGCCATGTGTTGGCTTTCTAGTTCTGGCACCGCCAGTTAAGCCATTCTAGTCTGTGGAACAGTCCTTCTTCTGAGGCTGGAAATATCTCTTTTTAATGATTCTGCCTGGAACTTGAATGTTGAGTGTCATTCAAACAGGAACTAGAACAGTTATTCAGAGATTTGTTATTTCATAGCTGCAGAAAAGGAAAACTATTTCTGCTCTTGACCAAGCATTGAATTGTGTCATGGCAGCATCATTTCTAGGTGTGTTTGACAAAAAGGCCAAGCACCTCATCTTGAATATTTATTTACCATAAGAAAATGTTACATAAACAGTTGAAGACTCCACTTCTAGAACATCAAAATAGTATCACAGGCAGATTAAATGTGTTCATTATGTTGTATGATACTTGTATCACTAGAATTAGTGTTAATCTGATTTCTCGCTTATAAATGAAGTGGTCTTCAAAACACATCCTGTTTAAAAGAAAGTATCCAATTTTGGATTATTCATTTGCAGCGCATTAACAAATAATGAAGTGTGACAGCAGCTAATAAGTAACATCCCAACCTCATAATACCATTTTTTTTTATGGGGCAACCACCCAAACAAATAGAAATGTCAGATGAATAAATACACAGTTTACCCATATAGGGTCTTTAAATGATACAGGAGTGCAGCTTCATTGGTAGCTGGAGAGCTGTTACTTCAAACTTTTAAGGGGCAGAATGTGTGCCATAGGTTTGAAGGAAGGATAGGTGGTAGGTATTGGGTAGATAGATGTGAGTACATTCTACATACCCAAACATCTCCAATGTGTAAATGTTTCCACAAATAAATATTTCAAAAATATATGAATAGGTGTATGTGTTATAATTCACACTTCTCTCGTTACTGGAGGGAGTTAATTATTTTAATTGGATACAAACCTATGCTGAGTTTTGTTTCTGTCTGAAGTGGAAAAACAAACACAATATGAAAACCTAAGACTTAAGGAAAAAAGTTGTATGATCCTGACATGCAACATATTACCTACTCACCCTTTTACTTGAGGTTGTTTTATTGAAGAGTACCAAGAATGTCTTGTGATTCATCTGCTTTTATATTTTAAATAGCTGGTTAAAGCAAGGCAGGCAATGTTTAAGAAACAAATTCTACTTTCTAACTACACCAATTCATGAAATCACCTCTTCTCCAAMGAGTGCATGCTAAGAAATGAACACAATTAGCAAAAGAAGAAAAACTCTTTCTATGTTGTGAAATGCTACTAAAGTGCAGGTGATAGGAGTAACTGTGCCATACTGGGGACCATCCAACTTCAGTAATACCAGTACTTGAGTACAAAAAATCAATTAGTTGGAGTGGTTTCAGATTTCAGGCTTTTTAAAGAGCTCTCTCCTTGCATTTCTAGTAATTTAAAGATATTGTCAGTGGTACTCTGAAAGGTAGTGCTTAGCCTATAATCACGATTTCAGTGAGGAAAACAAAAAAAAGAATTGCTGAGCAGATCAGCTGCAAAGGAAAAGAAAAAAAGGGAAAAGAAAATTGTATGAAACATATCATCAGCCAGGAACTTTCCCACTACAGATTATTACATGAAGTTTCTGGGGAAATATCAACTCTGAATATTTTTATAATGTCTTTGCAGATTCTTCTGTAATTTTTTTCTTTTTCTGAAAAAGATAATTCAACCACATTACTGAAAGTAAATATTTGACTGCTGGTGTCCTAGAGGTTGGAAAACCTGGACTGATAGAAACAGGGGACTGTTTTCTTCCTATTTTTTGATTTGACTAAGTGTCTTACAGAAAAAAAAAATCTGGGTCTCCCATTTTTTCTTCTTCAATATCTTTTTCATCAAATTTTAGGCCTATGTGGATTCAGATTTTCTGGGGTATTTTTGTCCCTCATGTAAAATTTTATTTCCAGCTATTTTAGTCTAAATTGCTTATAGCAAATGTGACTTAGGTGCTGCTTTTACTACACTTCTAATCTTTTACAGCAACATGATTTTTGATGAGCAAACATTGTCACAAGAAAATCCTGAGGCTGGGATTTGTGCTGGGGCTCTGGATTTTTCTGTACCAGAATTGCTTGTAGAGCTGGCAAGTGTCTACAACAATGATGATTTCCCCTTTAGGTCATGAGTCCAACACTGTAGTCAGATGTAAAGTTTCATTCTGACTATGCAGTGGATTGAGGTATCATGACATCTTTCACAGTCTCCTAGTCACAGAGGAAAGGACACTTGGAGAAAAAGGGTGTGAAGCAAGAGTTTTAACTCAGTGTTCCCAAATCCAGTGACTGTGTAGTCATTTCCACATTTCCCCAGAATTTAAATATTTATATGACGGTGGAAGACCTCCAACAGGCATGATCAGAAGAGCAAATAAATACTTTGGCAATTTCCTTCAAGAATACTATGTTCCCATAAAATGCTTTGTTTTTCAAAAATCCACATCTGCTAATGAAAGTCTGTGGGTTTGCAGATTCCCCCCCCTTTTTTTTTTTTTTGGCTAGATGTTTTGTCATGCTATAGCTACTGCTGTTGAAATTGTTGTGTTGCAGAACCCATGAGCATAGACTATATTAGACACAGAAGCACCATCAAGGTTTGCATGAGAGTGATCTGGCATGCTTGAGGCAATGAGGCATAAGTGGAAACAGAAACTTCAATTGCCTATATCGCATCCCTGGGGTGTTGTGAGGCAATGCACAGCTAAACCATGCCTCCGACACCTCTGTTCTCAGGAGCATGTTATCCAATTATCTCATGGCAACCACCCCTCTAGGGCTCTCTCTCTGCTATTAGGAAACACTTTGATGGTGTGTGGAAAAAGATATTTTTGGAAGTGGAGGAAGAAGTTGTTTAGAAGAGAGAATTGCTATAATCTGTGTATTGTGTTGCTAAATTGGAAAAGAGACACAAAATGTTGTTCCAAATTTTTTGGCTTCTGTAGATATTAAGAAAATGTGCTTCAGCACCAACCTCCCTGCATTTCAGCAAAATTCACACTAAATTTTCTTTTAGAAGACTAAAAATGATTAGGTGTCATAAGAAACTGAACAAGCTGCTATAGGGTAAGTTCATAAAGTAAGCTGTGTAAGTGATTTAGAGCTTACCAACTTTTCCTACACTCCCACCCTGCCACAACTGTGGTGCAACTTGCTCCTCTCTCCACAGTAGAGTAAGTTCTGTACTGTGCCAGATTTACTGCTGTAAGATGACATTATATTTTACCACAGTAACAGCGCTTGTTACCCTCATCTTAACATCAACAGTTACAGTCTTGCTGTGGCAGGGGGATAAAATTATGAAAGCCCACACACATTTCTGGCAAAGCACATTGTACAGAAACACTGATGCAGGGACAGAACAGGTTGGAACTAAAAGACATTGTTATTGGAGCTCAGCCTCCCCTTAAACGTGAGGAGAAGCAGATGGCAAAAGTTGCTCCCTGCTTCTGCAAGGCTTCTGAGCAAAGCCCCGGTAAAACACCCAGGGTGCAGACTGCACCTAGGCACCCCTGTAGACACAGCATCAATTTGAAGGCGATGTCACAGCCACTTTACAGTGGAAGCAGTAGTCCCTACATGCTTACTCTGTCAACCAGTGAAAAGTTATATTTCTTTCCCCACCACACGCAGCAGAGCTACTTGAAGAGAAAGTATAMCCTCAGCTCAGATGCTTCAGGACAAAGTCCAGCATCCTGGCCTAAAGATACCTCTACTGAACATTTGATAAAATGTGGACTTTCAGCTGAGATAARCTGAAGTAGAGACGTTGTCTCTTTCAACTCTGCTTTAGGGTGGCATAGAGGTGGAGCTGACAGTAACTTTAAATCACCTTTAAAGACGATGTACCATACCTCATAATATATTGCTCTCAGTTGTGTAGCTGGCATAACTATGAAAGATTATTGGAATATTGTAAATTTTCACATTACCCACCTTTTTTCCCCCACTTATGTTAGCGGTAATGCAATCCATCTCTGGGAAGCACAGATTTAAATCCAGATTTGGTTCTCTGTTTTCATAGTCTATCAATTTTCTTCTTTTTTGATATTTAGTAACACTGGATCTTATGACTGAAATTTAGATTATTGCTTTGGGGATGAAATCATTAAATACTCTGCCTGTTTCTCCATTCAAGTGTGGCTAAATATCCTATTGCTGGCTTCTTGCTAAAACAAGCACGAATCTTGGAGATATGGAGCTTTAGAAAAGTTTTATTCAGCAGATTCAAATAGACCTTTTCTTGATTTGGTTGCATATTCCCCTCTTAAAGCCAATTGATCCTGTGGGATCCATTGACTACTTGCAAACTACACAGTGATGCAGCCCCCCTAGTTACAGCCGGGGAGTTTCTGAATCTGAGTAGAAATCTAAGCTTTCCTTCCACACAGCTACAGAATATGCAGCTTCAAACTTCTGCTCACATTCAAATGTCTGTTAGAGCCTGGGACAGCCACGAGGAAGAATGCAGAAGGCCCCTTGTTATCATGGAGCTAACTATGATATATGCTACATAGAAGCTCTTGACATTCCTTTTTGTCATTTCCATGCTCAATAATAATGCATGACAAGATTTAGACTGGCACAAGTATATTGTCTGTCAAAGGCACTTCAAGATTTTATTTGACTGTTAGTCAGCTCACATTACTTGAGGCTGTTTGATACACAGAGCACAAAGCAGCTTAACACTGTTGCTATTAATGTTCAAACTGCACTGAAAACACTTCATTAAACAGCCTACTGCAGTGTAATTGTTTAATAATATTTTGATTAGGTTGTTTAGTAGACAATCCTTGCTGTAAAACATTTTCTTTCTGTCAAGTGACTCTGGGAAAAGGTAATGTGAAAATGCTCAGGGTAGTCTTATTTTTTTGAAGCTGGAGTCAGAAAAGTTCAACAATTCTTTTTTTATTTTTGGTTTACCTTTTTTGCTGTTTGGTTGTTTTTCTCCACAGTATTTATGAAATCCATTAAACTTTAGTTGCTGTTAGAGAAGATATATTCCAAGTTACTAAGAAAGAAGTGCAAACACAGACTTCTTCAAACACAGATGACAAATCACCCAATTGAACTATTTTAATCTTGATCCAGATTCATTGTTCTCCCAATAATAATGTGTAGAGCATTTGCCAATGTCTTCAGGCCTGACAGATTCTCACAGGAGTTATGGCCTTCTTCATGTACTTGAAATAAGACAGGGTTCTGGCTTTTCCTTTCAGTACATATTTGGATAGATATTGCCATAACACTAACAAAAATACCTGACAAGAGTTGCCATTGTTAGCAATTTCTCAGAAGTTACATGAAAGATTATTCAAGCCTTGGAAATAATAAAGTGTAAGATAATCAGAAAAACATTTTACAAGAAAGAACTGAAAATCTTGATCTGTTTAGTATAGAAAAGGGTGTAAGGGGATGTTACTATCTCATGTAAAGCACACAAAAGATAAAAGACAGATAAGCCAGGCTGGCATAGGGATTAATGGATATAAATCAGGCAAGAATGGGTTGAGAATGAGAAGATTCTTGAGCTTTGGTAAAGTATAGATTTGGGGTAGGTGTCCATTAAGTCCAGTACAGACAAATAAACCAACCTGCCTCTCAAGAGTTACAAATTTAAGGAGTCGGTTGTTTGACTTGGTGGCTGTGACAGCAAGAGCATGAACTTAATGACCTAAAATGTTCTTTTCTGTAGAGTATTAACTGCACAGCTGCCAAGACTTTGTATTTAATGCATTGAAACCTATTATCAGGAAACTGTATGTCTCTTAGATTTATAGAAATATTTTACGTAGATCACAGATGGAATAAATTTTGGATTAAAGGTAGGAAGCTSACATTGCTATTGTGATAAGCCTGTTAAAGGGTTACAGACCTTTAATTTCTGTGACTGACATTTGTCTCCTTTTAAGAAACACTAACTTAATAAACAATGATTTAAAAACGAGCAAAAGTTTACTCTGTGGTGTGGATATAGATAAGAAAAAAATATTCCTTTTRTTAAATAAATACTCTCTAAAGATTACTGCAGTAGATTTCTTCCTGTGGTATCTGGGGGACATATCGAAATTAGTGGACAGTGAAGTGCCAAGAGGCTTTCTGTTGTCTTCTCTCTAGCTCTGGCAGGACTTCAGCTGCACACTAGAGAGCTCCAACACTGCACTGGCAGCAGGCAACTGGTCAATGTAGTTGGCTTTGAAGTTTTATCCGTCCAGTCATCTGATGTATCTTCTGAAGCTGTGCATTGGCACAGTTTAATGGAAAAGTCACAAATATGATATGACATTATAGCTAGTGTTAAAGAAGACATCCTTTTGCACTGCTCAAGCCATAGTACATCAACAGTGACTGCCATTTATATTTGCAAAATGAAACTTATAAGTGAAGCCACATACTAAGTTCCTGGAGAATATAATTACTGGATTTTAGTTCGTGTAAAAGTTTCACTGCAATATTTTACTTGCCAGCTATGCAAAGTCACCTCAAGACCTGGTTTTATTTGTTTCTCCCTGAAAATATCTGCAAAGAAGGTAAACTCCTATTCAGTGTTGTTCCCACTTATTACAGTTTTGGCCAGGAGATATGGAAAATACATTCTTTTTGTGCTGCAGCTTTCCCTCTTCTCCAGGATTCATGATCAGAAGAGGACAGAAGGCCAAATATGCTACTTTATTGTAAAACAAGCACTCCGTCAGGATGTTGGTAGTTTAACCTGAACAAACAAGTAATATAAAAATTATTCTGTATTGTATCAATAGAAATTTCAAATTGTTGAGTGATAGCTCTTCGTGAGTTCTCAGGTGCCATAGAAACAATTAATGTCATGAAAATATCTAGTCAGAGTTGATGGGGAGGACAACATCCTCATCTTTATCTGACATAGGGACAGCTGGGGCAGAGGAAGTCTATAGCCTAAGAGGTTGCAGTCTCTCAGGCCTCTATTGGGACATTTAAAGGCAATTGCATTCTACCAGGTGAAAACCTAATAATGGAACAATATTCTGTGTTGACCGTTTTCTGTACTACATCTATTTTACTTTTAATTATGGTATTGCTTTGTCTTTTGCTGGCTTTTGCTGGCTTACCTGTGAGACTTTCCTCAGAAATCCTGACAAATATGAGAATTAATTTCACTTAATGCTGCTAACATTTTCTACGTTTGTCATATGCATCATAAGCAGATTTCTGCTAGTAATATAACATAAAATGTTTCAGTCTAGTGCAACAGAAAATAATGCATGCATCAAATGTTCTAAAAATGCTTAAATTGTCTTAATGGGAAATTGAAAATCTCGGAGATATAATTCACTGAAATGCAAATATTAATTGTATATGTAAATATATATATAAAGATAAATATTATTTGTTATAGATGCAATTTATTTTTTCATAATTTTTTACATGTGCGTATAATTAAGGTATTTATAAATAAACATAAGGAAATATATTCCGCCAAATCTGTAACTAAAATATCTTCTCATTTCTCCAAATTTAAGAAAACTGGCATAAATTTAGTAAGTTATGGAGATGGTAATTACTTAATTGATCTTTGTTAAAGTGATTTGGTTTTATAAATGGACATAAATTTAAAGTATTTGATAAAAGGAATGAAAAAAGACCCTCCGTTTTGGATGTAGAATTTGGAGTGGTAGTGTGAGGAATTGATTCCTTCACTGTTTATGGAAAGTATAAACTAAGCATCCTGTGTAAGATATAGGAAGGAAAATTTCACTCAGCTTAAAGTTCCCAAAAGGATCATCAAATGTTCGGGTTCAGACTCACTCCAAAATACACGTGTGCTTGTCTAACAGGTTAAAAAAATTGAGCTGTAGGGAAATGTACAATTTATATTTTTGCAATCTGGAAGAAAGGCGTCAAAAAGAATCAATGGCTTGACGCATGTATAAAAAATGGTTCTGGAAATGGTACTAAAAATCATACTAGAAGGCACCATTCATCAATGAGGAACAATTTGGCCTGATACTAGAAATATTGCTTCTTACTATGAAGATATTTATTCCTTGAAAATGATTGCCAAGTAATGCTGCAGAATTTCTGTTCCTGGATGATTTTTTAAGGAACAGGTTGCTCAAACATTTGTTAGCAATTACTTTTGCAATCAGATGGAAAAATTGATCTCTTGTAGTTCCTTCCTGTTGAATATTGTATAAGTTTCTTCATCCTTATCTCCTTAGCTCTTTGCTTCTTCCCATGACTGATTTCTTCTCGGCTTAGCTGGACTGCCCTTTAAAACCTGGACAGTTTTAAAAGATGAAAAATATATATAACTATGTACAACAATGTATACCATACTGGATAAAAACACAAATTAATTTTGGTCAGAACTAATTTGTATAGTATTATTGCCATGTAGCTTCAAATTCCTTCATTACTCTCTTATTCTGTCTATGTGTCGTTAGTCTAAAACCCGATCTTCACAAGCAGAGCAAAGCAGCCTAATGTGTTTAGCGTGGTATATGCTCAACTCTCTCACATTATACACATGAATTACTTATAATAAATAGTAACAGTGAAATGACATGAGTGATGTCTATTGTATAGATTCAAACTCTGATTTGGGGAGGAGGGTATCGCTTTTTAAAAAAATATTATTTATGGTCAGTTCCTAATGAAGGTAAAAGCATTTTTTAAAAAACACTACAGGGTTTTGCAAGCATATTTATATGTTAAATTACACATTTAAGACATTACTCATAAAATAGACAGAAATACAACATCACTAATAGGTAAATTCATCCAATACTTAGTAAAATAAAATAAAATTCCTTTCTTATTTTCAAATTAGTGTTGTAAGTGGGCACCCTTTCACACCCGCTGTTAGGAAAATTTTATAGTGCGATATTTTTAGCACTGTACTTGCTCCTAGCAACTTCAGACTGGTCCTCTCAATTTTAGACTTATTTCTGAGAAAAATTAAGGAAAAGATTATTGATTGATTCTCCAATGAAAGCTTCTGGCAGATAGAATGGAAATAGACTTTGCTATTAGTCACCTACTCAAACAGTATATCCTGTTCATTTGAATAACACAGCTAGAATACAGGACAGCTGGACTTCTCTAGCCAATTTAGAGATGATATTTGACTGTATGTATACTTTATATCACTATTCTTTAAGGAAGTCTGAAGACTTGTAGGGTTTTTGGTTTGGATTGATTGTTTTATAATTTTATTCTGAAAATTTAACTTTAGGTAGTTTCAATTTGCATGAAATACTCAAACATTTACTGGGATAGTACTGACAACTTTCTTACCTGCAATGCAAATAGAGAACATAAAAATTCTGAGGAGCAATAGAATGGTTTTTTGCTCACTTGCATGCCAATAATATTAAAATACCCTTCCAGCTATGTCCATTTATCTAGTTCCACTTCACATCTATGTCCTTGGAACAACTAGGGTGGTGCCTGGACTGCATTTGGATGAACTGAGCTTCTTAGTATTCTATACAAACATGAATGTTTTTCAGATACTGAGCTTTCATACACTATAAACTTTAGCAGTAAATTTTATTATGACAGTGTAGCTGGCATCATGTTAGCAAACAGTGTTGTATAGACAATGTAGTTTGCATTTCTGTATAAAGTGGTTTTGACTGCAATGTCAGTGCATAAATAAGAATGTATGTTTGTATGAATAGTTTTCCATCTCCTGGGACCAAGTAAATGTTGTGTTTCACTAAGCTGTGCATTATGAATGATCCTAAAAAATAAGTGAGGAAAAAGATTAGTAGTCACCAATGAGTTATTAGACAATAAGATCTAATCTTCCTCAGCCACACATTCCTAAGCACTTATGTAATGCCTGTTTTCAGTCAGTAACCTCAAAAATCACAGCCGTTGTATCTCTGACATCAGTGAAAAAACTGCCACTGATTTTTATAGAGCTGTGATTTTAATGTGCTGCCTACAACTTTGGGGTTTCTTTTTGGAAAATAATAATAGTAGTAGTAGTAGTAGTAGTAGTAGTAATAATAATAATAATAATAATAATAATAATAATAATAATAATAATAATAATAATAATAATAACAACAAGGGTAAACGTTTGTCTCTTGAGCAAGGTAATCCTTAAACCAAAACCTTTGGAAATACATAGGTAACAAAGTGCTACTACTGCTAAGACTCTTTCCTAGAAAGTTATTCAGTCCTAAAAAGCCAAAGCAGTCTGGACACAGATCATCCTGTGGGATTCCCTCAGAGGTGAAAGCCAAAAATTTTACTCTTGCTCACTGTTTGGGGATGGGGAAGGATCTTAAAAGTTATAAGACGTGAAAACATAGGTAAAACCTACAAAAAGGCACTAAATAGTGACAGGAAAAAAGAAACAGTGAAGAACAAGTAGTCTACTGAGTCATCTTTTCCAAAAGGTTGTACAGAAAAGAATAAAACTCAAAAATACTTTCTAGTACTTGAAAATGTTAAATTATTTCCCCAGAATAAGGTCTTTTATTTCCTTCATTTTAAATTTTATGATGATACTAGCCTATTTGCCCATATGATTCTTCTATGCTGTACAGCTGGTTCAAGTACTTCCGGCAGCGATGCAGAGCGGTTTTATAGGTTTGCTATTGTATAGCTTTACAATTTCACTCTCTTTTCAATTTCCTTCTATATCTCAATATCTCAGTCAATCCTACTTACTCTTTTGGTCTGTTTTATAGACTTTTTTTTATTTTTTTTATTTTTTATTTTGAATTGGCTTACATGAATGTTGTATTTCCTACAGTGTGAGAAGATCACACTAGAGTTTCCAATATCTAGCTTTTCTGCCAGCATTAAATGCTTTCCTTCTTAATGCCTCAATAATTGCTAATGTTTTATTTTAGCATGAACACAAGAGTATTCATCTCAGTATAGCAAAAGTGGGCTCAAAAGGGRCTAACAGACACAGATAATGTACAGAGCAATATTGATATTAACCTTTGATCTGTTGATCTAGAACAGAAGTTGCCCCATTTTTAAAACGGTGTTCTCACCTCATCAAAGCTGATCTACTTCCAGCATTCAATCGACTCATTTTAGCTTTTGTTCAATTGTACATTTTGCATTTTACTCACCAAGAAATAGCGAGGGTATGTGTAGAGTGTACTTTCTCATTTTCTCCTGTAATCCTTTTTGCCCCTACATTCTTTTACTTGATTTTTTTCACTTTCTCACAGTCTTCTATGACATTTATCCTATTCTGGTTATACTGCTGTATATACATAAAACACATACCTCATATTATCATTTATTAAGATAATTCACCTATTTCTCATTTTAAAGGGCATTAAATTCACTGAATATAAACAAAGACATGCACACACACCACACCCCCACTCCCCTGGTTCCTAACCTTTCATTTTTTTTCTTTTTAAGAGTGAATATCTTCCTCTCTAGCATTTCAAATGGATTTGCAAGGTGAGAGACACTCAGAAGCTTTTAGCCACTTGGGGTAAATTCTGACAGTAGTGATGAACTGGGATGAGAAGCACGTTATTAAAGAATCTCCTTAGTTTCCCTTCATTGGAAAATGATAGCAATAAAGTATAAATTCTGGCAGCTACATTCTATTGGATCTCATTTCTCAATGCTTTCAGAGCTTGTCTACGTTTCTGAGCTTCTCTATCTCTCTGCAGCAGCATTTAGCATTCAGGTCATTTCCCCTTGCATTCACGACAGGGTTCTGCTGTCAGATTGGTCAATGTCTCCCTGGATCATCTCATAATCACAGGAATGTGAGCTTGAAGGGGATCTCTCCATTAGGCACACTGTTTCTGGTTTGCATTCTGGAGAGATCTCAAAGAGAATGAGCCAGTTTACTTTTAAGAAGGTATGTGTCTCTAATGCCATCAATGGGTATTTGGTTAAAAAAGCCCCAGCAAACCCCAGCCTTGAAATGTAGCTAATGTGGATACGAAAACTTAGCACAAACTCTTTCTGTTCTGTTCGTCATGAATTAAACGTATTCTTACCTTCAATCTATCTTCAACATTCACTGAATTTCCTATGCTATCAGATAAGGGGAAGTTTATGGTGTTGCAAGATTTTGTTTTTTGAAGGTAGTTTCTCAGGTTAATGGGAAGTAATTGCGGGAGTATGAAGGAGGCAAACAAGACATAAAGATGCCATACTTCATAAACAAAGATTTTGGTCATGAAGTAGATTTTGATGATATTGGGCATTACCTTGTTCTAAAGTACAGCAAACCTTAAGGAAAGGCAGGTCTGAACATAGACTGTTTACTTTTCAGATCTACTTTTCTTTAAAATTCTTTTATTTCAAGTCATATTACTCTTTAAAAAGCACAAGTCATAGATATGATATGATTGTTTCTGCAGGGGAAAAATACAGGTGCTAAATAAAAGATAAACATTGCATGATCTTAGATAAAAGCTGGAGAAAGAGAAAAAAAAAAATCTGTCTAAAGAGAGATAGGCTATCTTGAAACCCAACATTTAAGAGTGATCCTGTAAGCAATGTGTGGAAAAAGTAACACTCAAACCAAATACGACAAAGCAAGACTTGTGATTCCCTTAAGCAGTCTTTGAAAATCAAAAGTACTGAGGAAAATGCCTCATTTTTTCACAAAAACAGGGGAGTAAATACCAAAAAATGAGACACACCTACCTATAGACAGGCTGTATTGTATCTTTCTCACGGGTGGTAGCAACAGCAGAACACATTCAGCACTCCTCCGCGACACATGCATTTAGGTTCACATATTTATGTGCAATTTGCTATCACTCCTATCAGAACTTTATGCAATATTGCTCAGAGGAAATTCTGCACTCAGGCATTCCTTCATCACCTTTACCACTGAGGATTCAAAATCCAGTGTGGTTCTTCCAGAGAGATTTTCAAGTTAAAGTCTGACTATTATTAAATCTGTTGGGTCCTCTGCTTTATAGATCTCAAGTTTGAGCTTTATGATTTGCCCTGTCACTTTTTGTCATAGTGCCAAGAAGCCACGTGCAGAAATTTCTAGGAACCCACCACACATTTTGACTTGATCCCACATTCTCAAACACTTGGATAAAATATAGAATTATAATTCAAAGATTGAAAAATATGTCTCATTTATATCAGACAAATGGTAAACATTYTCTTTATTATCCCCTTGATTTTGATATAATGACCTTAGTGATGAGAGAACAGTACTAGGTTCTTAGATTTCTCTATTACTGAATCACTGAGCTGTTTTTCATGATCCCTTGACAGTTTAGAAGTAATGGAGGTTTTCACTGAGTAAGGACTGCAGAATTCAATCTGAATAAAATAGGTAGACAAGGAATCTTAGGTGAAAGACTTTGAAAAGAAGCCTAAAAGAGACAACAGATCAATTGGATCTGGACTTCAATTCCTCTTGGATTTGAGTCCTTAATTTCTCTAAATTGCTTCTGAAAAGCCTAGCCTGAGACATTTGCATGAACAGATCTGTAGAAAATCATTCTGTTATGTTGCTTTGCCTACCTTATAATTTAGATTACAAAGAAACAAACTTGAAGACAGTTGAAGGAATTCTTCACTTGGATTTCTTACACATAGGAGGGATTTCAAGTCTTCTTAGTGGCAGAAGCTAAGTAGTTATTTCACCTAACCTAGAAATATGGGACTAATCTAAATTAAATAAGCAGAAAGAATCCTAGGTGCTTTCTGTACGTATTATGACGATCAAAGGGTATTAAAGCAAAGAAATGTATTACAAAACCAGAAATATAGAAACATACAAAACCTACCACAATGAAATAAAAAAAAAAATTATTAAAAATATTTTTGTCTTTCCTTTCTGTTTCTTGTCCATCACTTACCTGTGGAACTTTCTGGAAATCTCTGGGACCTATCATATGCTCTTGGAGCTTCAGAAAGTAAGCCATCTTCAACACATGTCTTAATAAGAAAATATTGCTGTTTTACCAACAGGTAGAGCTACGGTATCTCACACATACCTTACAGCTTTCATCAATGCATGCTCAAAAGTAATACATTTGTCGTGTTACATTTCCATAGGTCACCTTCTTTTACTTTATGTTTTGAGTTTCTATTTTGATTTTTTTTTTTTTGCTGTTGTTGCTTTTTTGCTTTCTTCTGATGATGACACTTCTTTATTTAAAGCATTTTTCTTTCTCATGAAACTTTTCATCCAAAAATGTCCCTTTTATCATCTCTTCTTCAGAACAGAATAGCCTAAACAGTCTCTAAATTAAAGAAGAAATCGTCTCCACATAAGTTAATGAAGTAAAAGAATATAATGAGGTCAGAACTTCTACATGGGATTTCTGTTGTTTTCTTTTACTTATTAATGGCCTCGAATCATTACGGAATCAACTACAGGCTGTATTTCACAGGAGGTTATGTTTTACAAAAGAAGTGAAAAGAGAGCTAAGAACCAAAAACAAAAAGAAGAATTAGAAAATATAGATAAATAGTTATGATCTCTCTGTGTGACAAAAATTTAGTGATTAATATAGTGGAAATACCCAATCACTGGTAATCAATTATCAGGATGGAAATGGAGAGTATGCTTCCAGGAAGGGTAGCATGTAGGATTCAGTATTCCTCAAGTCCTAAGTGGGCCACTGAAGAATATTTGTCCATTAAGGCAACTAAAACATCTATGAGAGTATTCATTGTTGAAAAAAGAGGAATTCAGAGTTAATAGAAGAAAAAAAATAGTAAAGAGGAAATTAAAAATGAGCAAATGGTTCTCATTGCTTTAGATTTTTTAAATTAATTTACATGCTTTTCTAACAGGCTGCACAAATCAATAGAATGGGCAAAAATAATTCACATCTACTATCTGTTATTCGTGGTGTAAGATATCAAAAGAACATACAAAGTTCATTTTTTTCATGTTCCTTGATATTTGTGATATAGCACACTTATTTCACCTTTTCCTAGGTTGAACTCACAGATTCTAAATGAAACAAAAAGATTTGAAAAGCATTGTTTGAAAGTGTGTGAACAAACAAGTGGTCTACAATGTCCCTGGAAATAAAACTTGTCTTTCTTTAGAAGTGTAGATCCAGCAAGAAGTGTGAAGGTAAAGAAGTCCTCTACTATAGCCCTGTTAGTCAAGTACAAGTMAGGTTTATGTTGGAGTATCAAAGCTGTTTATTGAGTCTATATATCACTTATGTACACTATGTACAAGTCACACGAGTGATGTATGAAGTTGTACCTGAAAGGCAGAGCTGTGAAATGGAAATCTAGCTGTGGTCAGGTTTTGCTAGAACTCCACTAACCCTAATTTCTCTGTGAAGCAATTCCAGGCATGTTCTAGCCCGCAGCTAAATAAAGGACAAGCTAAGAATCAAGAAAAAGGACATGAGACAGGACCTTCATTTCAGAGTCTGGATTCTAATTTCAAAAATGTCAAAGTAAATGGAAAGGGATTTTTATTTAAATAGAACCATGGCCTTGGCTAAAGATTTCATGAAGCAAAGGTGGGAACAGAATGCCAAATAACCAAGCAAGGAGGACAATATGAAAGACAAAGAAAAAAAAAAGCCAACAGTTCATATTACCAAAAGTTATTTCAATCTGCTGCATACTTTTTTTCAACATTAGGTTATGCTTTTGTCAAGAGCATCTAATGAGCTTTCTAGGAGAGAATCTGTAGATGTGTCAGGCCAGACTAAATGACCAAAGTGATCCCTTATGACATGAAGATCTATATTTAATAACCCTGTGGGGTTGTTATTAGACACTCTCAGAGACCGAACATTTGGTTTGAAACACTGTAAACTCGAGTATAATACCAGCAAGAAAAATCAGACAACAAAGGTAATTTGGAATGGCTGACCACCTACAGAGTGTCTTGAGGGGGCAGATATATTAAGTGCCTAGTTATTTTGTCTCTCTCAAAGACCCTGGTACTAGTCATTCACAGCAAGGCACATCATGAGCACCCTCACCCTGCTGTAAAATTAACAGGCCACTACAGTCAGACAATGCACAGCTTAGCCCAGGGTTTGAAAGCTCAGGTCAGTAAGAATCTTCAGCTAAAACTCAAAAGATATGATCTAAAATAATAGTAGAAGAGAAACTAGAAGAAATAGAAGCCATACTGGGATGCCAAAAGTGAAATAGAAAAGTTTTGTTTTCAGCACTTTCACTGTTTCAATGAGGCTCTTTTTAAAAGAAACATTTGATTGTCATCAATTGATATGGTAAAGATATATCTGAGAGGTGTCAGCTACAGAGTATCTCAATATAGATTAAAAATATCTAATATATCTATAGAATATAGATATATTTAAAATATCTTGACACTGGTGAGTTGGCAGTAATACAAGAAAAAAAATATGCCAGTGGTTGAAGGGAGACAAATGATTTTGGTATACAGTTTACTAAAAAATTATTAGGAGACCAAAAAGGTATGCTTTCAGTCTCCGTTATTTGGCCTGCACAAACGTCAGTTAAGGGTGGATGTTTGAGAAGAAGGAAAACATTCATAATTAGGAATTGTGAGATTTACATATTGAAATTAAAATCTTCTGAACAATAAGATCCTTATGCTACTGTATTAATTTTTGCCAGGCATATGACAATTCCCATTGCTTGATACATTTATTTTTATAGTGGACTTAAGTAGTTCTGACAAGAGGACAAATGAAAAAGAACTAACAAGCTTTTTTGCACTTAATATCTGGAGTTAGAAATATCTCCTGCTGCTCTACAATTTAATTAGAGATCACTAAAATTATACAAGTGTAAGCAAAATAATGAATCCTACACTTTCCGCTGGGACACACATGAACTAACTTGGGTTTCTGTCCTTCTGCCCAGGAAAAGAAAGGTGAGGAACTGAGAGAGGTTGAGGTGAAAAATTTACTGAGAAGTTCTGAGAACCCCTCACTACTGGATGATTGAATCCAAGACACCATTTTTTCGTTAATCAGGTATATAGTCTCCAGTTCATTCACCTGGATTGGAAGGCATCACTGAGGTCAGTTATTAATAGTAAAGGTAAGTATCATGTATGGATAAATCAAATAAATTTTCTCTTTAGTGATTTACAGTTGTATGGAGAAGCTGAAAAGGAATGCTAAACTCTAGTGAAAGTTAAGGGTCATGGAGCAATTGGATCAATCACAAGCACTTACATTTCCAGAGGATTTCTTACTAAGCAGTCATCACATTCATGATATGCTTATTCACATTGAAAAGTGCTGGTTTCTGAGTGAAATTTAATATCGTCTCTCAAATGAGACAGGTTCTTGTGTCTGAAATCAGTGTTAAGTAGAGCTCTGGAAAGCAACTGATTAAATGACATCGTTTCTAGAGAAAAAGGTCAGGTATACAACTATTGTTAGATTTTCTGTTTTTAAATTAGGAACAATTTTGAAAATAAGATTTTGAAATTATATTGCAGCTTATAATTTTAACCTATTCCTTATATTTAAGTTAAATCAAACCTCTCTGGTTTTGGATAACATAATTTTCTTCTTTTTTTTTTTTAATCATTTTGTAGCATTCTCTTGGGGCAATAAAGAGAAGTACTTATAGATTTTTCTTAAAACCCATTTTGCACAATACTTTTGAACTTCACCAAAGGTATTAAACATAGAAGCCTCTCACTTACTTGTCTTCAGTTCCATAATGCATATTTATTTTTCTTAAATTATATGGTCATTTTTCAGAAGAGTTACAGTTACAGAAAGTGACCAATGATCAAATGACAAGTTTTGTGACTGACAAAGAATTAAAGCTCCCTGGGATAAGAATTGCCAAGTATCTATGCTTGTACAATGATAAGAGAATTTGGATAGGTTCAGGTGCTACAATAGGAATATAAATTTCTTGATAAAATTTTTTTTTACCACAGATCACTCTTCTTCAGCTCAATACTTGAAAGTCTATTGCTAAAGCAAACATGGTGTTCCATCATTTGTTCTCAAAAGCTATGCTGAAATTGAAATTGTCTTTGTTAWGCAGCACAGGGTGATTTAACTGGTTGTCTCAGAGATAGTCAAACCCTCCCAGGTCAGTTTGTCTTCACTGACAGAGCTAGGCAGAGTTATACAGAGCCACTGGAAAATAATAGCAAAAATGCTGCAATTTATTTTTTTAATTTAGTTTTTTTGTTAATTGGAAAATAAGAAGAGAATAATGTAGCGGATGATGAAAATCCTTTAATCCTAGGTTACAATAAATTAGATTTGTGGATGTAAGTACTGCTGACATTTTGGCTATTTTCCACTGTGAGCAAACTAGAAATTTTTTCTAACATCAGAACTTTAATGGAATTTTGAGGATATGCTAAAAATTCAGAATTAAGATCACTGGGTAATTAGATTTCCACTGAAAACAAAATAGGGATAGCTGGCATTGTTTGGCAGCCAGATGTAACTAACTCACATTGAGAAAACTGCAAGATTTTGAAGTCTGAGCGAGTGTCCCAGTTTATATACGTGACATATGGATTCASTTGGGAATTCCCAATTGCACAAGAAAGCTTGATTTTTCTTCCACTTTGTGCAGCTCGCATCCCAGTCTACTGGCAGCTCAATTGTGGATAAAATTCAAAGTGTTAGTTCTACGTTAAAAGAATAATACAATGAGAGCAGTAATAGATGCAGACTGATTTACCACTGCAGGACAAATCATCCTGTTTTTGCTCACCACTGGCAGTACAAAATAAGTGGAAAATAAACTGAAAGCACATCCCACCTCTTGGTGTTTTTCATTATGGGGTTTTTTACTTCTTAGAAACTGCATTTCTTTAGGACAAACATAAACCATTTTTCATTTTGTGCGATGTGAAAGACAAAACTGTGAATAATCTGATTAAATTAACATTCTGAAACTTGTTGAGGTTTACTTTACAAATGTGGATCTGCTTGAGAAACACAAGAGACTCAGTGAACACCTGCAAAAATGAATCACTGTGCTATGTGTGTATTTGTAGATAGTTATTTGACACTTTGCCTCATTGAGATATAAATAAGACAGATAACCCAATTAGATTTTTTTTCACACATAATAATAAAGGCTGTGCTTTTTCCTTTGCACCTGGCTTTGAGTTGTTGCAATTGTACTCAAGTCATGTTTTCAAGTTTTGCCTCATAACCCTGAGGACTAAAACCTTCAGTTTTACATAGAAGCTTGGATTAACACCTAATTTATTGATTCCAAAATATATATTAAAAAACAAAAATGAAAACAACGGGGTAAAAAAAAAGATCAGAAACAAAAAAGGAGAACCTACATAAGACCTGTGAACGAAATAAAGCAGAAATTTCAACCTTCTTACTTTATTAGACTGCATGAGACACTTCATGACTGTAAATCCACCAAAAGCTGAGGAAGGATGCAGACAGGTAGTGTAGTCTTACCAAGATTTCCATTGTTTGATCTTAGTAAATTTTGGCTAAAATAATTGCTATTAACATTGGTTAATATTTGAATAGCTGAGTGCTTTAAATCACAGTACCTATGAATAAAGTGGACAAACTTCTATACAGTATAATACAACTTGGTTTGCAGAAGCACAATCTCCCTCTCAGCCAATTAGCCCTTCAGAAGCAAACTGGGATGATTTAGACAAACTGGTATTGTCTTGCAGACTTGTCTTGCAGACTTGAGTGATTCTCAAGGTTTGTACATGGATAACCACATAATAGAGGGATGCCTAATGGAGCAGCRGAGCAACATTGACGTCAATGTCTCTGTGGGTGTGTCTGCACAAGTCTTTTAAGTCCTGAATTAAGAGTGTTCTGAAGTGAATCTTACAGTTGTTTTCAGTTGCCAGTCTTTGGTTCAAATTGTTTTTAAAAGTTTAAATAATTGTAGCCATTGTTACTTATTTATCCTATTTTCTGTGTTCCATTGTATTTCYGTTTGTAGCTCTACTGCATTTTGCCACATCATAGTATAAGAATGTTTCGCAGCCATTGCTATGGATTAAACCTAGATTTTTATTTAATTATTGCCAGTAGTCTAATATAAAAAAACCTTTTCTCTGAGTTGAGTGCTGCTGTTCAGCAAGACTGGTTTGTCCTTCTGTTGCTGTAAGCCACTGGCAGTTTGTGCCGATCTTTTGATGGGTCACCAGACCTTCCAGTGGGCAGACACTGAAATATCCTAACGATTTCTGACTGAAGATAGTTTCATTTGGTTAATCTTTCCCTAGCTAATAACTGCAGTAATAAYAGATTAAAAATAGTAGTGACATGTTTTTAAAAAATATTTTAAAATGTAGTTTGGCATTTTCAGGACATTTTACATTCTGGATTCTCAGCAAAGTGAAGACCTCAGTTCAGATATTCAGAAGGAGGAGTAAAACTTTTCTTCTCATACTCAGAAGTCCAAATAATCATTGCAATCATTCAAAAGTCATTCCTTGCATATGTGAATTCATCTCCTTGTTCTCCTGRTGGTACTGAACTCTACCTACAAGAGAACGTACTAACAACCTTATTATGGTGATCTAAACTGGATTGCTTTCAATCTCTTGTTGCTACTTCTTCACAACAAGTCAGAAAAAGTTGTTTTAGACTGAACATCATGCATTGTTGAACCTTCAACTGGAAGGTTTTTAATTTACTTTACTTGGGGAAAAAAAAGTAGAAAACAAATAAGGCTATGTGAGACAAACTTTATTTTCTTGTTTGTTGCTATTTCTGTTCTCTTATTCATCTGCTAAGCTAAAACATAGAAAAATTAATTTATTTTTTTATAATTTATTCCTAACCTCTATTCCGAGCTCTCTTCTCTGAGCTCTACTGCTCTTTGCTTAGGTCTTATCTTTGCACAGTGCCCTACTGGGGAATATAACACAAGCAGCCTCTGACATTTGCACCATTGTTCTGTGACACATCAACATTTGTAATATCCATAATAGAATATTTTGTTGCCCATGGCATACTGGGAGTCTAGGGGTTATATTGTGCTGTCAGTTGCTCTTTATTCCTTAACTCCATGATGTGCAGGAGATCCCCAGAAACTATTGCTCTCCTAAAACTATGTCAATGTTAAAGCACTTACAACAAACTGAACAGCAAAATGCTATATTAGCTCCAAGTATGCACACCAGGGTTCCTTGGGCAATCCAACTTGCTGAAATTAAAGGTCAAGGGATCAGAACTGTAACTTTAAGCAACCCTGGGGAAGGCAACAATCTTCCACCTTTGTTGTATAATGCAAGCTGTCCATGATCACAGRAAGTGAAAAACAGCTATCAGATCACAGGATCTTTTCAGAACTAGAAGCACCTGCAGTTAGGAACAAAAGAATTCACAAAGCCCTCCTTTCATAAGGGAGGCTAGCTGATAGTTCAGTGTGCTACTCTTTGGTAAATGTGTGTACAGTAATCTCAGCAGAAGACAATATTACAGACACTTAAATTTTGTATTGAATTATTTTTCTGCATTCAGGATGTCAGGGGAGAAAGTAACAGACTAATTTATTGAAAAAATAAAATCCAGAACATTAAAAGAAGTTTGCATTTCAAACCCAACATTTACTAGGGAACAATCACCAAACTAAAAGAAATTAAAGATTAAAATAAAAGGCAAAAATGTTGTATTAGCTATCATTTCAGAATCAGGAATGAAAAAGTGAAAATRTGTCCAAAATGTGGGTTGTGACTTTCCTAATCCTCTCTGATTATGGAGTACTCACACTGGCTTCTAGGGAGGGAYAGTGAGACAAGGATATGCACAGCCTGCTAAACACTAGTAACAGTAATCAACACCAGTTGCTGAGACCTTTAGGCTAAATCTGTGCTGTTTGTAATGCAATTAATTCTAAAAGCAGTACATACTCTTGCTCAATGTTGTATTGTTGCCTATATTAGCATTTTAATTTTAATCAGAACTGCAGTTTTCACTCAGCTCTCCTGATAATCCTACTTATGGTTTGTTATTGCACATATAAATTAGCATGAGCCCAGAGATCACAACCCGGGTTCCTTTCTGATGAAATTAAACCAGAAGATGTGCTTCATGAGTGCACCTAAATGCTCTCTGTCTGCTAATAGACATCAGTCCCTGGAAATGGACTAGAGTAAAATGAAATTAAATCCACCTAAATGTGTACAGTATACCTATCAACTCTCYGGCATTAACTGCTTTGTTCAACACTTGCTCCTGTTGCACTGCTAATGTAGACACAATGTTTACATTCACTATTCCATCATGCAGTCTTCAGTGTCCAATATTTTTCCTTACAAAGTAAGGACAGGTGAGGCTCAGACTACTTACAGATCTCATCAGCTTTGCTGCATGATGAAATCAGGGCTCATTTATTTATTCACCWGTGTGAGTGACTGAAATGTTAATAGTTGATGACAATCAATTTKTAAAAGCAGCAGGGTGCTTTGCTGAGGCCAGGTTTGCACCCCCCAATCTAATGGGAAAAGGAGAGTTTTTTGTGTGTGGTGGCAAAACCTCTGATCCACATAGGGCAGAGGGGCTGCGCTCCCACCGCCTGAGAATGACCGTGACAAACCCACCTTTGTTTAGCAGCAAGCTGGGTTTTGAGCCAGGTGGGGGAGAAGGCCAGTAAGAAACAAATCCTGCAGAGATGGGATAATGCTTTTTATCATGACAATTTCCTCCCTTACACAACTGGCTCAGGTGTAAAACTTCCCTCCAGAGGAGGTATCAGGACATTCACATATAGGCCTGAATGTGTTCATCCCTTCTGATGGGGCATAACTGGCTCTACTGTATGAGAAGCAGCTGTTATGTCAGAAAGTGTCATAAACCATCAAAGTCACCTGAAGTGCCCTCAGACACATTACTGGGGCCTTCGACCAGAGAACTGTTCATGATCTGCAGTGTTGCAACAGACAGTGTAAAACTTCCCCCCGAGGGGAGTTATCTGGGCATTGCCACCTGAACCTGAACATTTATTARCTCATTGAACTTTGTGTTCTGTGGGTTTCCCCACCCCTGATGGATCAAGACATCTAAATGGCAACAACCACATCTCGTCTCTGGATCCCCTGGATCTTTCCTCTCCTCTATCTACCTCTTATCCTTTCTTTATCTTTCTTTCTTTTCCTTATATATTTTCTTAAGCRATATCTTTCTACTTTTCTATTGCTGTGTTTCTACAGATAATAGACAAAATGGCTACATACCTCCTTTCAACTACAATGAAATTGTTCTAAAATAAACCTTCCAAATATGTATGTAAGCATCAGTCATTCAGTGTCATTTCACTCTAATCCATCCCAAAGGATMTATTAACAAGAATCTCAGTTGCCCACGCCTTCAGGGGTATCAGGCATATGATAGCATTCAATGTAAACGGAAAAGACTGTGGTGCACCTGGCTGAACACCACAAATAGCACAAGTTGAAACACATACCCAAAAAGCTTTGCAGATCCAGTATTYCTCCCCTCATCTTCTCCACAACGTTAAAACATTTCCTTAATTTGGGCTTATCTGCACTATTTGAAATTATGTATTGGCAATGGGTCATGGCTGTGTTTGAATTGTAATGTAGACAACCTCTAGTTTGGAGGGAARCATTTAAATTGTATATGGTGTGCTATGAAGAATATATGGTACACAGAGCCTCCACACTATTATCTTTTTTTTTTTTTGAAGAGTATTGTGATCTGAGTATCCAAACCCACCATAAAAAATTATGTTAGAGACTCAGAGTTGGAGGAGGTGACTGAATCACAAATTACGTAGGAGTAACTGATAAAAATATTGGGCAGTATAATACTTACTGTATTACAAAGGTTCTTTAGAGCTATATGGGGCACATGGTAATTGAAGAATTATGCAATATACTGTTAAGGTCAAAGGTGTGAACTGCAGGTTGATTTCATATGGCAGGCTTTCCCAGCACTGAAACAATGCAAGCCTTGTTTATACGTCCTACAAACATATATAAAGGCAGTGTTTGTTAAGTGACACTTGAGCAGTTCTAGTATCAAATGAAAGTTAGCACAAAGGTGTTCAGTGGCAAGTTATTCGCATGTGTCCACAGGCCCAATAGATCTGGTTTTTGTGCTTTCAGCTATCTATCCCACTGTCTGCCTGTGCAAGACCATAGACTGTCAGTGTGTACTCATCAAAAAATGCTGGTAAATGGAGTCTACCAATGTAAGAAATAGAAGTTGTTCTCGCTTTCAGTGACTGGACTAAAAGAAACCTAGGCATTTTTTGCACTCTTTTTTATTTACCACTGCAGGGCTGCTATATTCAACTTCACTTAATACTCTCATTTCTCCTTCCAGCTCTACTCTCCCAGAAAAGCAAGGACATTATTTCACACCATATGGGAGTCACTGCTAATGTTCCTTTCATTTCTTAAAGTTCATTTTACAAACAGTAGTGTAATTTTTAAGAATTTTCCAGGAGGTTATTTGAGGCATTAAACTTCTTCATGGGAACTTGTGCTTTTGAAATGTATGCTGTTCATAGGAGAGCAGGGACAAGAGGAGATTAGCTAAGTCTCCTGTAAATGCTCATTTCATTTGAGGAGAAACCAGGTTCAATATCTTCACCAGAGAATAAGCATCAGTCCTGTCCTTATCTTTGTTTCCCGCTCCCAGTCTGTTACAGCAGCTCTGTTAATATTCCCAGCACCTCACTGATACTTCTCTGCAGAAGTAGAGAAAAGGACATGGTAAAGCGGTGAGAACAGAGATGATAGCATAATCAAAACCCAGTACAGGAAAACAAAATAAAAAGGAAGCCAATGAAGGCAGAAAGCCAAATTAGTACCACACCTAGTAAACTTACACCCCATCACTGTCATACTGAAAAAATTACACAAAAGAGAGCTGACTGGTTGAAACACAACTGGCTTTTCATTTCTCAAAAAATATTATGTTAGGTAGCTAATATTCAAATAAAATCGTGATGCTATACTGCTTCTTTTAAGAGGTTGTATAGATTTCCCAAATATACCAGATTAGAAGGTTCTTTTAATTTTTATGGGGAAAGGAACGGTGTGCCTGTATTTGCGGTTTGGTTTGGGTGAGGGATACATCATTGAAGGAAACCTCCTTATTGCCAGTACTTTCCATTTTTTAGTTGTCATCACAGGGCTTTACAGTCCAGACACATTTCAGCAGATTTTAACTTGGACTAGAAATGTGTCTAGTGTGGACTACACTTGGTGCTTATGCTTCATATTTTCCTAATGTAGACATCAGCAATGAAACTCTCATATTACATCTGAGAAGAATGGTCTAACTGATTGGCAGCTTTAACTATGTCAAAAACCGGCTGAGTCAGTTTTTTGAACTCTTTTTTATCTTCAAGGAAAATAAAATCTGCCTTAAGTACCAAAAATGGCAGAAGCAGTTTAAGAGAATATTTTGCTAGAAAATGGACATTTAATATAGRGACTTATAATGGAAACTGTTTTTCCATCTCAGTTGCAGCTGTTACCATTCTGACACAGTCTAGTAGCTAATGAATGGTGTGTAGCATTTGCAAAGTGTTTGCTCATTCAGGAAAAAAGAGGAAATTCATAAAATGTCTAGAAAGGTGTACAAATGAATGCAGAGAATGTAAGTTATTTGCTGGCACACGGAAAGACTTTATGGTAGAAATAAGCCAATCAGAGAAGGACCAATATGTAGTAAATGCATCCAAACTTGAGAGCATTAAAACCAATTACAAAACTTCATATAGCCCCAGAGAACCCAGTTTTTATGCTATCAGTCTAAGGACTTGTGAAAAAAGTTGCCTAAACATCACATAAAGAAGTCGTAACTAATTTTTTGCAAGCTACACACATATAAAGACCAATTCATAACAAATGTCCACATCTCTAACTCACAAATTCTTTAATTCATTCTTGTTTTTATTACCCTCCACTCTATAAAATGTTGTAAGTGCAGTACACATGTATTTATACTAGTCAATCATGCAACCTATAATGTTAATGTAATTATCAGCTTTAAATTTTCTTCTTGGAAAAATGCAAGATAAACTTGAAACCCCAAAGAAAAGATAGTTCCAATTACACTAACAGAAGAAAAACTGACATCCAGACTGCCACTAAGGCTTCAGAATCTGGAACATTTGAGCAGAAAAGGCCTGTGCTGACTGCACTGTTTGATCCATATCTTACAGCCCATAATTAACACCATGCTTTATTTTCACCTCACACAGTTTTCTGTGGCCAAGGAAATGGCCTCATAAAACATTCATTGTCTGTGTCAATCTAATTAGGTTTCAGACCAAAACGATAATGAAGTCCTATTTCACAATATTTTTTTTGGAAGCAAAGGATGACTAGTGAAACTATTGCAGGTAAATGTGCAGAGCCATAGGCCTTGCTCATTGTAGATATATGTTTTCCTTTGGTACCTCTTRATGATACAGACAAAAAGATGCTTTTAGGTGTCAATAATGATGATTTTAACTGAATCCATAAAAATAATTGGAAAATATTTGAAAAGATAACAGGACAAGTAAGGGCACATTTCTAATATCACTAAGGTGATATTTCCAAGACCAGAAGAAAATAACAACTCTCTATAAAGCAAATGCATATGTGTATTTTCTTTGCTCAGGTAATAGTACTTTGTATATATGTCAGTAGAAGATTACAGGAATACTGCTAAAAAAGAATAAAGTGAAATTTCTGGATAGTAAATGGGACTGTGAAGAGATCTGATTTCTGTATCTACCTTTCGTATGCACTTCTGCCATAACCTTGGGCAAAACATATTCCAATTACACTTSTCTCAGTTCTTCTAGCCATAAAATAGAAATGATACTTCCTCACATCATTGGAATGAGGTCATGGTCATCTTGGAACTGTTTGTTGCATGTATTTCAGAAGACAGGAAGCTATATAGCTCAAGTGGTATTTCATAAGGGAAACATCATACAATTTTCCTATGTGCATCTAAATGTGAGGATGAGAAAAATCACTGTATTCCCCACACCTCTATTGGATCTTCTCTCTTGTTCCATTTCTATTTGAAGGAAGCTTCTGTTAATATTTTCTGTTAATCACGTTAGMAGATGAAAAGTTTGGGATACATTAATCTCAAATAGCATACTTTACATACAAGACAAAGTATGACTCTTTAAATTACTTGTTTCTCTAGTAAACCTTTCTTTGATATTTTCTTTATTTATTTCCTAGTCCTGTCTGTTGCCAACATAATTACCTAAAGAGAAAATGGTTTAAACCAGGCATAAGAAAATGTGATTCAAATACTCAAACTTGCGTAATTAACCTGTCAATAGCTTTTACATGCTGTGTGATTGGCTGTCTCATAGAAACTGTGGATTTAATAGAATTTGAATATTTTTCATCATACATGTCTGACAAAAGATGAAATGGTACACATCTACCCATCGAGGATTTTCCAAGAACTTATACTAGGATAAGCAGTCTGCTACAGAATTCCAACCCACAGTTGTTCACAAATTTATAGCAACTTCTTGAATCCATTATGCATTTTTCAACTCTGTAAGTAAAGGGCAAGATRTCCACTGAAGTCGGTGCATATCACTTCACCGTTTTCATTATCATCTCTCTTCCCAAGMTCAGGTCAGCGTCAGTCGAAGGCTCCAGTACTGCCAATGCTTGTATGTAAGCAGAGCCCTCTGTTATGATATTTTGAACCCCAATACAAGTATCTACAAGCATGTTTAARTTCTTTCTATTCATATAGTATACTTCTTATGGAGTGAGAGGGGTAGGGGAAGAAAACAGTGAGAGGATCTAAAAGTTCTATGGTTTTTGAGATCCATTTTTAAGAGTTTGAATTTTCTCATGTATGTTGGGGGAAACCTGGACTCCAGTTTCAACAACATGAATGATGTAGGTAGCTGGAACAGATATATACTGGACAATGTAATGGTAACCACTGCAATACACAAAAATCTTTATGGATCTTAAAAAATCCTGAGTGCCATGTTCTCACCTGTTCTGAAAAAAATTTAAAATGATAGAAGCATTTAAGAAGCCATTTTAACAGAGTAGATAATTGAAAACCTATTTCAAACAAAAAAAAGTAATTTATAAAACTAGTTTAAAATGTTTATGATAKTACAAGTCTTTTAAGAAAGGATGAAGTGATGTTAAGGTAAGACTGAGCTGCTGTGCAAACTAAAGGAAGGAAATTGACATAACACAGACTGATAAGACATCTGGAAAATTTCTTCATGCAAAGGTAGGAAGACCAAAGATAACCTTTTCAAACTGTATAGTCCTGCTGTGTAAAATAAGRATCAGGCACAACGCCTTAAGCTTTGTATATTTACAAAGGAATCTCATCCAGCAACTAAAGAATGCTATGTCTGGATAACATGTATTTATGTGGAAGAGAGGATAAGGCCAACCACAATATATCAAGTATCGTGACACGACACTAAGAAATGGACCTGCATGTCCTTAGTTTGTGTTCATGTATCAATGTAAACATTCACATTGCCAACCACAACAGGAACACAACTGAGCCTTCCTTCTGTTTTAATACCATTGTGAGTGCACATCTYCCATACAAACTGTCATAAAAACTCCACCATCCTTTAAAATCTCTGAGGAGGAACTATTTTGGAAAAGGCTTGAGGTTGGCAGATCCTCTCATAATAAAATGATATTGTAAAATAATTTGGCAACAACAAAACTGTCATAGCAATTTCTATTTACTTTTTCTTGACATCTGCATTCTCACGTGTGAAAATAGAATTAAGTTTTGAGTTCAGAATACGGCTACCTACTTCAAATGTAAATATCAGCACATTCCAGAGTTAGAGTTGTAATTTTTTTCACCTCTTGTTTTAGGGCAATAGGCCAGTGGATCTGGCTTCTAAACATACTTAWTTTGTCAATAGTTTTGTCACAAATGGCTGACCAACAAGGAAAGTAAGAGCACAATAGTATTTTGGAATATTTTACTGCCTCAGGCAAGATAATTTAATATACTATTGCAATCCAGGAGTGAAAACATTATGCAGAGACTTTGCTTTGTGATTTGAGCCAAGTTAGTATAAAAATCACAATCATAGTTGTCTATTATATATTGGACTGAATTTTATGGGAATTGAAGACTATTACTTCAGTGATAATGGTCATTGAATTGTGCTCCTCTTTGTATTCTTGCACACACAATTACTCTAGTATCTCATCAAATATCACTTGAATAGATATTGCAATAGGTTGAAATTCACCTACTCCCTTCCATAAAGCACAATAAATAGATCTTGTGCTGTGAACATAGGCAAAGAAGAAGACATATGACTGGCAATTTCAGTTGAACAGTAGATGTTGTGACTCACAAGCATTGTGTGTGAAAAATGTTCACAATATAGGGAACTGATATGTATCTTCTACAAAACTTTTGATCCAAATACGTACAATCCTGGAACCCTATAATGCTACACCTGAGACCTCAGTGTCCTTCCTATGTGTGTAATTAGAAAGAAACTAAAGGATTGTGAAAGAAAGGAARTCTAAGCAGATGTTAAAAAGTATGTATATCTGGAAAGGCAGCCATTTGAAAAGGAGGAAATTTATGTAATAGTCCTCACTCCGCTATTCTGGATCAATGGGATAGGTATAGTCTTCTCAAAGCACATAGCTAGAATATTTGATTTGCAGGATGAGTAAAGGTTTTCTTCTGGTCTGAGACTGGGCTCAAACCAGCTAAAAATTGTGTGAAGAGTGTTCAGATCTCTCCTAATTTCTTTTTTTAATGTATTAATACAAGAGATAAATACGTAAATATATAAATTAATAAAGCAGGCTTCCAGAGTGTTTTTATTTAGAACTGTCAAGCATTCTGTATGATTTATCATTAATTGCAGAAAATCTGGGAATTCAAAAGCTCTAATTGTTTAATGGGAGAACCACGTAAAAGTGCTCATCCTGATAAAGCTAGATAACATACGGAGTGACCGGGATGGTAGTTGAGAATGAGTATGTTGTATTATTCGGAGACAAGTTAATTTCTATAAAAGTCCAAATGGTTCTCAGCATTCAGGTATTTAACAATACTTTTTGGTTTTATTAAATATTTTTTGGGGGGAATGGGGAGAAGGATTTCTGAAGATACGTATTATCATTTATACTTGGGAGTAGTGACTTAGAGAAGATTCAAAACAAAGTGCTTGCTTACAAGTACATTATCTGTCTCGGAAAAAAATGTACCATCTTGATTGCTATTTTGCTTACTTAAAGCACTTCCCAGATTTATGGTATAAAATTATAGCTATTTAAATGGCAGAAGAAAAGTATGTTGCATAGAAACTACAGCTTTCTTTCATTTCACCCTCTCTTTTCAATTTTTGTAYCAGGTTTGTACCCTTGTTTGTTTTTCCCCGTCAGATTTGGCATACAAGAGACCTTTGTGATCTTTGCTCAACTAAAGGTGGAAAAGGAACTGAAAAGAAAGAGGTGAGGACAGAATTGTTTGTGAGCCATTCAACACAGCTGTTGTAAATATTATACACTTGCATTATGCGGTGCCCTTTTACATAAAAAAGAATTGTGTTTGCCACCATTTGGAGCTGTTCTGCTTTGTTATTCATAAACAAATTCTTTTAATCTTGTTAGCTTTACTCATTTGTTTTTGGGTCATTTTGTTTCTTGTCAACAGTTCCTTAAGGACTTCAATTTTTTTCGACTAAAACACATTCCATAAGATTTATCTGGTGGTAAAAAGATATGTGTTTTCTAAGCTTAATGTAAAACATGAATACTAAATTGCCTCTGTATCCTCATGTTCTCTTTACCAGAGACTGACCTTAAGATGTCAGATTTCACTCTGCAGGTCAGTATATTCGGTCAAATTTTTTGACTTAAGTGTTATTTGAAGGTAAAATTCTGTTACCCGTACTCAAAATGGATCAGMTTCCAGTTTTGTAATGTCTATTAATATAAAATTGTATGATTTCATATAATATCACTTAGCCGTGGGGGATAATCAGTTGGAAATGACCTCAGTGCCTCATTGTGACTAACAAGCTAATGTCACCCTCAGATAGTTACCCTTAGGGTAAGCAAAGTAGACTATGTAAGAATAAAGAGTTTATATTATCTTAGTTTCAGCAGTGAAGAAATCATTACATGAATATTGTGTACATTCTGAGATGCAAGAYTGAAAGAAGATATTGAAGAGCCACGGGGAAACAGAAATAGGACAATACAGAGCTCTTTAGACTAATAAACAAGACTGCAAATTGAACAGAATGTGAATAAAATTGATATTAGAAGTATTCCAAGTCTTGCTACCAATGAGAATATTTCTGAATGAATTTTGCTGGATTCTACATGACCAAAAATTATTAAATCAAAATTGCTGTGGTGTGGTACCTTTTCTCAAACTATAAATTAACTGTTCCTTTTCTGAAACCATAAATTACCTCTTTTTTCAAAGGTCAGATATGCTTTCCAGTGTAGCAATTTGAACTGATATTCATTCAATCTAACAGACTCTTTACATGTGCAGAGCATCTCTTTTTCACATACACAAGGAAAATTCTGTGTAAAATTTGGTAAAGCTATTGTACTCAGGCACTGAAGCTGATTGGCATGTGCACAACTTCAATGTGTTTTAAATACACATGCAAAGAACCTCTACCTTGTGAATTCACTCATGTTAAGTATTTCAGGACTCGTGCCAGATTCATGTTGGTCCCCACCAGCTCAAATTCCTGGAATCTAAACAACTCAGAACACAGGGAAATCAGAACTACAGTCACAAAGTAGTCTCCTACACAAACATAATTTTCAGATATAATCAAGATCTCAATTGTTTTGTATTCCCTCTGTAATCACTGGAGGCATGAACAGCCAGAATTCATCAATCCAATTTTTCTGAATTCTAGACTGCTTCACTTGAGTAGCTAAAATGATATTAAATGTATTTGAATTTTACTCTATAAATAGGTCTGTTGGTTTAAATGATAACTGGTATAAAGCAGAGAGCTGCGTATCCATCCTTCCTTCCTTCCTTCCTTCCTTCCTTCCTTCCTTCCTTCCTTCCTTCCTTCCTTCCTTCCTTCCTTTTTACCTCTGTTCCTTCTGGAAGAGCTTTTGGGATTCAAATGACAAAAAACCAATGTATTTTCCTCCTGTCCTGTGCTGAAGCTGGAAATTCAAGGTTAAGAAGTGGCAATATCACTGAACTTTTGACTGCCTGCTTCTGGCTAGGCTTGCATCTAATTTCAATATTTCACTTGGTTTAATTTCAAATGGAGCCTAGTTCAGCAGTATTTTCAACAACTCAGATAGGTAAATGAATGCTGAACATTAATATAACTCTCATTATGAGGTTTTGTCACCTTTGAGAATATATCCTAGGAAAAAACCTATCTTGCTTCTTTTCTCTCTTGCTCAATCTGGCAAGCAGCATGGTAACAGCCATTTACCCACCATGAAGAAACAAAGTATCCTAAGAGCTGCCACTGCTATCTGTTATTTATCCCTCATAATGCCTGTCTGAAGCAATTTTATCTTTCAGCACAATCTTTGCCTGGCAGAAGAGGGGTGGGTGAGTGATGATGTAGACGATAAAGTTTATGAACGGTTAGGCACAAATTGGAAAGAGGCCTAGTAACATTGTTGTATGATAATATTAGGTCACATTTGAATAAGAACATATGGACTATAAGGGACATATTTTGTCTTGACATTGTATGAAGAGTAAATTGACTTGCATAGGAATCAATCAGTGTCTTGAGCTCTATTCCGTAAGTATAGTAGGCCTTACTGTCAAYGTTTCTTCATGTTTCTACTTATGACGTGCTTCTTTTTCTTTAACTTGGTATTTATTTCGTTTGCAAATGTTAAAAACTGGATGGTATTTTCAAAATAGTTCTGACAGTGTTCCAACTGTAAGTTTAGTTTATATTGTATACACCAATGTTTTCCAAAGGAAAATTATTTAAAGGAAAATTATTCAAAGGAATAGGCTGCGGACTTTATGAATATCACTCTTATTGTTATTGGTGTTAATAGAATTTTCTACTCTTTTGACATCATATGGATACAAAAAATCGTATGAGACTTTCTTATAAGACTTGCAAAGGTGGTTTTTTTAGAATAGTTTGTGTTTAGGAATTTTTTTAAGCTTCTAGAATATACGACATAACCATTGTCTTCTTTCTAGAACTTTAGGAACATCTTTATACTTTTCACATGCAAGTAGGCAATAACAAATCTTGTGTTTGGGTCACAGAAACTAATTATATAATGGCTGAAAAAACATGTTTGAGAAAACCAACTTTTTTTCATTATATTTTCTGTTCTTTTCCATATAAATCATATGGCAAATCTCAAAGCATATTTACCCAAAAGAAACATTATTTCATCTCTAACATTTTGTGAATGACCTTTAAATAATGTGTGTATTGTCATGCAATATCTATGTAGAGTTTTAGTTTAAACATAATGAACGGTGGTAGAACATGAAACATTGGTAATGTTTTTACAGGCTATCTGTCATACCTCAATTGACATTTTCAGTCAAATCCCTGGAGGGTCTTTACTTCTACAAASAGCAGCCAAAGCATGAACTGTTTTAATCAAGAGGTTTTTGTAATGGCTAACCAATAATTTCTACTGTCACTTAGCATAGATTTTTTTTAAGGAATGCACCATATGTGCACTCTCTAACCATGCCAAAGATACTGTACAAGATGATGTGCAACTACAAGCGGAAAAAAATGTAAAGTGTAAAAAATAAGAGTAAAAGCAAAGCACTGGTTCTTTGAAATCAAACTACTGTCAAAGAAGGCTCTTCATCTGCTGGAAACTTTTAGTGTTCCTCTTCACTTCCTCTGTTTTCTACAAAGAATTTTTCATCAATTATGTTATGTCTGCTAAAAGATTTAGGGACTGATTTCAGTATGCTTCATATTATGCATTTATTTTGATCCAAAATACTCATAAGGGAGAAAAAGCAAACCCRTGAAAGAGTCATGAGACAAAATAATTCTTCCAAATTTTATGCCATTAAGAAGTTAATATAAATTTTCATTTTGAAGGAATACAGATTTAATAATTGGTCTAGAAGCTCACAAAAATAGGTAACAAACAAAGATTAAAAGCACAGAATARACCAACAATGTTAGTGAGATAAATCCAGCAATCTAGTAGTTCTTTTTTGCCAAGATTATCCTGACAAGAAACAAAGACTAATGAGGTAATTTCTTTTGCCGAACAGCCAGCCTGTGAAGAGGAATGTGACCAGTAACAATAGTAAAAAAACAGTGCCCAAAGAGATATCATTGCATTTCAATTCACAGAAAATATGGTCACAGTGCGCCATGCATTAACATTGTCCTCAGCAATGTGACTTTATGCTCTCACTAAAGAATGTATGTAAAATGAATTTACACATGTAGGAGCTGTCAGATATTAGCAGACAGTAAACTTGCAGGCTGTTGGGAAAACATTCAGACCTGGCTCTTCAAACATTGCAACTCCATTGAAGTTGGCTGTTAGTCATCTATATGTCTGAGGATCTCAGCCAGTCTCTCCCGAATTTTTTTTTCCCTAGTTTATTTGGCTTATGTGCTGGAGATAAGTATGATTTTGATTTACGTAGTGCTGATATTTTCCCTAGCTTTTAATATGTTTTTTTTCTTCAGATAACTCCTACTTTTCATTGCATTTTTAACTTCTTCTGGTGACTTAATTACCAATTTTAAAGAACTATCCATGGATTAAAAATTTATTTTCTGAGTAAATTACTATGCATGACTCAATATGTATATATACACTCATTTCTATATATAGAATTTCATATTGCTCATATGCATTACTTAGCATTTATTTACATTGAATTATGTCTAGCATTTCATTGCCCAGATTACTTGTTGGGTTTCCTCTCACAGCTGTGAAAAAGTAAATTGTCAGGCCCAAGATCATTATCTAGGGTTTCCCCATAAACAGTAAAGTATGTGATTCATCTCTCTGTAAGCTAAAATGGATAGACCAGCTTCCTAACATATACATCTTACCAAAGTCTGTAGTGRAATCTTAAATACCAAGTTTAGGCTAGATATCAAAATTCTAGACAGCTAAACTTAGATTACATTAATTCCATCCTTAGTATCATAAGGTCTTTCAACTATTCATTCTACGCACATTTATCTCACTCTATTCAAAATCACTTAATAATTGTTTAATCAGAAACCTCTGTGACCTCAGTGTCCATCATCTTTACGAGACTGCTTGCAAACACTGCAGAGCACAARGTGCTGTTGAGACCCCACCGGTAGCAGTTGTTTGGGAGGCTAGGTTATARATTGAAATTAGTAATTTAACAATGTCATATTCAAATTCCTTTATAACTCTTGGGTGAATACTGTCTGTTCCTGGCAAATTGGTTTTGTTCATTTTCATCAACTTCAGTTCAGTTAGAAGTAGTTTTTCAGACTCACCTCACTACCAATGTCTGTTATGGCTTTAATATTGCTGGATGCTTTTCATACACTTTGACAATTGTGGGTTCCACCATCCCTAAGTCATCTGACTTCCAGAGCACATGGAAAGAATTCTATATACAATGGTTTCTATATGATGTTTCTTAGAATACTTTTTTTTTGTTTGTTTATAATAATTCTACATTTGGTTATTAAGAGTTAATACTCTTTTTCCTTTTATGCAATTGAAGACTTCCACTTTAGGAAGAAAGATTTTCTACCACTTACCACTTTCTTTATTCTTATGATTAGCCATACACAACAAACAATAGTGTTTGAGTCCCTTCATTATTTACTTTTTTTGTCCTAAAGACTTAATATTTATTTTCTTTTTAGATATTCCTCATGCCTGATGAAAACATTTTATCCTTTTATATGCTTCTTAGGTAATCTTGTATCTGTTTTCCTTAATTTTATGGCATTGCTCTTTTGAAAGAAAACTAAGCATTATTCTGTTAAATTAAGAGGTTTTTTTAATTTTCTAAGGTAGGAAATCAACACAGTCACTATTAAAACAGTTCTTAGATCAAGTATTCTGCATCTCTCAATAATAAATCAAAAGATTTCATTTCTGTAATTTGTTAGAAGCAAAATTCCCCAAAAAGCATTTGAATTTAAAAAAATGTAACACTTGAAAGCACAATGTTCATTCAGTCTATGTGTGAACAACCAAAATCTATCAATATGATTATGTTTATTATTATTACTATGTTTTGGGTTCTTTTGCTATTTTTAGATCATTTTSAACACCCTGTCTGGACTATTGTTCATATATTGTCCTAATTTTAAAAACTTCAGGTATGGTATTTCAAGCTACTGAGATTGTCTGCTGTGTCTGATATAGCTAATTACAGTCCAAATAATTTTGCCCTGCCTTATTATTAACTTTTAAATCCCCTTTCTTACATAAATTTTCTCAGAGAGCTGCTTGGCATTGCATGTGGAGCACACCAGGCAATGCAATGAAGTCCCATCTCTGGCTGGAGCTCATAGCTGGCATTTCGTTCCAGAACTGATCCTTGTGTCATTAGCAATTGCATGCTCTTCAAAGACTAGCTTGCTCTAGAAGTTTAGAATGGAATGCAATAGAGTAGAAAATAATAGAATAGCATAGAATTGTATCAGTTGGAAGGGACACATAATTATMATCTAGTCCAACTGCCTGACCGCTTCAAGGCTGACAAAAATTTAAAGTATATTGTCAAGAGTATTGTCCAAATGCCTCTTAAACACTGACAGGCTTGGGGTATTGACCACCTCTCAAAGAAGCCTACTGCCATGTTTGACCATCCACTCAGTAAAGAAATGCTTACTGGAGCCTAAACCTCCAACTTTGAACCACTCCAATGCGTGCCATCACTGAGTAGCAGGGAGAAGAGATCAGCAACTCCCTCTCCAYTTGCCCTCCTCAGGAAGATGTAGAGAGCAATGAGAACTCCTTCCAGTCCTTTTATCAGTTTTGTTGCCCTTCTCTGGACTTATTCAGGAGCCTTAATATCGTTCATAAACTGTGGGGCCCAGAACTGCACACAGCACTCAGGTGAGGCTGCACCAGTGGTAAACACAGTGGATTCACCACCTCTTTTGACCAGCTGGTGTTGCTGTGTTTGATGCATCCTAGGACAGGGATTGCCGTCTTGGCTGCCAGGACACACTGCTTCCTCATACTGAGCCTGCTGTTGCACAGGACCCTCAGATCCTTTTCTGTAGGTCTGCTCTCTAGCCACTCATCTCCCAGTTTTTATTTGTGTCTGTTGTCACTCCATCCTAGGGGCAGAGTCCGGCATTTGCACTGGTTAAATTTCATCCCAATGGTCATTGCCCAAAGTTTCAATCTATCTAGATCCCTCTGCAAGGCCTCTTGCCTCTCAAGAGTCAATAGCACATCCCAGTCTAGTATCAACAACAAACTGGCTAATGATGCATTCAACTCATGCATCCACATCATTAATAAACATATTTAACAGGACYGGCCCTAATGTTGAACCCTGAGGAACACCTCTGGTGACTGTCTGTGGAATATGGGGTTATATTTGTTAAAATGTTTAAGGCTTATGCTGACCAGAAGGCCCTGTGGGAAAGGCACAGCCGCAGGCCRGAYGGTTGGAAGTCGGTTGAGGGCTGAGAGGCAGCTGCGAGTGAGGAGAGAGTCAGCTGAGTGAGAGATGGAAGTGAGATTGTGATTGGCTGGAGGAACGCGTGGACAGCACAGGAATGGGAAGCTGATTGGGTGATGGGATGTGTGGACGGCAGCACTGCAGCTGTGCCAGCCAATGGGTGTCCTTCTGCTGTTAAGTTCTGTTAGGCTTTGGTTTGGTTTTGGTTGTGTTTGGTTGAGATTAAGGGTATAAAGAGGGGGCGATTTTTGGCAATAAACGGATCTTCTTTGGACATACAAGGGGGTCTGTCGTCTTTGTTCCCCATTGCTACAACTGTCACCAGTGAGATGTAGCCCCACTCACTACAACCATTTGATGTCTGCCCTTCAGCACATTGTGAAACTGCTTGCCCCAAATTGAACACACTGTCCAGAAGGATGCTGTGAGGGACAGTATCTAAAGCTTTACTAAAAATCCAGAAAAACTACATCCACTGCCTTCCATTCATCCATTAAGTGCGTGACCTTATTATAGCAGGATATCAAAGTAGTTAAGCAGGACTTCCGTTTTGTGAACCCCATGTTGACTGCATTTGATAATTTAATTGTTCTTTAAATGCCTTTCAATATGCTTCAATATAATCTTTCAATGCCTCAGTATAATCTTCTCCATAAATTTCCCAGACTATTGCTGTTAATGTACTTAAAAAAAGCCCTTCTTGTTATCTGAGATAACACTGGCCAGTTTCATGTCTAACTGAGATTTGGCTTTTTGTGTCTTCATTCTTCATAAATGAACCRTGGCTCTGTACTCTTCCTGCAAAGCCTCATTTCCTGAGATTGTAGAATTTACTTTTTCCTTTTGAACTTCAAAAGTTCCCAGTTCAGCCAAACTGGTGTTCTGCTCTGCTTGCTTGACTTACAACACAATAGAATTGCCTACTCCTTTTCTTCTAAATGGTGGTTCTTGTATATTACTTATCAATTTGGAAAACAAGTATTTTGTTAGGAAAAGAAAAAGGAAAAAGGTCCTTTAATACATGTTCCTACTTTACAGATTCCTTTTCTTCCTAATGAATCATGAGCATGCCTTTTTCCATTTTGTGAATTCTCTTTGACATTTAAGCATGACTTTACTATTTTAAAATTATGTCCATCTGTTGAGGATCTGTTATATTTGAGGATACTGCAAGTATTCTGTGCCTTTGAAACAAGTGCTGAAATCCCCGTTGCTTTCAGCAACACAGGATACAGTTTGAAAGTGTGGCAGAGTACCTGCTGTGAAGGAGAAGCAGGAAAGCAAACAATGTGGAGTATATACTTTTATTTAATGACAAAATTGCTAAAGAGACCCTGGAGGTACAAATTCTAAACTACTTTAGAACTTCAACTTTTTTTTTTTTTTTTTGAGATTAGAAAAAGCACGTGAAAAGTTGACATATATGTTTAAGATACAGCTTGATAAATTTGATAGCCTACAATTACAGATGATTTGATCACTCAGGAAGTTTCTTTTCTACATGTTCTCCTAATTGTTACTACAACCAAGAACTTAGAATCTGAAAAAAATCTACATCCAGCTAATCTTTGCTGTTTCATCTAAGCGTTTTTCTGAATATGATTACCTTAGTTTTAAAATTAGTGGTAATGTCTATGGAGATTCAAAAGATGAGAAATAAACAACTATAGTTCTTAATTTTATTTCATTAGTGATAAATCCTTCATTTCATTTTTTGTAACTATTGCTTTTTTAGGAGAAAAGTATGATGCTACCTGTCAGTTAGGAGCACATTCTTTCAAAATAGGAAAGAGACAAGCCAATTTTGCCTGCAGAYATATTTGAGAAATCACAGCGCAGTGACTAATTACACAGTGGTGGTAACTATTTTTGGAAAATTATAAAAGAGGTACACCTGTGAGAAGCCAATCTGATATTGATGTGTAAAAAAGAAAGACAGATAGGATCTGTTAAATCCAGTTTCTATTCCATTAAGTAATGGAACACATATAGAAAGAAATATAACTATCCTGAAAATGTCAAGATAGCAAAAAGAGTAGGTTTATAAAGAATAAGAGGGAGGGAATTTGAAAGAGGGAACTTTTATTTTTGTTTTCTAATAACTCAATAAAATTATAAAATTTCCGTGATACAATGAGTTGAACTTGAAAACAGTCCTAGGGAAAATTTCAGAACAGGTGAAAAATTTTTGTGGTATTTTAAACTAAGCACGCCARTGCATTTACTACAGGGAAATAACCCTAAATTAGTGTGACAATAGATTAAATGACCCAATTTCAGATGCTCTTCTATGAAAGAAAATGTTGTGTATTATGGRCTCAACTGAAGTCCCATTGCAATCAATGGAAAGACTCCAGATGAAGCAGACTCAAATAATCACTTCCCAGTCTTTTGGTAAAATACTCTTTGAGTAATACATACTCCCATTTAAAATAGATTTGAGTTTGAGAATTCTGTTTTACTTCTCAGTTAAAAAAAARAGGAGCAATACCTGTGTATTGCTGTGTATGGTGTTTTATGTACATAGAACACCTTACAACTCTTAAGAACATATAGACAAACACCTCTGCATCACTTCCCAGGCTTTCAATGCCATGGCATTTCTAGATCTATTTTGCCATAGGGCCATCTTGAGAACAACTTATGTTTCTAGCAAGAAGTGCAAGAGAACAGAAAGGTGTCGAGCAACATAAAGATCTTCAGCCCTCAGTGTAAGATGTTAAACTGAATTTCACCTGTGAAATGGATGCTCCAAACAAATAATTAATTAAATAAAACATTTGGTTGAAACTAAGCTTTAAAAAGGCACACTCTTATGAGAGCTTGTGTTCTTTTCTTGTTTTTTAATTTTTAGGAAACCCTTTGATTTTTGAACTTCAGGACAAGTTCATATAACATGCTTGATAGTTTCCTTGGCTACAGAATTTTATATGTGACCAGAAAATTCTGATATGAGGAACTGTTTTCAAACTAATGGCTGAAGGCAAAAATTAAGGTCCTCAAAACTAAAAAAATTATTTATGTTTTAGTGTAAAGAACACAAGACTACTTTCCAGTAGCCTTCTGCTTAAAAAGTCAAATTCAGAGTTAAGGTTGTTATCCAAATTTAACTTTTCATGTAAAGAAACCTGGCTCTAAAGCATCCCTGCTGGTTTTAAGCTGCCACTACAGGCAACATCCAGATGAGACAGAAACAGGACTGCCCACCTTTGAAATTCATCTACCCACAGTCATCCATGGTTCATATACAACTGGTGTGAAAGATGAATGCTGTAGATTCCTCTTCCATTTAGCTCTCTGCTGGCAGCAAATTTGTCAGAGGCAGTTGGTCTACTCTAAGCTTTTACCTTCTCTTCAGAAAACAAATTAGAAGTATTAAAACTTCAGAAGATGCCTCTGAAGCACTGTTGAACTCTGCTGCTAGGCAGGAGGTAGGGGAGAGACATTATGTATTCAATGCTGACATTTCTGCTAAAGCCTGCAGTAGGTCTCAAACAAGTCATTAAAGTAGTTTGTGCTAGGAAATAGACTTTTATGAGGTTTTAAATATATTCATTCTATTTTCATATTATTTTTATTGAATTAAGACTACATCCTATAAAAAATCACAGTGATGAAACATGCTCAATATTATATCCATTGATACGGACAGTGAGTTATTAATTGATTTCAGTGGTGTGTCATGACAACCTGTTGGGTTTTTTTTCCAATGAGGGAAAAAAAATATAGTCATTATAATTACTTAGAATATTTTTTTTCTCCAGAAACACTTTTTTATTTAATTTGGAATACTGTTATGTAAAGCTACTTCTAACCCTGTTAGAATGTGTGATCTACATTTCTGTAATTCACTTTTGCAGTCTAATTACATGTGAACACATTAACAGCATACAAAATATGAATTAYAGCAGTATAAATCACATTCTGTCAGGTATTATGGCTTCATTGTCCCTTTCCCATTCCCACTCATCATCACTTCCATGCAAGAAAGCTCTATAGAATGTATGAAACATACAGAAACAACACTAACAGTACATGAAGGAACATCAGAAAATACTACAAATGTGACCAGAACTATCTTACAGTTCACATACAGTGGATATTAAGAAAGCCTAATTACCTAGGTTTTGAGGGCAAAGTGCAAACCATTCTTCAGCAAAATACACAGTTAAAAGAGTGTCTGTTCTCATTAAAAGATTAGTAACTAATGGCTTTTGGCCTTAGGAGACACTTTTAAATGGAAAATATATTGTGAGTATCATGTCATTTTCAAAAATATAACCATACTTTCCTCTTTATAAATCCTAAGAAATTGAGTCTTTGAAAAACCCACTCAATAATAGGTAATCCTATTCTAGAATTTAATTTTAAAATTAGGAATATACAAAAACTTGAGTACCAAAAAACTAAATAGCTACTCTTAAGAATTTCAGTATATAGAAACTTTGACAGTTAAAAATAGAAAAATTGAAAATAAACATAATGTTTACCTTCTGTTAAAACCAAAAGAAAAAAAATCAACCACAACAAGACCCAACCAACCAACTAAATAAACAAACTAGCAAGAGCAAATACCTTTAATGTGACGTTTCTGAGTTCAGAGTGCTAAAAGCAGTGTTATAACTATTTCTGATCGCAGTGGTAATTCCAAACAACTCTGTTAGTGGCAAATATATTTTTAAAATACTGCCCCGAGAAGCATGGTAGTGGTTGACAGTATAGAAGTGTCTGGAAATATTTCTTTGCACAAGTAATAACTATAGCTGTCATTTTGCTTAAAGCTGATTCCTGCAAATACTTAGGAATACGACAAATGACTCAGTACTGCATGCTTTGATGTGTAACAGTGTTCGCGTGAACAAGTGTCAAAAGGTCTGAAGATGCATGGTTTTACCATGACAATCCCTTGCACAGAAGTGTGTACCCAGGAAACAGACATTTTGAATTATATTTGGATTATCTGTGCTGACCTAGTGGAAATGGCTTTTTTATTATTATTTTATGTGTCAATAGATTTCTCCAAACATACATATTGTGGACTATTGTAGTATGCCACTACATCACTTTTGCCCAGTGACAGACAACATACATGAAAAAAAGCATTTTGAAGATTCTAGTAAAAGTTTAGTGTTTAAAAAAATGGGGGAATTACGTGTTTGGTTTTGTCAACAAGCAAATAATTAAGAAGCTGGTTGTAAAACTACAGTTGTATCGTACATGTAAGGAAGTGTTCATGTATGATAAAAATATGCTCAATTATTCATAAGATGTGGACTTCTTTATACTAACTAAAAATATCAATGAGAGAGTAAAGATAAAATGCATGTTTTCCAGGTGATAACTGTGTTCCTGTAGACTGAGCTACTTGATACTGTGTCCAAACACTGGAAATGAGATTTCAAGGACAGCATTAAGAGGAACTTCCAAATCTGCCTTCAAGTAATGTTCTTATATGAAAATGAGAGCCAATTAAAGAGAATGAACTGTTTTTTCTCCAGTTCATACCCACAACCTATTTCTTCCCTCAATAAGTGGTTAGTTAATCCTGCCTTCATCAGAAAAACAGAAATCAATATTCTTCTGGACATKAATAGTGGAACACACCACATGAGCAAGGGCATAACTGTATTGGGCATGATTTATACTTCAGTGAAGTCACTAGAACACATTTCACTGGATTCTTTACCAAACCTATAAAAGTTAAGACTGTGCCTACAATAAAAGTAATAGAAGAACATTCTTTATAAATTCACATAGCCAGAATGGACATTCATCAGGAAGGAAATCTTACAGGCACAGGAGAAGGCCATGCCCATGTGCCAAAAGACAAGCCATCAGGAAAGACTGACCTGGCTGAACAGAGACCTTTGGCTGGAACTCAGGAAAAAAAGGAGAGTTTTCAACCTTTGGAAGAAAGGGCAGCAACTCCGGAGGACTACAAGGACGTTGTGGGGTAACGCAGGTAGAAAATTAGCAGGGCCAAAGCTCAACTAGTGCTTAATCTGGCTACTAGCGCAAAAGACAATAAAGAAACTTTCTATAAATGTTAGCAACATAAGGAGGGCTAATTTTGTATCCCCCCTCTAATGGATACAGGGGCGAAAGGGTGAGAAAGAATGAGGAAAAGGCAGAGGTACTTAATGCCTTCTTTGTCTCAATCTTTAATAGTAAGACCAGTTGTTCTTCAGGTATGCAGCTCCCTGAGCTGGGATACAGGGACAGGGAGCAGAATGAGGCCTCCGTAATCCAAAAGGCAATGGTCAGTGATCTGCTACACCACTTAGACACACACAGGTCTAGGCCAGATGAGATCCACCCAAGGGCACTAAGGGAGTTGGTGGAAGTGCTCACCAAGACACTTTCAATAATTTACCAGCAGCCCTGGTTAACCAGAGAGGTCCTGGCTGACTTCAGGTTGGCAAATGTGATGCCCATCTACAAGAACGGCCAGAAGTAGGATCTGGGGAACCACAGCCCTAGTAGGATCTGGGCAACCACAGCCCTGTCAGCCTGACCTTGGTGACAGGGAAAATCTCTTGAACCCCATCATAAGGCACAGGTGGGACAACCAAGGACTCATGTACAGCCAGCATGGGTTTATGAAAGGCAGGTGCTGCTTGACTGACCTGATCTCCTTCTGTGACAAGTTGGCCCTGTTAGTGGATGAGGGAAAGGCTGTAGATATCACCTACCTGGACTTCAGTAAAACCTTTGACACCATTTTCAACATCATTGTCCTGGAGAAATTGGCTGTTCATGGCTTGGGTGTGTGCACTGTTCATTGGATAGAAAACTGCCTGGATGGCCAGGCCCAGAGAGTGGTGGGGAATGGAGGTAAATCCAGTTGGAAGCTGATCACAAGTGGTGTTCCCCAGGGCTAAGTATTGGGATCAGTCCGGTTTAATATCTTTATCAATTATCCGAACAATAGGATCAAGTGCACCCTCAGTCAGCTTGCAGATGACACCAAGTTTGGGCAGAAGTGTTGATCTGCTGGAGGGCAGGAAGGCTCTGCAGAGGGGTCTGGAGAGGATGGATTAATGGTCTGATGACGGTTATATGCAGTTCAACAAAGCAAAGTCCAGGTCCTGCCCCTGGGTCACAACAACCCCATGCAGTGCTACAGATTTGGTTGACAGTTGGACTTGATGATCTTATAGGTATTTTCAACTTAATTATATGATTCTATGGTCCTAAGAGTAGCTGGAAAACTGCTTGGTGGAAAAGGACCTGGAGATGCTGGTCAACAGGTAGCTGAACATGAGCCAGTGTGTGACCAGGTGGCCAAGAATGGCACTGGCATCCTGGCTTGTATCAGAAATAGTGTCACCAGCAGGATCAGAGCAGAGGCCATCTCACTGCACTTGGCACTGATGAGGCCCCACCTTGCATCATGTGTTCAGTTTTTGGGCCCTCAGTGCATGAAGGACATTGAGGTGCTGGAGTGTGTCCAGAGCAGGGCAACAGAGCTAATGAAGGGTCTCGAGCACAAGTCTGATGGGAGTGGCTGAGGAAGCTGGGGTTGTCTTTCTTGGAGAAAATGAGGCAAAGCAACAAGGAATAGGACAAGAGGAAATGGCCTCAGAGTTGTGCCAGGGGAGGTTTTGTTTGGATATAAGGAAAAATTTCTTCATCAAAAGGGCTATCAAGCATTGGAACAGGCTGTCCAAGTCAGTGGAGGAATCACCATCCCTGGAGTATTTAAAAGATGTTTCAATGTGCCATTTAAGGACATGGTTTAGTGTTGGGCKTGGCTGTGTTAATGGTTAGACTCAATGATCTTAAAGGTCTTTTCCAAACTAAATCGTTCTATGATTCTACAATTAATAACTCCAGTTTAAGTTTTCACATCACGTGTGAAGAAATCATTTAAGTGGTATCTTACAGTTGGACACACAAGTACATTTTCACAGTTCTGAGATTTATCTGCAAATTTCTCACTATTATCCCTTTTTAGTTACAGAGTTGAGTATTATGGATCCAGAAAAGTATATGCCTGTTCATCATTTGTGACCCTTATAACATACTGTAATATTAACATACCTGATACAGTAATTAACTGATGTTCAGGATTTCAGCAAGGTAATCTCTATGATCATCCTGCTTCCTGAGAAACTAATAGACTTGTTCTTGTCAAGAGGGTCATAGCTTATGGAGTCCAAAGTTTCCTTACTCTTATCTGTCTATAAAACCCAGGTCTAATTGGGGATTGATTCTGAATAGGATTTCTAGGTCTTTAGTACATTATAAATAATAAATAAGTAACAGTAATAAATTCACTTTACCAGACTGTGAATTCTTTCTACAGCCAAGACGTTATTTTGTGTGAAACTAACTGCATGGAACTTGAGTTGCCACATAAATAAATGCAGCTACCTTCAGTATRCTTTCTGAACTGCTTCTCCATGAAATCACCCTGTCAACTGGAATTCTACCTGACAATCAGATACTACTGCATAAGTCAATACAGAAAATTTTCAGTATTAGCATATCAATCCCACAAGAATTTAATTTATACTATGAGTGACACAAAATTTAAGAGCTGTCTCTTGGTGCTGACCCTCAGGTGTTTTTCAGCAATGTTTGCTGCTTGTGTATAAATGTAACTCTTTATTTGTGAAGCAATATAGCCAGCTATAAGAGTCTTTTGCAGTTTTCCATTGCCAGGGTTGTTATTTCCTCACCCTGTGGACTGTTTATTCTAGGGAAAGAAATCACTTCCCCTAAACAAGGAATTTAGGAAAACAGTACAAATTTCTGATATTTGCATATCAAAACAAGTCCAGATCTGAATGGATAAACTATGCAAGCTCTGTAAAAGTAAGACTCAATTTTCAACTGTATATCATAGATAAATTAATAAAGGACCAACAGATCTGTGATCCTTAACAAAGAATACTTTTTATTTGTGGTCTTCAACTCCTTTTTCTATACAAGTGGAGAAAGAGTTTATGCCCTTTTCTGTTTTGAAATGTGCCTCCTAATGATAAATGAATATGGCAATGGCACATAGAGATTTCTGATTATACAATTTGTCTTCAGTGCCACTAGATATAATTTCCTGTTTCAATCTTCACCTTTTTTCTGTTATATCAAAACTGCTAGGATTTTACAGAAGTGTTTTTCTCTGCAACAGCTTGAAGATATAAGTAAAATGAAATGCAGTGAGTACTTAAGATCTGATAAAACATTACTCATTTAAGTTTTCCAGTATGTTTAATATTCAGATCTGTGCATACCAAACTGAGGTGGGAAGAATGAAAACTGTGTACAGCACAGAAAATGTGCAATGATAGAAACACACACTACACAGAATTACAAAAAAAATCAGCCCCACAGATGAGAAACAGTAAAAGCCCTGAAACACCTACATACCTTTCATGTCTCATAACAAATTTTCACTGGGTAACTGCCACTGTGAATAATGTGTCTTAAGGTAAAAGAGCTTTAAGTCACAATAACTTGGTCTAAGCCATTAAAATAAGCACATGCAAAACTGACAAGTGTTTTTCAGCTGCCTGGGAAATACAAATAATGTGGAATGCCACAAGTTATTTTATTTCATTTTATTATTTAGTTTGAAGTGCTTCATTTGCTTAAGAGTTATATATTTTGTATATGTACTTGATATTTTATTTGATATTTAATTCTATTTTTGTGAATTTTGCGTTGAAAGGAGATGACAGTGCAGAGGATCAAATCACCTTCTGGAAATTATCTTCTGGTGTAGCAGTACTAGTTCTTTTGCTACTCTTAGTTTAATTTTTAAAGTGTTTGTGCTGTAGCTCTGGCTGCACATTTTTCCACTTCTTAAAGTAAGCCTTTCCTCTCTGATTTCTTGTCACAGGGAAATTTATCTGGTGTGACCAGGAGGGCCACCCCATACCGCTCACCGACATACAGCTTAAAACTTTCTCCCACCCTTCACGAAATGGCTACCTGGCTCTCTCATCTAACAGCTCCACCTCCACTACCACATATGTCTGGATGTTCCACTCCAGGTCTGAGGGGCTATATTCCAACTATGCATTATTTTCTGTATAGATTGTCATCATAAACCACTAATGGTCCTGTTTATCATGAAGCTGAAGACAATCCCTTTGGCTTTCACTGTATATGAGGCCAGTTGATGGCTTGCGTCAACCTCTGGTTCTCCAGTTTGTGTTATGTGATGCGTAAAGCAAGTGCAGCAAGTCACACAACAAAGTTCCTCTATCCTTTCTTTGTTTTCCAGATCTGAGTAAGACAATCAGTGACAACTGGGCAAATCTAGTGGTGGTCACAGCTCTCTGAGCGGTGCTTTCAGATAGGCTCATCTATGGCTTTTCCACATGTACGTACTGAGAAACATCAAGCCTAACAGAGAAATATTGGCAAGCTTGTAGCCAGTATTTTACGTTTTGCAGATGAGAGATGAGATGAAAAGTGCATCCTAATATAGATCTAATTAAAAGGCAGGTTTGCTTACACATCCCCCCTACCTCCAGGAACTCCAGAAAGATTGCACTGTTAGCTTTACTGAGCACAGAGCTTGTTCTTGTGAATACTATAATAATTGCCTATCAGCCTGCTGCAAAGTATCACTCATTGTCAGTTTGAGATAGTCAGTAATTATGTTAGAAGTTGATACTGTCACAGATTGCTGCCAACAAACAATGTATAAATTAAAATAGAGTTATTATTCAGCATATTGAACAGTATAAATTTTCCAGTATAATTCATTCATAGAAGTGGCAGCTGTTGCAGCCTTCTAAGTGCACAAAAAAAATCCAGCTGTTTGGGGATGCACAGGTCTGCACCCCTCTGGAGACTTTCTCTGAACAGCAACTGAATCACCTGACAATTCATTGCAAGATAAAATGAATTCTGAGAAACTTTCCCTTTTGTATTCATAGAATTATAGAATTATTTAGGTTGGAAAAGACCTCTAAGATCACTGAGTCCAACCATTAACTTAACAGATGCCAAATTCTCCACTAAAACATGTCCCTAAGTGTCATATCTACACATCTTTTAAATACCTCCAGGCATGGTGACAACCACTACTATTACCTTGGGCAGACCATTCCAATATTTCATTTGGTGAAGAAACTTTTTCCTTACATCCAATCTAACAGATCTTACGAGTTTTGACTCCGAAAACAGATAGGTATACGGCAAGTTTTTCTATATGTAAGAAAATCAAATTTTCACATCCTTTTCATAATCATTCGTGCAGAAGTCATCTTTTTAGAAATGGAGTCAGAAATAGCAGGGATCATAGTAGCATTCCCTGTATTGTTATCCAAATGAAAAGACACTTAAAAAAAAGGGAAAAGTTCCAAACTCACAAGCCAACTACAATAGTTAAATGTAATTCATGCACAGAAACCTCAAGRGCATTGGCAACTAAATGCACATTAAGGCACTTTATGCTTCAGATCCAGAGAACAGGTAAACAGAAACCTGTTGGAGGTTGTTCACTCTTTTGCCTCTAACTGGATTCGTAGACTTGAATCAATTAAACTTTCCGTGTCTCCATTTGCGCTTGTTTAGAAGAGGGAGAATATCACCCATGGCCCTTAAAGGGAACTGAGACGGAAGACCTTGGACTACCTCAGATGGAAAGTAGTGCTTAAATGAAAGTGTCATTCTCCACTCTCCCTTACTTGGGTGTTAGAGTCATATAATGCTTTCAACTTCCTGGAAAAAAAATCAAATTACTCTGTTGGGTGGGGTTTTTTGAGGTTTGTATTTATTTTATTTTTAAATGAGCTCTATGACTTCATCAGACATAATGGCTTTTCTTCTTGTTCCCAGTGGACCCTAAATTTCTTAGATTACTACTAAGCAGTAATTTTCCTATTTGCGAACAAAGTAAACATTCTTCTAATTGAATTTTTAGTTGTAGGATCTGTATATATGTGTATGTTCTTCTCTACAGAACACAGTGAAGTGAGTGATTATTGCTGTGTGTGTGTGTGTGTGTGTATCTTTGTGTGTGTGCTATACTTGTGGCCTATCTGGATGTTTTCTCACAGTCTCATCATCACCACAGAAAGCAAAGTAATTTTAAAAGTCAAGATACAGAATTAGAAACTGAGTGCACAATCTTAGATTACCTCAGAGAGTCCATTTGTTATCTACTGTTTGCTCATATGGGTTCATTCAGCAAATTTATAGCCTTTTCAGGGGAAACAAGTACATGGTGTGACCTTGAAAATACATTAAAAAAAAGCCTATTCCTTAGTTGTGGCTTCACTTGGCAAAACAAATAAATGGAGATATATGTGTGTAATGTGATAATTTAATTTTGCTGTTGATCRTTATCCATATAGATGGTTTCTTGGGATTGACTGTGTGATTCTAATCACATCTGTCTGAACCCTGTGCTGTACAAAGTGCCCTGGGACATTAGGATGGTATACCTGGCCTTGTAATAAACACTCGTATGACATTAAAGGAAACTGCCTAATTAGCACTGACTTTTAGTATATTCTGAACTGGTTAAACTGTGCTAGTGAGGCTGGGTTAGAATTGGTCCCACTTATCCTGTCTGAAAGAGTTGAATTCTGCTGAGCAAAGGCAGTTACAGATGTATTCACTCTCCACTGAAGCAGAGCTGCATTCTTCTGTCATCAGAACCGAAATTTGCTCCATACTTCATACAGTAATTTGACAAGCTGTTACCTGACATGTACATAAACACATTTCATTTGAGATTCTGACACTTATTAATTTTAAAAYAGTGTTCTAAAGGACTTTTTCATAATTACTATTAAATTAATCAAAATCCCATCAATGATCCATTTGTCTTACAGTATGTACATGTGCATCTATGTAAAGGACCTGCCTTATACTGGAATGAATGCAACAAAGCTGTATTTCTGTATATGTATGCATGCAAATATACATGTACTGTATAAATGTCACTAGAGTGATAGGTCCATGCTGCTTGTCCATTAAAGTAGCAACTGCTTTAAATGACCTAATCTGATTTTCTCATTAGCCATCTCCACGTGCAATTATATTACAGATGAATTATGAGAAACATTGCAGATAAACCATAGTTAGAGTATGAAGTGTTGCATGCATTGTAATTAGTACTAATATTTCAATAATTTTGTGCAATAAATGAGCCAATGATAAAATAAAAACTTACAAATCTACATAATCCACATGCTATTGCTATTTCTACATGAATATATATGTGTACACCCAAATGCATAAATGAGGACCACTGAATAGGGTTTTATGATATACAGCAAGCTTACACCACGTTTCATTGAGACTCATAAACATCCTTTAGAAGACACTGAAAAAAAAGCACTAAACAAAATGAAAGTTAATTGATTCTGTGCTTTGAATTCCTATCACAGAACTGCTGGTTGTACTTTAACCTTGGAATAGGTATTGATTGACATTTACCACAGGGGACTTCATTACTTTACACCAGTATATCTGAATGTAAAATGGTGCTTTCCAAATACAGGCAGACATATCTTCTATGCAGCAATACACTCACACATTTATCTATGGCATACYGGGGCACTCATATTGACCTGATCCCCAGGTTGCCCAGAGTGGATAGCTCTAGAATACAGACTGGCTTTTGTTAAGGATATTCTTCTTGATTTCTTTTTCATGTAATCTAGGAAGTAGGCAAAAGAGGAGAAGTAGATGAGATCACTTTAAGAGTCATCTCAGCRTGTAACTCAGATGATGTACAGACTGTGAATGTAAAATTGCTTTTAGGTTTTCTGGCCTAGGCTTGGTGCTGAAAACTTTGGTGCTGAAAAATCTTCTATTCTGTACTCTGCTGCTTCACTGAGGTCAGGTAAGATACTCAATCTATACAATATATTCTTCAGTCAATGAACAAGCTTAAGGAACTTCAGTGTTTGAATCAATCTTCTTTCCATTAAAAAAGATGTTGGTTTCATTATGAAGATATTTTTGACCTCTGAATAGATCTTCCCCTCCAAATGAGAAAGGTGACTGTAGGAAAGCTCTTTGCTTTGAAGTAGTATAAGATAACATAGAGGTGACAAGATTTTTTTTAGTATGTTTTCGTAAATATTTGAAGTACCTTTGTCCTGAAAGAAGTCACTATCTTCTATTGAGAGATGAGAATGCACTTGATATTGAAATAAACAGGAGGGAAGCTAAAAAGTTGCCTCAGGATTTCTCACATAGGCATGTTACTTCCAGAAAATATGTTTTAGTGTATTCAAGAGGCTCATTTCTTATCGAAACTTGTATGTGGTTCACTTCATTATATCAAAAAAAAAAGCAATCAAGTATTTTACTACTTATGTAACTAAAATAAACTAGGACAACATACTTATAGGATCATGATCATAGAGTATAGATATGAAATCTATCAATGAAACAACCATGGCAAAATTGAATAGTAATATATTCAAACTTTGTTTCAAGGTTACTGAAACAACCCAGATAAAAGTCTGAATGATCTACAGATCCCTCCTCTAGTGAGCCAGAATGTAGAAGGCTGCCACATAGAAACTGCTGTCTGTTAATCCTTCACTTTTAAACCCAGTTTGAAACTCCTCTTCGTCCTCCTCCCTTTATGGCTACTGTAATGATGCCACAAAGGGAAGAGACTAGTTCTTAGACAACTGACTTACAGAAAATGCAAAGATTTAAACGAATATCTATGTAAAGATTTAGCAGGTAGACAACATAGCACAAATGAAACGCACTTACATCGTGASATCTTGCTAATAACAATTGTCTGTATACTGTACCAGCCTCTCTTCCAAGCTACCTAGAGCTGCAACTCCATATGGCGACCTTTATAATTTGATCCTAAAGGGATAAATTGTTCACTGAAGAGAAGTCAAACAAAAAGAGTAGCTAGCCAATTTTTTTTTCTAGGGAATATATTAGAGAATGTACTTTTTCATTTAAGTTGTAGTTATTGCATGCATTAATTAAGAAATGAAATGGTTTTCCTATTGTCTTGGAAGAGTTAATTGTACTTCAATGAATGTAAAGGACATTTTTGCACCAAAATAGCTTTTGCATGTGACAATATGTAGGTTAGCATGGTGCAGACAACGCCAAGTTTGTGGGTTCAATCCTCACATGGGCCATTCACTTAAGAGATGGACTCAATGATCCTTGTGGGTCCCTTCCAACTCAGGATATTCTGTGATTCTGTGATTCTGTTATATATTCTGGGCGTTCACATATAAATGCAATCTAAAGAAGTGGCCTGTAAGTCCCAGTGATAATTTCTCAGTAGCTGAGTGTCTTATGTTTTACCTAATGTTTCACCGTATCATCTATTTAATGCATGGTTTATGAGTGCTGCAGGAGGAGGGGCTGGCCAAGACATAACTAGGGAGATTTCCATGTAATATAAATATACTTTGTGTACTAAATTAGTTTTCTTAACTGCATAGTCAAGAAAAATTTCACACAAGGTATCACATATATACCCAAGAATACCTAAGGATCTATTGCTCTAGTGTCTAACCATGTCAATTTATTGTACTTTTCTATCGAACTTTCCAAATCATAGAATAGTTTTGGTAGAAACAGACCTTAAAGATCATCTAGTTCCAAACTATCTATCTATCTAGTGTATCTATCACTACACCAGCTTGCTCAGAGCCCCATCCAACCTGGTCTTGAGCACTTCCAGGAATGGGGCATCCTCTGGGCAACCTTTTCCAGTGCCTCATCACCCTCACAGTAAAGAATTTCTCCCTAATATCATCTCTATTCCTGATTTGCTTGTTTCTGTGATTCTATGATATCCAAACCATACTTATACTAGCCGTCCAATTTAGGCACTTACAAACTTAGTGTTAAGTCCTGGGAATATACTTGTGTATATTATCAGGCTAGCGTTATTATTGATTCAATGTATACAACATAGTAGCAACTTGTTGTAGCATATTAACAAGATTCTTTGGTGCCAGTCTGTATTGTTAAATGGCTATGGGTCAAATGATGTATTCCTCTGACTGGGTCAGTGAAAGTGGCATGAGCTTTTCGATGAAATCTACAGGGAAATTTTTTTGCAGTGAGGGTCACAGCATTTAGCTGTTCTTATACATAACGTAGTTATATAACACTAGGACAGTGTAAAAAGTATACATTACTCTTCACTTTGTATAAAAATATTTAACTTCTTAACAAAATACCGTGAAGTGTCTGCCTTTGTCACACACTCACTTGTGCTGCACACACACACACACACACACACACACACACACACACACGTGTGTGTGTATCTTGCTTTCACTAGCCTTCTCACCAGAAAGAAAATGCATATTTAAAAAGTAAATGTGTTAATCTGAATCATGATTGTGTACATCAGGATTATTAAAGGGCTCAGAGATGATTGGTTTTTCTGTGCTCTGAATTACATTCGCAGTTGTTTACCTATTTATTTATTTACGTATTTTAAGAAACTGATAGAAATTAATGTGAATACACACGTGTTTCTAATTCCTGTCTACATAGCTCCTTAACACTAAAATGCTACCTAAATATGTAATGTTGTCTGAATAAAACTTACTTTTTTTTCTGTACTTGTCTCTCCTTGTAGTTATTTGTTGGAATACCTAATGGCCAATTAGAAATCTATTTCTCTGACAGTTAAAATCTATAATTCATCAGATGTAATATGATAATTGCCCGTTCATAATCTCAAACATTGCACATCATTGAGGAAATGATTCAGAATTGTTTTCCAATTATAAATAAACTTAATTGCTTGGAAAACATACTATCTCTTACAATCTCATAGAAGCTGGCGTTGGGAGCTAAGATGACACTACTTAAAGTTTTGCAGCTCATAATTTAGCAGTTTAAATGCACAGTTAAAACTTTATAGACATACATCAAGGCCAATGATGCTATTCATGCCCTGCAGTTGCAGCATTTGACGCTTAAATCTGGGATATGGTGATGATCAGATAGAGACAGTGATTTGCCTTGGGCCACAGTTTTCAACTCACTGACAAACATAGAGTTTCTTACCCTGCAATCTTCAGCAGACTAAAGGGACAGTAAGAAGCAGTTGATTCATTTTTCTTTTTCTTGGTTGTGCTCTAGAGACTTATTAGCCATCAGAAAAGTATTTGAATATTCTCACCCTCCGGAGACTCGTGTCTTATATCACAAAATCACAGAATAATTTTGATTGGAAAAAACCTCTGAGATCATCGAGTCCAACCCATGACCAAACACCGCCCTGTTAATCACACCATGGCACTGGGTGCCACTCCAGTCTTTCCTTAAACACCTTCAGGGATGGTGACTCCACCACCTCCCTGGGCAGCCCATTACAATATCTATATAATACATTCTGCAAAGAAATTCTTCCTAATATCCAACCTAAATCTCCACTGGCACAACTTAAGGCTGTGTGCTCTTGTTCTGTCACTGGTTGCCTGGGAGAAGAGGCTGACCCCCACCTGGCTACAACCTCCTTTCAGGGWGTTGTAAAGAGTGATAAAGTCACCCTTGAGCATCCTTTTCTCCAGGCTAAACAACCGCATCTYCCTCAGCTGGTCCTCAAAGGACTTTTCCTCCAGACCCTTCACCAGCTTTGTTGCTCTTCTCTGGACCTGCTCCAGCACATCAATGTCCTTCCTGAATTAAGGGGCACAGTACTCGACACAGCACTCGAGGTGCAGCCTTACCAGTGCTGAGTACAGGGGAAGAATGACTTCCCTGGTCCCGCTGACCACACTATTCCTAATACAAGCTGGGATGCTGTTGGCCCTCTTGGCCTGGACACACAGCTGGCTCATGTTCCTCTGGCTGTCAACTAGCATCCTCAAGGTCTTTTCCACAGGGCCACCTTCCAGCCATTCTTTCCCCAGCCTGTAGCTCCGCACGAGGTTATCATGGCCAAAGTGTAGAACTCGGCACCTGGTTTTATTGAACCTCATGCTGTTGGTCTCAGCCCATCAATCCAGCYTGTCCAGGTCCCTCTGCAGAGCCTTCCTGCTCTCCAGCAGATTGACACTCTGACTCAACTTGGTGTTGTCTGTGAATCTGCTAAGGGTAGCCTCAGTGCCCTCATCCAGATCATCGATAAAGATATTAAACAAGACTAGGCCCAACCCTAATCCATGAGGGACATCACTAGTGACCAGATTGGATGCAGCACCATTCTCCAACACTCTCTGGGCCTGGCAATCTAGCCAGTTCTTAACCCAGCAGAGTGCACCTGTCCAAACCATGGTGTGAAGAATTGCTAATGACCAACTTGTTTCACCATTCCCTGGTGCGTGGGAAAGCCTGGTGTGATAATGGACCATGATCATCTGTGGATAATGGGCCATGATAGTCCGTAGGGATGGCAGTGAATATGCTCCGGCCATTACTAGTGAATGACCTGCATGTGCAGCGAACTGGGTATATCACCACTTGAATGTCACATGGATACCAGTGCCTATGTGGGGAACATGCCGTTGCCATGGTCCCAAGCTGGAGCAAACTTCCCAGTCGCCGCCATAAAGCACCGCTTAGCCGGTATATAAGCCAATGCGCGGCACGTCCTGGCAGAGCTCTCCCCACTGACAGAAGAAAGAAGAAAGGACYAACAGGACACCACTGAATCCATGGTGGCGACTATCACTTGCTTTCTGTAATTCTTTGCTTTTTCCTACTTTCCTGTCTTTCCTCCTTGCTGTCTCCCTTGTTAGTAAATAAAAGTGAATTATCATTTTGGTTACCAATATTTGACCTTGTTTGTGTCTTAATCCTGCTCCGGGTATATTCAAACTTTTCCCCTCTCCACACATGCAGATTGGGACACATGGGCTGCCAGCTTTTCCAGGAATATGCTGTGGGAGATGTTGTCAAAGGCTTTGATGAAGTCCAGGTAGATTACATCCACAGCCTCATCCACTAGGTGGGTCACCTGTTCATGAAAGCAGATCAGTTTGGCCAGGCAGTACCTGCCCTTCCTATACCCATGCTGACTGGGTCTGATCCCCTGGTTGTCCTGTATGTGCCATGTGATCGCATTCAGGATAATCTGCTCCATAACCTTGTCGAGCACTGAGTCAGGCTGACAAGTGTGTAGTTTCCTGGATCTTCATTCCAATCTTTCATGTAGATCTGAGGCCTCCCCTGTCAGCCAGCGGAGGAATGATAAATGATGAAGAGTGGCTTAGCGAGCTCTTCTGCCAGCTCCATCATACATATGATGAATATCATCTGGTTCCACAGACTTGTTAGTATCTAAGTCACTCAGCAGGTCACTGTCTACTTCCTCCTGGATTACAGGGGATCCATTCTGCTCCCCATCCCTGCCTACCAGCTGAAGAGGCCAGCTGAGGATAACCAKTCTTATTGTTGAGATACCAATCTCTCTCAACAAAATGTGTATGAAGAAACTGTGGAAAATGAGATCTCTATCAAGTTTTTCATTCCTAATCTAAAAATATGCACTACAGGAGCTACTGAGTCACAAATAACTGTTACGTGTAAAAACAGAAGATGATGGATAGGATTAAAACTATTACCTGTTCACTGTGCATTTTCAATGCTAGTTTGAAACTCATATCATGACCTCTTGATATCCTATGCAGGTGGTCAGTGTGCTAGGTCCTAATATTTCTATGATGAATATGTAGTAAGTTTGTTTGTTGTAAAGGCAGAAGCCCTGCCAATGCTGAAATGTGTCACAGACATCCTTATCTTTTGTCTCCTTTTGAAGAAGGAAAAGCAGATTGCTCTGACTGATGAAGATGTCATCAAAATGTGATTCTTAGCTTCACTATCAAGTGCCTGAAATCTGGAACTGTCAAAAGACCACATGGAAAATCAGCTAAAACCTGTTAAACCAGACTATTTGCAAGCACAATCACAAACCAATCCAAAACAAAACAATCTCCCAATCTGGAAAATTTTTGGTTCCTTAGAGGTATAGGCTGAAGCAAAAAATACTGATGCACAGACACAATGGCAATCTCACAAATTATTGCCTATCCTGTTCTTAAAATTCTTCAGTGGCACGAGCTGCATGGTGAGTCATTCTTTAACTAAATCTTACCTCATACCCCATAGATGAGATCATAAACTATCCAAAATAAGGCATGCCTGAAACATATACGTGAGGAACTCCACAAAAATGACAGATATTTGTATACTTTAAAAATTTGCAGATGAATGCTGTTTCTCAAAAGAAGAATCTCCTTTTGGACAAATTCCTTACATTGAATATTTCAGTGACCTTACCCTCAGCTCCACGTTGTATCTGTAAATAAGAACATATAGAATCATGAAGCCACTTAGGTTGGAAAATATCTCTAAGATTGTTGAGTCCAACCATTAACATTGTCAAGTCCACCGCTAAATATGTCCCTAAGTGACATATCTTTTAAACACCTCCAAGGATGGTGACTCCACCACTTCCCTGGGCAGCCTGTTCCAATGCTAGACAAATCTTTTTTTCCCCCTAACTTTCAATCTAAACCTTCCCTGGCGCAACTTTGAGGCCATTTCCACTTGTTCTATCACTTGTTATTTGGGAGAAGAGAGCTCACTACAATCTCCTTTCAGGTAGTTGTAGGGAGTGATAAGATCTCCCCCGAGCCTCCATTTCTTCAGGCTAAACAACTCCAGCTCCCTCAGCTACTCGTCATAAGACTTGTATTTAAGGTAGTCTACTTTTGCCCATCTGAAGAGAGAAAACAGTTATTAACTAGTCAGAAGCAACAGCCTTTTTCCCTCAAAATAACCCTGAGGGATCAAAAAAGGAGAAGTACAGTTATCTTGTAAAATGTAGCAACATCTCACAGTATATAGCTGGATTTGCCACTTTTTGTGTAGTCACTCTGCTGTTTCAAYATAAAATACTTGTTCGTGAGGTTTTTTTCAGTATACACTAAAAGAAACTCTATAAGTCACCATAGTTGTTGTGACTGTGCAAATTCACTTACAACTTCAGAGCAGAAAGGTCAGAATGAGATCACTACTCAAAAGCATGTCATACAGGTGAGACAGGTAGGAATAGATACCCTTTGTTATAAAACCTGCATATTGAACACGGACAATATGTTCTGACATTTAACAAAATGTTTCTTTTATTCTTTACAATGCATATTTAACATAACTCAATCTCATGAATATATAATTTACTATCTTCCAGTGATAATAGCAGAATGGAGGACATAAAGTATTCAGAAGAGCAAAATTGTGAAAGATAAGGTTGCAGTCTCAGATACATATCCTTAGCAGCTAATACCATTACTCAGAAAATCAGAATTCACAGAAGTAATATATATCAAAAAAACCCCAAAATCTATAAAAATTATCACATGTCTCAAAACAGAAGCCAATAACAAAATATACTTAAGTCAGGCTGAAGTTCAAGCCTCTTACATATTCTGGGTATGTACTTGAGACTATCAGCTTACTTCTTCTGAATGCAGTTAAAGAAATGCTTCTAGAAGTAATTGCTACTGTATCTTTCATGCCTTTCCTCTCAAAAGTTCCTTGAAATAGTCATTTAATACGGCAGAATGGACAGTTTCTGGTCTCAAAGTCAGTTAAAAAAGAAATAATAAAACTTTCTGAAAAATCTACAGGGTCTTATGTTATTTTCATGAGCAATGAATAAAATATAGAATGGTGTGGGTTGAAAGATCATCTAGTTCCAATCCCTCTGCCATGGGCGGCGATACCTTCCACTGGACCAGATTGCTCAAAACAACATCCAACAGGGACTTGTACACATCCAGGCATGAGGAATCCACAGCTTTGGGCAACCTGTTGTAGTACCTCACCACCCTCACAGTAAAGAATTTCTTCCTAATATCTAAATTGAAACTTACCCTCTTTCAGTTTAAACCCATTCCCCCTTATCCCTGCCACTTTATGCCCTTGTAAAAAGTCCCTCTCCAGCTTTCTTGTAGGCTCCCTCCAGGTACTGGAAGGTCTCCCTGAAGTCTTCTCTTCTCCAGGCTGAACATCACTGACTTTCTCAGCCTGTCTTCACTGGACAGGTGTTCCTGTCTCCTGATTATTTTTGTGGCTCTTCTCTGAACTAATTCCTCCTTTAACTCACATCATTTTTGTGTTCGGGGCCCCAGAGCTGGGTGTAGTAGTCAAGGCTGGGTCTCATGAAAGCAGAGTAGAGGGGAAGAATCATCTCCCTCAATGTGCTGGCCATGCCTCTTTTGATGCAGCCTAAGGTACCATTGGCTTTCCTGGCTGCAAGCACACATTGCAGGGCATGTTGAACTTCTTGTCAACAAACACCCTCAATTCTTTCTCCTCAGGACTTCTGTCAAACCATTCTCCCAGGCTCTAGTTATGCTTGGAATTGCCCCAATCTAGGTGCAGAACCTCGCACTTGGCCTTGTTGAACTTCATGAGGTTTGCATTGGCCTGCGTCTCAAGCCTGTTATGGTTCCTCTAGACGGCATCCCTTCCCTCCAGCATGTCGACTGCACCACACAGCTTGGTGTCAGCAAACATGCGAAGAGTGCACYCAAACCCACTGTCCAAGCCACCAACAAAGATGTTAAACATTGCCGGACACAATACTGACCCCTGTGGAACACCACTTGTCACTGCCCTCCACTTGGACATCCAGCCATTTACTGCAACGCTTTGAGTGTGACCGTCCAACTAATTCCTTATCCACTGAGTGGTCCACCCACCAAATCCATGCCTCTCTAGTTTAGAGACAAGCATGTCATACAGGACAGTATGAAATGCTTTGCACAAGTCCAGGCAGATGACCTCAGTTGCTCTTCTCTTATCCACCAAATCTCTCACCTTGTTGTAGAAGGCCACAAGTTTTGTCAGGCATGATCTGCCCATAGGGAATCCATGTTGGCTGTCATCAATCACCTCTTTATTTGCCACGAGCCTTAACATAGTTTTCAGGAGGATCTGCTCCATGGTCTTGCCAAGCACTGATGTTAGACTGACTGGACTGTAGTTCCTGAGGTCTTCCCTAATTCCTTTTTTAAAAATAGGGGTTATGTTTCCTCTTTTACATACAGCATGAACTTCACTGATCTGTCATCATTTCTAAAATATGATGATAGTGGCTTAGTCCTTCATGACCTGTGTATGTGTCTCATCCGGTGCCATGGACTTATGCRCTGTCAGGTTCCTTAGACCTCAGGTTCTCAAACCAGATCTTCTCCAACAGTGGGCACTTCATTATTCTCTCAGTCACTGTCCTTGTCTTCCACGACTAAACTTGAAATGCAACTCAAATAATGCAAAATCTGTTACTGGGTATGTTGCTTAATTCACTAATCTTATATGAGGCATATTAACTAAGGATGAGCAGTGGAAACTTCAACAAAATAGCTGCCATTCTGGTAATACAAATTGGTCTCTTTCATGCTAAAATCCTTTAGAAAATTCAGATGATAAAAAATATAGAAACTATCCAAACATTCATTTTGATATGACTTCAGTGCCATATTGCTTTTACTGAGTATGTCTCAGGAAAAAAGCCAATGGAAACTGCAATACCAGTGCATAAAATTTATTTTGCAATGTAGATGGATTAAACCCAGGGCCATTAATCTGTAAAGATTATGCACATGTAGGGAATAGCTTGTTTGAAAAAGATGACAGATAGACAGAATAAATTATGCAGTCTTTAAATTCAGGAACAGTGCTTTCAACATCTAACTTCATAGAATGGGAAGATTCCACAAAGGAGGAGAAAGTCTTGGTTAGTACTTAACAATGGTGTGGTTTGGGTGAACATGACTTTTCTACTTGCTCTCTGTAAATTCTGTATTTAAGCCAGAATTTATTTAATATTAATAGTAATCACTTATCTAAACTTTCTTCTTGATTGATTTTTTTCATCCTTCTTTTTTAAAAATTTGATTGGTTTGGTTTTTGTTTGATTGTTTCACTTGGTTTAGCTTGGGGTTCGTTTTGGTTTTGTTCTCTTTATTCTTCTTGCAGCCTGTGATTTGACAAGATAGTCTCTCAGGTAACTTTAAGATAGCCAAACTAATGTATGTRGAGTTGGTTTTGTCTATTATGTCTTGTTTAGGGACATTGGTATAATTTTTCATGGTATTGTTTTGATGGATTTGAGGCTGAATTTGTTTTAAAATTGATGGATTGTTTCTTGCTTTCTTAGTTTCCCTGCACCTATGCTTTATTTCTGTTAGCTGGTTTTTTCATGTGTAATCAGGGCCAGATTTAATGCTGTTATAGAATAGAATAGAACAGAACAGAACAGAACAGAACAGAACAGAACAGAACAGACCTACAATGATCATCTAGTCCAATTGCCTGGCCCAGTTCAAGGCTTACAAAAAGTTAAGAACATGTTGTTGAGGACATTGTCCAAATGTCTCTTAAACACTGACAGGCCTGGGGCCTCAACCACCTCTCTAGGAAGCCTGTTGCAGTTTTTGACCACCCTTTCAGGAAAGAAATGTTTCCTGCTGTCCAGTCTACATTTCCTGTGATGAAGCATTTGACACATTCCCATATGTCCTATCACTGGGTAGGCAGGGAGAAGAGACAAGCACCTCCCTCTCCACTTTCTCAGGAAGATGTGTAGAGTAGGCTCTTATTCCTCTTGCTCTTTTTTGCACAGAGTTGCACAGAATGCTAAATTTTGTTCATTACTTTTCCTCTGAAAAAAACCCCACAACAGACTTTTACAGAAAATTTGTAACCTGCTACATTCAATTCTATGTAAAGAGAAAGCACAAGAGCGGTGCACAATTTCAGTTTCCCTTAACAGTGTCAGAAAGGCTGATCTAGGATTTCGTAAAACAAATTGACCTTGTGCTGTCCTCTGCATCAGGGTGAACTTCACCCTAGAGTAATAATGGCAGTAGTAACAACAGTAATTGCAAACAGTGCTATTGGACTGCAACCAGCCAGGACAATTTCAGGGCAGCTACTATACAGCTCAAATCACTGAGCAAGCAGATGCTTAGCAGGCTACTATTATATCTTTCAGTTATTGACAAAGAAAATCTCCTGGGTACCACCAGGGCACCCTATTGCTGTAGTAAAGCTGCTTAAAACAGAAGCTATCAGGAAAAATTACTCAAAAAAAAGCCCTAAGCCAAAAAACCTCAGAAACCAACTCAGCAGGGAACAGGCTATTATGGTGCAACTTATATTTGTCCAGTGTTACAGAGTTCTTCAGGGCAACAGAAGAACTCTTATAGTGGCAACAGCAAGGTCCAAATGGGTTGAAATACCATCTCAGAAAAGCTGTTTGATTTATTCCTGCTCAGGATTTGTAAGAAGTTCAAATGATTAAATGTGTGCCTAGCCTGTACTAGCGAAATGCTGAGATGTCTTTTTTATTGGATTTTGGTTTGTTCCACTTTTAAGAATGTATAGGGAATGGGTGAAATGATAGATTGATATGCAGATGCGCAGATGTTTACAATGCAAATATTTTCCTTTCAATAAAGGAAAATAAAGAAATCTTGTGAAACAAAAACCGTTGACATGCTCAATAATATGCAGGCAAACACATCCGTCAGAATGAGTCCCCTCAAGGCCCTTCACCATCCTCGTGGCCCTCCTTTGGACACTTTCTAACAGCTTAATGTCTTTSTTATATTGTGTTGCCCAAAACTGCACACAGCACTCAAGGGGAGTCCACACCAGTGCAGAGCGGAGTGGAACAACTTCCCTCCTTGCCCGGCTGGTGATGCTGTGCCTGATGTATCCTAGGACAGAGTTGGCCCTCCTGACTGCCAGGGCACTGCTGACTCATGTTCAGCTTTCTGTTGACCAGGACCCCCAGGTCCCTTTCTGCAGTCCTGCTGTCTAATTTGTTGTTCCCCAGTATGTCCGTACATCCAGGGTTGCCCCATCTCAGGTGCAGAATCTGTCACTTTCCCTTGTTGAACTTCATATGCTTGCTGATTGCCCAGCCCGCTGATTTGTTGAGGTCTCTCTGGAGGGCCTCTCTGCCCTCAAGGTAGTCAAGAGCTCCTCCCAGCTTTGTTTTGTCTGCGAGAATATATAGATGTTCATATAAATGTAAATTCAAAGCACATAAATTGATGCCTGTTTGTGTTTTAGTATTTCATGCGGAGATCCTTAAGATCTATGACTATATGACAATAGGAAGCTATATAGAGCAAAATGGGATAAAATAAAATGCTCAAAGACAGATCAGTCCCTAAGCAGCTAATCAGGAAAACAAAGATGCTGAGTTACAAAAGTGTTACCAGAGAGGTTAGGACACATGGAGGTTGTGAAGAGCTCTTTGCAAAAAGAGTGACTCCTGCTTGGTAACATTAGGAATACRGTAGTTAATATAGAGATCTGGGTTTGGTTTTGGTCTTAAATTCAGTACATTTTTTTAATCAAGATTATTTCTAAACCACTTTTGAGGACAGATTTTTTATTCTGACATTGCTGTTTATTTTTAGACAGTGATAGTTATTTATAATACTTTAAATAGACTACCTGCAAACAAACACTCTAGCCTTCATGGGTTTCCATCAAAAAATTAAATATCACATTTATACTACATAGAAATATGTGAAAGTGCAGTGTATAATGATTACTGTCATACTGATGTTGATCAGCATGTAAAAATTGCATTTAAAATTGTGAAAATTGCTATTCATTGTTAAAAAGATACACTTTTCATAAATGTCATGCTATCTTTAAGTGAATAAATTTTCATATAATAGATATAGGGTATTCTTAGAGCAAAGAAAGAAAAAACAGATTTAAAATCAAACTTCAAAGAAAAAATTTTCATTTTGCAATACAGTAACTTTATTAAATTGTTTACATTTTTCTTAATTGAAAGCAAATGTGAAATGAAATTAAGTCTGTTGCCAACATATTCAAATGGAAATTGAGCAGCAACTGTCAGAAGAGTTTTTCAATCTGTATAAGTGTGACATGTCCTCCCTCCCATGATATATATTGAGCTCTGTCAGAAGACTTGAGTTTACAGTAGGTTTTTCTGGCGTGAGTGTTAGCTGGGAGTGAGATTTTTCCCTTCCATTCCTAGTTGACATAGCTGTGTTCACATAACATTATAGAATAGACCTGGCTTTATTCATGACACATAAAGCTAAAAGCATGCGTAAGTCTTTGCGAGATTGATGCCTTTGATTCTAAGATGTTTAAGACCATGTCCATGTTTTCAATAGTGTTTTGTTTATAGACACTACATTAGCTCTGGTTCCTGAGTGAGTCTCTAAAGGACTGCAGAAATAAAAATTATAATTAAAAGTAATAGGTATTTAGAAAGTRTGTGGTGCAACTTGCAGGAATTTATGAAGCTAAGAAAAGAGTCTTATAAAAATCAAGAGAAGGAGAGGATTTTATGATCTACAAAATCCAATAGATACAGCCATACAAGATGCCCACACAATTTGTAACAGTGTAAACGAAATAGTTTTCTACTTTAATAAATGCTTTGGGGAATATGTTGCAAAAAGGTTCTTGTTCCTTTTAATTTTAAAGTCGTCTACCCCTCTTAATTACTGCATTCAGGCAGTCACGTACTGCATATAACAGTTGTAGCCGATGAAGTCATGGAATGCTTTAAATCAGAGCAGGCAAGAAGGATTTTAAAAGGAGAATATTATATTTATTGGACTTTTATTTATATCACTGTACAAGTGAAAAAAAGAAGATGAGAGAAATTAAGGAAGTCTGAGAATCCACATAATTTAATGAAAGCAATGTAAATATTTTATTTAGAATTTGTATTTCTTGGATTAAATATGTTTATTTAATAACTTAAAATGCAAGAAATGGTCAAAGCATGTTTTCATTTTCAGGACATCTTCTCAAACAATAATTAAATCCAAAAATTTGACAATAATCAAGGTAATTTAAAAATCAGTCATAAAATTAGGCTTGTTTCCACTGAGATCTGGACATTTTCACTTGTGAAATACTGTAGACTTGTCATTTCATTACRCTTCTTACATTTCAAGGAAGGTTTTTGCTAAACCGTGATCCTTGGAATATGTTTAAATCAGAATCTTCACTTTTTTGACATTGAAATGATGTCTGATGAGTAATGCAGGAGTTGCTTTTTTAGAAAAAAACAAGCAAACAAACAAACAAACAAAACCATAAAGCTTTAAGGATATCAATTACATCAGAACAGCATTAGTATTCAAGGATRTAGGAATACAGGATATAATTCAAGTCAAATGTCAGCCATAATTTTGTCACATGTGCTGGCACAATATATGGAAGGCATTGAAAACTTTCACTAAAATGTGAAACAGAAATAACAAACATACATAGAAATGGAGATGTAGAAAATATTTGGAATTATGTCTTAATGCAGAATGAAATGAAACAGCAATTTCACTGCCTGTCCTTCTTTAAGGCATGGAATAAAAATAGGATTTTGGGGATGTTGGGCTATAGGTTTTGTGTAGCAATCAAACATTGCAAGAACTTGACAGCATTTACTCCCAGTCTTATTTACTAGGTTTGACATAGATCAAAGACTTTACTTGGTTTAGAGAAGCTGCTTATGATTTACTGTGCTGTAAATCAAATTGAAGTGAGATCTACCTTTGCTGAGATTTGCAATGCAACCTAGTGCTAGGCACAGTTTTTCATAGGTAAAAATTCTTTCAGAATATGGTAGATTGATCAGATATGATGGAACACACAAGTTTCTTTCCAAGATATTGCTGCAAACTTTGTAATTAAATCCCTCCAAATTTTACTTTATATTGTATATAAAAATATGTAGCTACATTATTTCCAATGGCATATTGACTTGATGAAAGTCTACTTCCAAGATCACCTTCCAGTGAAGTAGTTCTATGGATAACACTTACTTTGGGATCTCAGATTGCCACCTTTCTCACTCATCGAGGCACATTATGCTGATAATGACCTGGAACAGATGCCTTGAGGATCACTTGCTCTTRTGGGCCAGGGGCAGCATCCATTTATAAGCTGTTGCTCCAGAGTGTAAAAGGCATGGTCAGTAACTTCTGTAGGAAACCTCCTCAGGAGAGAATCAAAGACACTCATGTTCATTGCATCCAGCTTGGCTAGCCTGCTCCAGCACCGAGGGACATCTTGCAACAGAGATGTGATTGCTAAATTCAGCTTCTGACAAGTCATGAGATCAGAGGTTGAGATGAGGAACTGTATTTTGATTAGGCTAATTCATAGCTGTCAGGCTGGATAATGAACTGATGTGGAGATCACTGGCAGAAGAAGCAAAAATAAAAATTAATTTTCACCAGAACATAGGAACAGAACAAAACAAAAGGACAGTCTTGGTCTGAACATTTTGCAGTCTAAGCAGATGATCACTTTTTAGATAGAGAAAAGTACAAAATCCCCTTTGAATAATGATAAAAGCTCCTGCTTAACTTTTCTTTGATTCAAGGTGGTATATTAGTTAAGGCATCAAGAAATCTCTGAATGTGAAAGAACTCCATCATCCCAAGCTGTAGTTAAAGAAATGGCTACCTGTGTCCCTTAAACTTCATACCCATATGTTGCATTCTTTCTGTGTAGGGTTCTGGTGGATTTATAACATGTGACAGAATATCAGCAGCACAGATTTCATGATCCATCATTAAAATATGTAAATAATGCTGGTCTTAATATAACATAACATAAAATTTAATAACTTATTAATACCTCTGGTTTACAGATGGGGATTACCTTGATCCTTGTTCACCCCTGGAGAGTCAAGAAATTCCATACAGTGAAAGCCTTATATTCTCCATATTAATAAASAGAAATTTCTTAGGATTCCCAGGAGCTTTACAGTGAAATGTTATACCTACTCAGAGTGCCAGTAAAGCAACATTATAGAATGCATGTATTTTTTGAAGAAGAGTTTATGGGTATTTCTTCTAGTATCTGCTACAAATAATCCCATAGATCATGAGAAAACATTAATTTACATTCAGTTGTGGAGTTTAGATTTTAATTTAGTTTTGTTTTGGTTTTTTTTTTGTATTAAATACACCCTCTGTATTCTGGTTGCCAAGACARAAGGGAGGTTGGTATGTCACCAGTGATTTGCTAATACATCCATTTTGCAGTTGAATGAAATGACTATTTGCCCTAGTGTGTACTCAGGCTGCAAAGGGAAGCATCCCATTGCAAGTTGAGGCTCTAGTGTTCAAAAATGCTAATGCTGTAGCAACTGGTGCTGTGGTAATGAGTCATAAATGATGACAAGTGGAAAAAAAGGTAGTCCTATTGCATTTAGCCAAAAAACTGCTATTTTCTTACAAACTAATAGAAGCGCATAGATTAAACAAACAAACAAAAACCTAGAGATTCTTACTAGGTTTTTTCCTCTTGTATTTAGTTTTTATTTTAATTTTTATTCCCTGACATTGCAGGGCTTTATGGAGGTTTTTTCTAAGGGGCTGGATATAAAATGGGGGTGCTGCAGAACCAAGGGTACAAATCCCTCTGTAAAGAAGTGAGATGGTCAGAGGGGCAATTTATAAAAAATAATGGCGATATTGTAATTTAAACAGATATAAAGAAATAATACATTTTAGTGGGAAAACACTGAAAAACATGAGCTGTAGATAAATCAAAACTGAGAGGTGTCATCATACATAGCTTGCTGTAACTGTAAAATTTCCTTTTAGTGTCCTTGTTGGCAAAGGGTTTTGGTGAATTCCGAGTAGACTTTCTGAGAGCTGTTCACATTGTCATAAGGCAGACCAGAAAGTTCAGGTGACCACAGCTTGCACAAGTTCATTTCCAAACACAGTTTTTGATACAATATTCACAATATTCAATACCACCAGCCTACTCGCAATGTGCTGTGACACTGTAATGATCAAGGTAGTTTCTGCTCTTCTGTTTACAAGGGAAAATTTTTCTATATTTAAAAAAGATATAGTCTTTCCAGTAAGAGGATAACTGAGAAGAGTTATAGTCACAAAATTATGAATCAATAATTAAGCCATTTTATTCAAAAATCTGATATTTTCATTCACATTAATCTTTAATTTCTAAAAGAAAAAAGAAAAGAAAGAAAGAACAGCTTTCTTGAAAGTTTGAGACCATATCAGCAGGAAAAAACCCCAAACCTAACACCTAGAAGACATCCTTTAATTTCAAACATCAAATAGACAGTCAGGTAGTTCAAGTACTCTTCCACAGCAGTCCCCTTGCAGCTGATGGTCGCCAGGATCTCTCTATGTCTGCCTTCTCTTCCGTTGTACAGTACAAATGTTCCTGCACTTGCAGGGTGAATTACACCTGGCTGAAAAAAAATCCAAAACCGAAGACATTATTTTTCAGGGGAATCATTTACCCTATCATTTCCACTGTGGGTAAGCAAGCCTGTGAAAAAACCGGGCTAGGATAAAAAAAACCAACAGGGTCAGAACAGGCACTTCTGCACTTTCGAAAGAAAACTATCTTCTAACAATGATCTAAGTAATGCTAATTTATTTCAGGTATCACAGCAGTTCTTTTGCTCAGGAACTTGTCCACACTTATCTTGAAAAAGCATAACATGTTCTTCCTTATTTTCTGGTACCTTTAGGCTCCAGCCACCAAAGAAACACAAGTAGTAGAGCTGACACTCTGTGTTCACATGAAGCAGACACCTTCTATGTCATAAACTGGAAATTTGACTCCCATCATTGCAATGTAGTGAATAGTAGATAAATGTGGGCCAAAACCTCAATTGTATTGATACTGAAAGGTTTTCAGGAAAAAGTTTAGACGAAGGACTGTATTGTTTTGTTTTGTTTTTCTGACCTGGCCTGTCCTTAGGTCTGACAATTTGATTAAGCCTTCTGCAGTCAAACAGAGAAATTCAGACACATAACAAAATCATTGTAAATTACTAGCACTAATCAAAAAAGCTTTACTTAGAAGAATGGAGAAATGAACGGGAGAGCAGCCGTCTAACCTTTTAYGCAGATTTCAGTTTTGCTGGTTTTGGATATCAAAAAGGCATTGCTGACAACTTTCAGCTTTTTGCCAGTTTCAAAAGTTAATTTCAAAGTTAATTTCAAGCTCAACATTGACTTTGCTTTGTTGATTCAAGGTTTATAAGGAAGAATATGTATAATTTATTTTAAGATCAGGTAGTATAATTGAGAAAAGACTGAGTTTTGAGGCTCTTGCTATCTGAAAGAGGTAGCAAACTTCAGTCGAAACACAGGCTGACAACATTTGTTCTGAGCTTAACTTAATTATGTGAGTTTGGGTTTTCTTAGTGCTTGACTAAGCTTTTGACAACTTGTGAAGTGGTATGTGAGTACTGCTGAGACTAAGAACAAGATGTTGTTTTATAAATATACTTGGCAGAGAAAAAGAGGAATTCATAGTGGAAATTAGCTTGTAAAGACTCAAGAACCAGGATATGTGAAGTAAACTGGGTTTTGGCACGCCCATTCAAGTAAATTTACTTACCATATAAGCCTGAGGGAAGACTAAATTTTTCCATTCACCCATCATTCATCCTCCTGCTCCCATTTCAGCTTCCAAACCCGATTCTTCCCTCAGGGAAAGCACTACTTACTGTGATTTAGCTGGGAAAAAAATGGCATCAGATCCCACACAAATCCAGAAATGCAATATCATGACATCACTCTTAAGTTCTGACTCACCATAAGCCTAGCCAGCTCATGGGTATAGCTATGCTCTGCTGTTAAAACAGAGGATTGATAAGGGAGATAAGTAGGTGTTTGCTTGTGGCCCTAGGGAAAAATTTATCAAGATTGACTGCAAGATTTTGGAGCCAAGTTCCTCAAGGAAGTTCCCATGGTCCCACAACAAAATAAGGAGTGATTATGTTGTAGCTAGGTAAATTTGTGTGTGTGTGTGTGTGTGTGTGTGTGTGTGTGTGTGTCTCACACAAATAACGGTGAGAGATGTAAAACATTGTAGCAGGTTTCCCAGAAAGACAGAAAAACAGACCTGAGCAACATGAGCTTGCATTTCAGAATCATCCTTGATTAGAGCACATGTGCCGGGGACCAGAAGTATCAGACACTGCACCCTAAGGGAATGGGATCCTGGAGATGAAATATATAGAAATCTACACCAGAAATGCACAGGTGCAAGGGGGTATGTCTTACCCCTTTAGCAGAGATGAATTAGGAAACATACATTTGTCCTTTGGGATCATAACTATATCTGTTCTCTTTCAATTTTAGTGTAATGATGTGCTGCTTGTCACCCCAAGATCTCTGGAAAGAGGCTTGGGCACAGGAATTGTTTCCTTTGAGCTGTGTCCCTGATTTTAAATCACAGATCCAAGGAGCAATATAAAATAGGAATAGTCCATGCATCAGCTTCTTTTCAATACTCCTGCCTCGCATTTGCACCATTTTTGTTTGGCTGTTGTTTTTTAATTTAAGCACATAACTTTGGCAAAACCAGATATCTTATGTCTTCTGATCTTTACTTTTTTTTTTTTAAATGAGGGGGGGGTTTATCTTGTTTTCGTATTGATGCCAATTTGAAATTGCTTAGTGCTAAAGTTGCTTAATCTGTAATGGAAGAAAAATTGTCAGGATCTATTTTGCTTTGTTATTTCTACAACCTTTCCTTTTAGGCACAAAATTTTTACAGAGGAGAACTTTTTTTAACAATCCTTATTTTGAGATTTTTTTTTACAGCCTTTTCGTGAATTGTCAAGATGAAAGCAACTATTAAAAAATTCTAAAACCTGAAACAATACGTATAAGAGGAGATAATCCCAATACACTTACCATTTTTAAACTTGTTAATTTTCTCTTTTCTCCTTAAATCCAGGCAGTAAAACATCATGAAAACTGTGAAAAAAAATCCATTCTCTGGTGGATTTTATAAGAATCATTATAAAAGTTTTGAAATTCTATTCATTTTAGCAACTTTCTTAAGAAATCCTGAGTCTCTGTGCATAGTTAACTATGTACATAGTTAACCTTTCTGACCTTTTATGTAAATAAAATATTAGTGTATTTTTACTATATTACATTATGTTTTAATGATAAATAGACATACTGCAAAATATACAAATCTGAAACACCACTAGAAACACAGGAATAGAGACATTGTCTAGATCAATTCTTTACTCCCTTCTTTCCTTTACACACCTCTAATAAGTTTAAAGTTTTCCTAATGCTTCAAATAAACCATGGTTTCTGAAAATAAAACTTCTCATCCTGGTGATCAGAACACTGAGGACACAAAAAATGCTCATGGATTGAGTGGTGGACATTTTCTACTTAGATTTCTCCAAGGTTTTTGGTAAGATTTCTCACAGCCTCCTCCCAGAGAAATTGCTGTGTGACAGTCTAGACAAGGTGTCTGTGCAGTGGGTGGAGACCTGGCTCCCTGGCCACTCCCGGAGAGAGGTGGGAAACGGCTCCTTTTGAAACTGCCAACCTGTCACAGGTGGGGTCTTCCAGGGATCAGTATCGAGGCCCAACGCTGTGTGATATCTTCACGAGTGATGTGGAAGTCGGGCTCAAGCGTATCCTGACAAAGTTTGCCAATGATCACAAACTCAGTGGGGAAATGAACACTTCAGAACCCTGCAGGAAGGTCTGGATAGGCTGGAGGAGCAACAAGTGTTGCACATGGCAAAATGTAATCCAGGAGTGCAGCACGGGCTGGAGTCTACCCATTTGCATAGGAGCTCTGTGGAAAGGCACCTGGGGGTCCTGGTGGACAACAAGCTCAGTAGGAGTGAACAGTGTGTTGCTGCAGCAAAGAAACCAGTAGGATTCTAGCTTGCATCAACAAGGACATCGCCAGGAGAGTTAAAGAAGTCATTATCCCACTCTATTTAGTGCTTGTCAGGCCACACCTGCAATACTGTGTTCAGTTTTAGTCCCCACTATGCCAAAAAAGTTTGCAGACAGGCTGGAGAGGGTCCAAAGAAGGGCCTCAAAGATGATCAAAGGACTGGGAAGCCTGCCGAGGAAAGCCTGAGGGAAATGGATTTGTTCAGCATTGAGAAAAGAAAGCTTGGGGAGGACTTTCTCACTATGTTCCAGCGCTTAAAGGGTGACTGTAAAGATGGAGGCTTCCTCTTTACAAGCAGTCACGTGGAAAAGATGAGGGGTAATACACACAAATTAGTGCTGGGGAGATCCTGATTAGACAGAAGAGGAAAATTTTTTACAATGGGAACAATCAGCCATTAAAATTATCTTCCCAGAGTAGTCTTAGATTCCCCAACAATGGACACTTTTAAGATTCAGTGGGACAGGGTGCTGCACCTTCTTGTCTAGACAGTGCTTTTGCCATGAAAGGTTTAACCAGGTGATCCCTTTCTAACCTGRTATTCCATGACCCTATGATTCTATGAATGAAAATCACTACCTTTCTTTACAAGAAATACCTTCACTCTGGGAGACTGTTTTAAAATCTCTGGGACCTATTTCTCCTTTTTCTCCTGGGACACAATCTCTTATTTTTAAAATAAGATAAAAGCAGTCCTCCAAGCTTTCCATTCTTTATTTACTGGTCCCACATGCTCTAGTGAAATTTTACTCTCCTCTGCCTGATTCTAGTTTTTTCCAGCTTTCTAACAATCTCTGAACCTGGAAGTAGTTCTGTAGCTACACTATTTGGAGAGGAATTATACCTCACCTCATTTTCTGTTTGCAGCACACTTCCTAGCATGTCAGAAAATACCATTTGTACAGCAGTAATTGCTTATTTGGACACATTTCCAGTCCTCCATATCTCACATTTGCATCTTTCCCAGCCTTGTTGCTATTGTCACTATATATTTTGATTTATTTTTCTTTATGTGTGTAATTTTTCTACTTTACAGTGTTGAATTTCATCTTAAAGACTTCTGACCATTTCATCAATTTATCAGGATCAATTTAAATTCATAAGTTGTCCTCCGAAGGGTTTCCAGCACTCAACAGTTTACTGTTGAGTGTCAAGGCTGATAAGTCCCCYAGGTTGTTAATGAAACCATTAAAAACATAGGACATAAGACAGATCTCTGCAGGGCCACCCACATCAAGCATCTTCCTCATTTCTTGACAGCAAACTGTTGATAGCTGCTGTTTAAGCTTGATAATTTCAACCTGATGTGAATCTGCCTCTTGGTATTTTAAGCCATTCCATATGGCACTGAAAACTAGAGAAATATAGAACTCCATTAAAAGGTATTTATAAATAAATTTATAAACTCAAATAGATGAGTTGCCTGTCCTGTAGAAGTTCATTTCTATTGTGCATGAAATTCTGGCTGGAAAGAAAAAGACACTGAACAATCTATGAGAACACAAATTCTGTCATAACGTGACATTTTCACCCATATTGTCTTCCGTCTCTGTATTCTGTGCAGATAACTGCATAGCAATATGCTTACTTTTCACATTCCAGCCAGTCAGCTATCATATTATCATTCTCATCACTCATACAACCTTCAAAAAGTGTTAACTATCAACCACCTCCTTCCGTTTCCACACCTGAGGTAAATACACGTTAAACTCTTGTTCCATTATTAATTCAGTTTGTATGGAATATAGATAACTTGAAACCGAAATGGGAATAATCTCTACAGTTTTCTATTTATAATTTTATGCTTCCTGTCATTATGAGCAAGTGAAATGCAGGACTTCTAGAAAATAGATCAAATTACTTTGGTTTTCTTCTATATCAAACCAAAAATAATCTTGAAAACATTCTTTGGTGACTAGAATTTTTTCTTTCCACTGAGCTTTGGTTTATTTGTCTTAATTTGACATGAAAATTCATCCAAAATATTTTTATAAACTCCAGAAAAATATTTATCTCCTACTTATGTCATAATAACACTATTTTAAAAAGCAAGGAAACAAAACCTATTATTTCATCAAGTTGAAGATGCCATCAACAAACACCCTAACATTTTGTTTGCTGCCTTAGATAAGTTTGGAGCTGTCTGTGGGTGGCCTGAATGTGATGATAGAGACCTTGTATTTAGTACAATGTTTCATGAATAGAGCAATATATTGAACAGGTGACASATTTAATGGGTAACAGTAATTCTTAGGTGGCACCCTGCAGATTTCTGCAACTGCTGAGGTGGTCAGGCACTGGAACAGGTTGCCCAAAAGAGTTGTGGATGCCCCATCCGTGGAAGTGTTCAAGGCCAGGTTGGATAGGGCTCTGAGCGACCTGGCCTAGCGAAAGGTGTCCCTGCTCACAGCAGGTGGGTTGGAACTGGATGGTCTTTAAGGTCCCTTCCAACCCAAACCAGTCTATGATTCTACGATTCATGGTACTGTGTGACATATGTGCTCCTCAGCCCAGAGATGATGCAATTGTGAATAACTGAAGGGAGTTCATGATTCATCAGAGAGGAAAAATGTTTTAACCTTACTAGAAATGAAATCACACTGATACTGTTGCATTGACAGTTTGTTGGTATTTCCTTGAGTATTTCTACTGGAGGGGCCACACAGGAATTTGTGCTATCTTAGGAAACTTGAGGACAGTAAGAGCTGTATGGATACCGTAATGGTCTAGGGGTGAGTCAGCTTTTCATGGAAAAAGAAACTGCTTCCTCAAATTAAAAATCACTGAAAATCAGTATTCTGTGGGGAAAACAAACAACCAAAAAACCCCACCAGACCAACTTCAACTGAATGATGGAGGCTTATTTTAGCCTCCAGACTTTGGGGGTGGAGGTAGGTGGGTGGGAATTGGTGATCATTTTTAATACATTCCTGTGTCACTAGTATGATAATATTATCATCCTAATGACAGTTTCACCAGTCATATCATAATATGTTTCTGAAAGAGAAAAGGGATATTTCAATATGTGCTATTGAATTGCCAAATTTTATCTCACATTGTTAAAACCAAAAACTGATAATAAAATTTGACAGCCTCATTGAAGAAGTAATTTTCTGTTTAAATTTTGCAAATTAATTTCATTATATATTAAGAGTTTGTTTGTCACACAAGTTTAGTACAACTCATTAATCTGATATGACATTCAGTAACTTGAAAGGAATGTGATACTGTGCTATATTGATCTGATACCTTATAAGGGATTTCATAATTTCTTAGGAATGCCTGTTTGACTTAATATCATCTGGAAATTTTCAATTTATTTTTATTTTTCAGAAGAGATGATAAATTTTGTTCTTTTTCCTGTAGGGAGGAAATATTTCAGGAAAAAAAAAAGAAGAAGAAAATATTTTAAAAACAAAAAGATTCAACAAAAATCTAAATGTTTGATGTTATCTTTTCCCTCAAAAATACCCACATAAAATTTGAGGAGAAATTAAAATATTAAACCTGAGGACTAGATAGATATTTTAAAAACTTTCAGTAATGAGTTTTAGAATCTTGCCATTCCAGGAAAGGTATGCAGGAAAGGGTTGACACATTGAGTAGAAGCTCTCTGTCATTCTATTTAATTTTATTTTATTTGTTAATAGTGCTAAGATGATTGTGGTAATCTTAGAGAGGCACAATGAGATGATCATCCCTTCAAGTACTTACAACCTGATTGCTTGCACCTTCAAGCCGCAACTTCTGCTATGACTGCCTGGAGCAATATTGATTTAAATTTGTCTATGATGGCATGTGGTTGCCTCCATAGAGTGGGTTTGTACTCATTAGTGCTTAACTAGAAAGACGACACAAATTAAATCTTTAGAGTTAAAAACTGGGTGATTCTTTGTGCTCCACTGATTTTCGTTCACTTCTGAATATCCATCTATACACATGAAATTGCCAAATCAGTGTTCAGCACAGCAAAAGAAATGGCTGCAAAGAGGGGCTCACTGGATACCAGTGAGTGTGGAGGAAAGATAAGTGTAATATAAAAGAAATAACAAGATTACTTTTCTCCAATGTGTAAAAACCGGTACTTCAAAATAAAGATTTTAAATACCTGTCTTTAACAATTTATACTAAACTGCTGCAGTTCCACAGACTGTATTCTTTCCCATGTTTTTTACTATCCCTAATCAGTAAAAGGTGAAAAACTTATTAGGATGTTGTGATATCAACCATCCAGAAAGCCTCATCAAAATGCAGCAATCTTTAATGGCCTCTGCTGTCACACTTTACTTAAAAGAAAAGTGAAGATGTAAATACCTAAATCCACAAAATTCTAGAGTACCTGAATCCATATTACAGAGGTAATGACTCTAACATTAATGTGGAAAATGCTTTCTAAAGGCTGTCAGGAAAATTCTGTGATGACACTTCCTAGCTCCTGAAAACAGGCAAAATTTTGTAACAATTTTAAATAGAGGGCTTGTTATATTATTCACATCCTAAGTGGATAGTGCATTTTTATTTCAGTAGAGAATTTATAAATTAAGAATTTCTGTTCATTTTAGCTATTGAAAAACATTGCAAAACTTTTGAGAAATTTGTTTAGGACTATAAATCAAAAGCAGAGTCCTATCAAAAACAGATGGTGGAGTGATCAAAAAACACATAAAAAACTATTTATTTATAATATTTCCCAGTAATAAGGGGATTTAAGTTTTATAATATATGACAATTGAACATGCATTAGAATTCCCTGCTGCGATTCTGGACTACATTTTTCTACAAGGTAACATAGTATTTGATATTAATGATATGAAATCATATTAGTGATATGAAATAATGTTAAATTCATTCTTCAGCTTTTTTTTTCTTTTTTTTATAGGAATTAATATAGAGATAAATAAAGTATCTATGAATCTTGCTATGAATTACATAATCTTTTTCAAACTTATAAGTTCATGCTACCTATGTGGTGTTAGTGAACAACAAAAGTTTTAATTCATATCACATTTCCCACTGTGCTATCAAAAGATTAGTCCCTGCAAACAGTTCCCTGCTTCTCTGGAGTCATCTTGGCTATTATCTGATGTTAAAGCTGTGTCTGATATAACCCAATAATTCAGGCTTTGTCTATAGTGCTAAGCAGGCATAGGTAAGTCCTGAGAGAAATTTGTTCCATTTCAAAATGCCCATCCAACAGAAATGAGATGCTTCAGTCTCTGAAGATATACACTTCTTTCCATTAAGTACAGAAATAGCAGAGATTACTACCTTAGACTAAACTTTTCAGTAGCTAAGGTTAGGTGAGATGAATCTCCTACCATTCTCCAGTGCCAGAATACCTGGAGCACTATGAAATGTGCTAGCAGCTCCTCTGTTAATCAGTTCTGCAGAATAAGCAAGCACCTGTGTTAAATAATAATGCATGATCAGTCTTTCTAGCAACTTTGAATGTTCTGGATTTACCCTTATCATGTAAAGAAAATCTGGACCTGGAAGACAAAAAAGGAAAAGAAAGGAAAGAACAACAAACACACGAAGAATAAAAATGGCTATAGACCTAGATTTTGAAGACACTCTTTGGGAATAATATCTTACACGAGTTGCTTCTGTGGATCCATTTGCACAACCTTCTTTTTTATATTTACGCTATATTCAAGATGACTTTCTGCTTTCCTTTATCCATGGCATATATATTTGAAACACTAAATACCTGTAGATATCTCTCTGTTAGCATTCCTCAGCACAGAATTTTTCTAGCTGACATCTTGGGAACAGGATGGTTTAATCTGGAAAAAAAGAGAGATACTATATTCTACAATTAATTTCATATGGAAATATGAATAAACCTAACTCACCCACATAAATATAGCAGTTCCTTTACTCAAAATGTTTCTTGAGTAGCTCAATTTACCAAACCACCTGCTCTTGCCAAAAAAAGCATTTTTTCCTTTCCTTTTTCCTCTGCCTGCACCTGCTGCTGCTTCTAGCAGTACCGTCACAGTTTCATGTGAGCCCTGGTATGCATAGAATCTTCCAGATCACCAGCTCAAAGTAGGAAATTATTTGTAGCTATCTTCATTATGTGTTCATCATTATGGTTCATTTCCTGCCACGTTAACTAGTTGCATTAGTTCATGGCAGGTGTAAGAAATAGCTGGAGGCACAAGGTTTACAGTGAAAACATGCATCTGGGAGTGACAGTGACTAGGGTTTCCATCTTTCAGTGGAGGTGAACACTTAGATTACCTCATCAAGTTGATTGGAAATGCAATTGCAACTTGTGGTTTCATGATCGGTTTAGTACGATCCAAGAGCATGCTGCTGTATATACATACCTTCTCCCTCGTGTCAGTATTGATGGTTATGCAGTCTAAAACTATGCCAACAAATACTAAATGACTAGTTTTCTATATTAGTGTCTGTATAGCTCTCCAGAGGGTATAAAACACGAGTAAGATAACCTGGAATTTATGACCTGTGCTTGTAAATGTGGCTTATTTGATTCACAAAGGTCCTAAAACTGGGGCAGAAATACTGGAAGCTTACTTGTAAGATCTCAACAGTGTTTACAGGACATGTATCAGTGTGATGACAACATAAAAGGTCCCTGTGGCACTGTAAACTTCCAGCGATGCCACAATATTAGGACACCAGACAGCTTTGCTATTTACAGTTCTGGTTTAGCAGTGTATGTGATCAAAGATTGAAGAATGTTGAGGATGTTAACACTAGTGGCATACATAGCTGGGACTTACACATTTTCTGAAAAATGTTAAGTTACTACTCCTCCCAGTGTACCTTTCTTCACAACAGTTTTATCTTCCTTAAGAATTTCTTAAAAAAAGCAAAAAAAAACCCCATGGAAGTGAAATGCAATAGGAGTAACTCATCCTCTACTTATATACATATTTTTCTTCTGATTTTCCTCAGCAAAAGATTGACTTATAAAACCTTATTTATGTGTGTAGGTAACTGAAATTTAGCAGCTTGTGCTGCATGAAGAACAGGTATAACAACGTGCAATGTAAAACAGCTTGAAATTATGGCTGACTTTCACCTTATCTCTATGCGTGCCTATATGTTTGAGGCTATATTGCTTTGCTGACACGGGAACAAAACACCAATTTAATCATAATATCATGTTGGGATTTGTCTGACCCAACTATTGTTAGACAGCAGGTCTATGGCTTCATCTCAGCTCCCTCCCATTGCTATAGATGCTGAAGACAAGTGGGATGAATCACCCTCTGTTGTGACTCAACTAAAGAAGTTAGAATAGCTTTGAGATCATGCCTTATTTATCTAGCAAAAGCAGAATAAAAATAAACCTTTGTCTATAATGAACTCTCTTCAAGAGAATGGCATACTTATTAGCCACTAATTTTATATATACCAGGTTAGTTTTTGGGATGTGCTGGGAAATGCTAATTCTCACTGCATCTGGACAGATGGTAACACCTCCTATTGACTTAAGCTGGCAGATGTTTATCATACACCAGTAAATATTCACTTTTCTGGTACAGGAAAAGGAGCRAATATTCCTGAAGTAATCTAGGAGTAGACTGCTGCAGGGGTATCTTGCCATTTTCTCTTGTTAACAACATTTCTCCAGTTTTTGCTGTGCTGGGCAGTATAGGATGCAGGACATGCAAAGTTTCTGCTTGCACTTTACTCTAGATATAACTAAAACTTGAATGCACTAGAGAATGAAATGTTTCATACTTGGTGGTATTTAATATGTCACAACTATCTACTGAGTGTGTCGAAATGTCACTTTCAGCTGATAGCTCAGTAATATGTGAAAGGTTCTCAAAGGTTAAAACTTAAGACTGCAGTTACCTCTGGCTTTTTCAGGAGAGGGATTTGTTCTGAAACTTCTGAAAATCTGAAAAGTAAGATATATTCTATCTGTTTTGCAAATGTACTCAACTTTTAGATCAGTGGGGCATTGTAGTAGCTGCATAATGAGATTTATGGAATGCTGCCTCTGCAGTTTTTGAGCAGAGGCTTATAAAAGGTGGGTAATAATGGGTGGTTTCAATTACATATATTAAAAAATCAATGTCAACACTATTAAAAGAAAATAAAACATTGCTCAACTCATACATGTAGTATCTCGGTTGAGTATGATTGCTTCATACTGAAACACCTGTGGGGTGATTCTTTTGTACAAACAAAATGAAGTGCACAAAAAGATCATAGTTAATTGCTGCCTAGTTGAAACAGCGATTATAAAAAGTATCAGCAATTCCTCTGCATTGAAACAATTAATTTTGGACCTACTCCACCTAATTCTTTTAGCATAAAGGACAAGAAAATACCCAATATTCTGCACTAAGAACTGGGAGAAAGGCCCACTGACTCCACACTGCTTTCTTAAGGCCAGTACTTTAAATATGCTATCAGGATTTCTGCTCCAGAGGTGACTTTTCTAACTCACTGATATCAGAATTGAAGTTCTAAGAAGCACGTTGTCATCAACAGCCAGCACACCTTATCACACTCGTAAGTCAGAGGGAACKATCCATGGCAATGCATGCCTACAGCACTGTCACCCTCTGGGTAATCGCAGCTTCTCTTTGGATGCTTGTGCCACAAATCGCTCAGGAATGGCAGCTCTTTTGTGAGCAGGGATGTACAAACCCACACATGGAGCAGCAGCGCCTCAGTTCTCTATCTGCAGCCACGGGGGACTGGGAGGGCTGGTTGGCTACCAAGTCTTCACTCAGAAAACACATCTAAATTATGAAGATTGAAAGAAACAGACTCCGCATGAGCTTCCACATGCCAAAGTGGGGTCTTTTTTCCTTGTTGCAAAATGTAAATGCAAACGACGTGTTTAAAATATCAGGAAACAGATTCACACAAATCAAAGAATAATTACATTTTTCTCTCTGCTTGTGAACAAATACAGGTTTTTTTTACATTTTTCTTATTTTTAAGGCATCTTCAAGATTCTATTCAATATGAAAAACCCAAAGATTAATGAAATGTACCTCTAAATTATATTTTTGATTACAAGTTACGCACAACAGGCAAATTAAAACTTCTAGTCAAAAAAACAGCGTGTTAATAGCGAAAGCTTTTGCTTAGTTCACTTTGTTGCCCACTGCAATAAAAAGACAGAATTTACCACAAAATATCAGATTTCTTCTGTAGATTATATAATTATTACAGAAAAAAAAATATACAGTAAGTTTGGAAACTATTTTTGAGTTTTTTAATCCTATATACCTTCTTTCCTATCCAGAAATTAATAAACCAAAAATATAATTGCCTTATTATAATCCTAGAATTATTCCTTTAYGGAGAGAAACCCTTTAACTGAAAAAATTACATGAAGAATGTCTGCCTTCTCAAGAAGAGGAGTGGGAGGAAGGGTAAATAAAGATTTTAAAAATTCTTTGAATACCTGTGAGCTGTTGAGTTTAACTGAATCAGAGTCTGGAGATTCTATATGAATGAAGTAAAGTTTCACTGATTGACTGATCGCCTGCAAATTACATTTCATTGTCTTTTTCACTTTCTGTTATAATGATGAAGAACTGTGAATTAGCAGTATTAGGAATCTCAAAAAATCTAACTTCTGGGAAAGTGTGATATAATATTTTCTAGACGTATATATAATATATAATATTTTCTAGACAAATGACATCAAGAGAAATGCATTTCTTGTATTAGAGAGCACTTTTGAAATTTCTTGAGAAGTCATCATGTTTTCTTTCTTCTTTGTAGAACTTCTATGTGTGCACAGATTTTGTTTACCTGTAGCAAAAAGTTCCAAAATCTATATTATTGCACTTAATTTGATACAGTTTTAAAAAATATAGTCATTCTATCTTTATAACTGATTAATTAGTGTTATTTAAAATGTATAGCACAGTCTTTAGGTGTCTGTTCTTCAGCTTTAAAGAATTTAGAATATTTAGAAATTTTCATGAAGAAGACTATGTTAAATTGAAATTATGACTGAGAATTTATGTAGGGAGGACTTTCCTGCTACTTCTTGATACTCCTCTGCTCACACATCTGTAGATCTCTATATATAGATCTATAGCTTCCATGTTGTACTGCAATCTGTATCCCATGGATAATAAACTATAAACATCAAAACTTAGTCAAACTCCCTTCCAGTGTCAGGGCCGACTTCCCCACACGGGTAATATTTTCTACATTCTTTACTCCTGAAATGTAGCTGCATTGGCTGTACTCTGTATTTAAGTCCAACTTTCCCAAGTGGTCCAGACTACATTGTATCAGTAGATGATCCTTTATACCGTTCATCATGCCTCTGAAAACTTCATCATATTCCTCCTTTCTGATAAATGATAAAACTGTCAAGCAGTCTCAGGTCAGAAATCAGTTCCTGGAGGATTTCACTGGAACATGATTCCTCGTGCCGATTTCATATTTTGCAGTTAGACTTGGAAGCCTGTCAGTTTCGCAGATTTCAGTCTGTTCCATGTGCCATGTGAATTTTGTGTCACTCTTCTACGGGACTTGTCATGTTACTTATTCATGTGGAAATATTGTAATTTTTATTGCACTCCCTCGAGCTTAAATGAAACTTGAGTTCTACATTTCAGAGTTTTCACAGCTTCCTTTTTCAACTTTTGCAACATATTAATTCTTTTTCTATTCTAGAATAAGAGATAAGACAGAACCAAAATTTTGTCTCATGAAGAAGCCCATCAATTACTAACGATATCATGTTACATGTAAAAGGTTAGAGATGTAGGTGAAAGTGAATGCTGTACAGTGCACTATGAAAACAGTATTTCACTAAGAGCTTTTATTGAATTGTCACTCATCCACTTAAAAAGAAAAAAGGCGACTGCTTTTCTGTCTCGTCTTTCGCAAGCTTCACAATCAAGCAAGCAGAGGCTGTAGATGGAAGGAACATACTTGTTTTGCTTGTTCTAGGTTTTTCCCATGCTCAGTGCATGATATTCATGGAAGCTGCCTTTACTTGCTGTCTATGAACATTCACAACACAGAAGCTCTAGGATGATTCTTTGACTCACATCAAAACACAGTCATTTCTTTACCTTAAATAAATACTTGCTCCGGTTATTCTGGGACACCACTGCTCAGAGAGCAGAGAGTTGTCTGTGTGCTCCTTTGTGTCAGGAAGACTCGGAAGAACATTTTTCGGATCGTGAAAGCCCGATTTTTTTTTTCCTCATTTAGTTTCACATCCACATTTCTTGACTTTTCTGATGTTGTATCATATTACATAGTTCTCATCTTTTTACAAATATATAAGCCTAAGACTATCATGGGAGAGGTCAGCAAATATATTACCATTCAACTTATTCCATAAATACGTCTGGAAGTCTTGCTGACATCACTGGGACTCAAGTATACTCTTATGCTAAGTAAGTGCTTAAAGTTTTGCAGAATTGAGGCTTTAGTTAGGAACATACAGTGCTTTCATCTCCCAGCTCTCATTACTCTACCAAAATGATCAGCTGTTTGGCAAATTGTGATAATTCAGGACTGAAAATCATGTGACAGAAACAAACTCAATGCAGTAAAATTGTTTCATGAAATAYAATAAAAATTTTAGGTGATAAAAAAGAAAATGTATCTCCAAAGATTTGGAGATTCATAAGAGCTTTAGATAGCCATCTGAACATGTAGCTGTTTATATTGACCCTGCTGAATCTTTAAAATTTCAAAACTTTTTCTGGTATTAATATTACCAGAGAAAAATAGAGAAAAAAAATTGATTTACTGGGACAGTTCATTTAGTAGATCATTGAGACACGGGACATTGTAGCTGTCAGTCATCAGTTTTCATCTAATCAATTTTTTTATGGATTCATAACTCTCCAAGCCAGAAGAATCATTTTATTTCCTTAGAACCTCCTACATGAGACAAACCGCAGAATTTCAGCCAGTGTTTTCTAAATCATACACCACTTATTACCTACTAGAATTAGGTAAAATGTAAAAAACCGATCTTTTTCCTGTGCTATGACGACTGAGGTACATGCATGAAAACATCTGTCKGTAGAATAATACTGAATAATCCAAAATTTGTGCAGAAATTCCCGTCTTCTCCCGTTCTGCCACCGTTGGTGGAATCTGTTGGTTATATTAGATTTCTTTCCTTATGTTGTGCTGGTTTTATCATTTGCATGAATCAGAAGGAGGCTGTTAGTCTTCAACACTAAACTGCTCAGAATACTTGAGTCAGAATGCCTTTCATTTAGGTAATGCAAGTGTCTTTAGAATGAAAGCCTTCAGGGAAAGACTCAGACTTATCAGACATAGGGAGTCAGTGGTCCCAGTGTGAGCTTAAGGGAGGGATTCTCTTTAGCTATACCAAAAAATGCTCACTTGTTTTTCCAAAATGAAATTGTAAAGTTTATCGGAGAATAAAAAAAAAAAATCAGATTTTTGCCCCAATTCAATGGTATTTTTTCACACAAAGAGTCAGTTCTGCAGCCAGTTTTCCAATAAACTTAGATAAAATGAAATTATTCCATATACCTTATTGTTCATGGACAAAGGCTAGTTTTAATTGTATTTTATTGTATGCACTTTGTGGGAGATCCAATATTTAGCAATATGTCAGCTCAGGGCAAATAAAGAAAAATTTCAAACACAAAAGAAATTGTTACTTGTTCTTTGTTCCCCATCAAGTGAATAGAAGAGAATAATGTTTCAAATGTGAGCAGAACAAAACATTTTCTCTTCTGTGGATAAGATATATTATCTCATTTGGTTTTTGATATTGCCAGTATAGGCTATAAACTTACATACTGTTTGTATATTTATTTTAATTTAAAAACCAATTTCACATACGATTTAGCATTGAGATATAACATAATTATATTTTGTTCTTACGTCTACAAAATGCATGTCTACATATTGACTGTTATTTATTGGTACAGAGCAGTAGGGGAAGTTTTTGCTTCTAGTACTTAATTTAAGGCTGTGGTAAAAATCTTCCAGCTTTCTATGTAACCACTGAAAAGGGGATAAAACACTCATTACTTTTCATTGGTGCTGTTAATTTGAAAACTGTCTAATTCTAAATTGGCCCATGAGCAGCCTGGTTTCTGTAAAGAGATGAACAAGGATTGCAATGGTTAAGCCACAGGCAATGCCTTCTTTGAATCAAGAGAATTTCAATACTATTTTTCAATGTGTGTAAAATTAGTAAAAAATACAGTCACTTTAAAAATAAATACTATGGCCCCATGTAGAAAAAGCCTCTTTTTTTTGTTTGTTCCAGGAGTTAGCAGTGTCCCACAGTTCTTATCAACTGAAGACTTCTTTCCCAAAATAATTTGTTCAGTTTTGCTGCAGAAGTCAGACAAGGAGTACCTCAACTGGAGTCTGTTCTTCCTGGTATTTCTGAAGGGCCCAAGAAAGAGCAACTTTCAAAAATTTTGTTCTGATTTACCAGGGTTGTCTGGTCACCAAAGAAATTATTATAGTACCAAGTGTATTTATATTTTATGTATTGTTTGATTAATTAATTATTAATTGGCTTATATTTAGGTATTATACCAGCCCCACCTGCAGAATTGAGAAGGCCTATTCCTTGACTATTTTCATTTTGTACTTGTCACCACTTCTATTTAAATTGTAACTTAAACTCACTTTTTACATGTGTTGGAAACTCAAAGCAACCCTTGATGAAAAGATATAAATGGAGATCAAAATAAAGGCTAGAGTTGTAGAGGGAAAACATGCAAAAATGTGGTTTAGAGGTGGTTTAATGAAAAGAATGTATTAAATGAGAACTACAAGATCTTGCCCTTTCTGAAACTCAGACTGTTTTAATTCAGGAGCCTAAGGGTACATTTTTTTTGAAACCTCACACAGACCCAGATGCCCAACCCCCAGAGAGATTTAGTGAAGTTAGACATCTACCACAAGTTATGCCTTCGACATTTACCTCTTTATGTGGATATAAAGGGCTTGAGAGAGCCTTACATTTAAGAGCTTCAATTTGAACACAGTCTAAACATTCAACTGTATGTAGAGATAATGTATTGGCTTGTTCAGCTGGAAAACGCAAAAACACAGTAAAAAACTATGATCTTGGTTGCATGTGAAAGAAGAGCAACACGTACTTCACAGACATATCTGGTACTAAGAAAACCAAAACATTTTCTTTGTAAGTTTTTTGTACCTTGTACAAAGTGAGAAAAAAAATCTACATGTTTTTTTCTTTCTCTGTCAGCTTTATGATATCCTGCTTCTTGTTTTTGATACAGTTAATACAAGAGTTATTTGGACAAGTATTTTGTGATGTAATATTGTAAATGTTTATAACTGTTTAGAAAAAAAGTTCTATAAATTTGAGCCCTACAGGCTATCAGGTTTGTGAAGAAATTTAATAATTTTTAAGGCAATGGTATCCAGACAGGAGTTTAGTTATCAAGTTTTTCTTGATTATSGTATTTTCAGAAAGGGCAATAAATCCCTGGAGGCTCTTGAAACACATGGGAGGTGATAGGTTTTCCTGTTTTGCTGTAGTTTTCTCAATGTGGTCTGCAGTTAATAATCAGGAAGCAAAATTACATAGATCAGTTCCTTGTAAYGCCAATGTATTTTCTGCTGTTCAGAAAAATCAGTAAAGCTGCCTGAACAAATTGAAAGTATCTTGCATTAAAATAATTCAAAATATCACCATTTTTTCATTTTGTGATTTTAATACTTGCATGTTTTTTCTACATATTTATTAACATCTTCAGAATTTACTTTTCTAGGGTTGTATTTGAAACCCTTCACTTTCCCACCTGTCTTTAATATTAATGAATGTATCAGAAAGGTTATTTTGTATTTTTTTTAACTTTTTCTCAAGGAAAGATTATGCTGAAAAAAAAAACCCTAATTAAAAAAAAAAATCTAATTTGTGATAAAATTCATTTACTGTCAACCAGAAGTTTTAAATTAAAATTTTCAAATGTACTCACTGCTGATTATGAGTTATTTTCATTTTAGTAGAACAAGAAAATGCATTGATAAAATAATACTAAGAGAAAGTTTTTCAGACTTCAGATTTATCTTGTTTTTACCTATAAAGCTTCAGTTTTTACATACCTTTTTTTGTATAAAAAAATCTCCATGTGAGACTGTGATTTCACCTACTGCATTTAACATATTTCCATGAATAACTTGTATGAGCCACAGAGCAGTTTGACTCAGTTATCACTTCTGCATATTGCTTTTCATGTGTCAGAAAGGAATCAACACTCAATACACTCAGTGCCTGGCACAGAACACCTGCTTCAAAGAGGTTGTAATGAAGATACCAACTCTACCTAATTGTTTGAGCATAGGTAGAGAGTTCCGTTTCTCTCTTAGGGGAAGCAGTTCCAGTCTGTCCAGCACTTTGTGCATGTTTGCAACAGGTGAGCACTGTCTCTACAAGCAGAGTTTGTATAGGTCACTACCATCAATTTTTTGAACTGTTCTATATAGATTTTTGTCATTCAAGTTCTTACAGAGATGAAGTTGTGTAAAAAGAAGGCTACTGTCCTAAATGAGGATTTCAAATATTTTGAAAGTTTTTTGGAATATTTCAATGAGATGAAAATTTCAATATGCTACTAAATAGTACCACATGGTATCTCTCACAAGCTATTAGCCCACTTCAACTGTTACTTTTAATAGCATTTGAAACTTCAGATTTGTTGGTTTGGGTGCAAGTTGTTCTCTGTGCAGAGGGCCAATTGCTCTTCAAATTAATCTTTATTTGCACAACCTGTAAAAATCATTCTGTGTGCCTGCTTTAATTCTTCCTTCACAGAGAAGGAGAAAGTGAAGAGTACATGCTTAGATACTTTTTTATTTCATATTCACATTTGAAATTCTACTAAGTCACACACCTTGCATATGTATAACCAAGAGATCCTTTTGTGATCCCTGCCYTCTGCCAATAATGGGTGCAGAGGGACCTACATGTGTAAATTTTATGCTTGGCTTCTTTTAAAAGTGCATATAAAAAGTAGCAGTAAATTGAAGCCCACAGGGTACTTTCAACATTGTAATATAAGGATGTTTCATTGCATACTACTCATGAAAATTGAACTTGATATGAGCTATAATTATGACAAAGGTAAGTGAGACTGTGATTCTCACTTTGAATACTCTTCCCCTTTGTCCTTTTTCTGTGCTTTTAGACACCTTTAATAGCTAGGGAGATGTTTCATGCCAAAGGTTTTCACATATGGTAGAAACTAATTAATTAGTTAATAATATATGAATCTTGCCCTACATTAAGAGTGCAATCACCTGATGGGAAACCAGAAATACTGAGGATGCTAAAGGTTTAATTGAGACTTTCATCCTAGCAATGTTCAATGACACTGATATTTTCATATATTTAATCAGACTCATATCCCAGTTTATAAACTACCCTGATGGTCTAGAATTCATCAATTTCCTAATAATCTATGTACAAGTTGTTGTTTTGGTTAGTGAGCTGCATGAAAATAATGCAGGCAGTTCTATTTCTGTTTCAACATAAACATCTTTTGAATCCTTGCTCAGTCAGATTTAATAATTTTACTCCTCAAACTAGGAGGAAAGAGTCTGGACATCACACTTTTCAGTGGCATTTTGAAAATATAATATTTTGGCAGTACTTGAAGACTCCTAATTTGGGAAGTCTAGGCAGACAGTTTCAATTACTAGAACACAGTAGCTTCAAATGTTTACTAGTAGTGTAAGCAATAATACTGTGTAATATAATCATAGGCAATTTCATATTTTTACACACCTTCAAATAGAGCTTTGTGACCTTGTGMAATCAAGTTGAAGTACGTACAAGGTATAATGTGGTATGAGACCAGTGCTTGCTATTGCTGGCTCCTGCTGTGTGGAACTCTTGAGAAGATCACTAACATCTCAATATAAGAATAAAAATTGTCATCTAAGTCCACAGACTTTAAGTTTGTTGGTTTGTTTTAAAAAGTAAATAAATTTCTACTGTTATGGCTGTGAAGAAAGTCTGAAACTATAACTGAGACAACAATGTTCCTTTCAAGTTTACTAAGTGAAACAAAAACTCAGGTGAGACAAATATACTCACTTCAAAACCCACAATACTTCAGACAGCAGTCTGGGTTCAAACAGAGACACTTTGCAGTTCATAAGCTGTCCAATCAAAGCAGTACTGAAATCTGGCTAAGCCAACATATTTTCTGTCATCTGAGGTAAATTAACTTGTACTGAACCCYGTATTTTTATCTCAATCATTACTGGAACTCCAGCTAGTGCATTTAAACATAAGCTGTCTTTACTCCAGATATTCTCGAGCAATATAGGATATGTGTTTAACAATGTTGATCACTGTAAATACTGTAACTATTTCCACTCTCCTTCAGTGAACTTAAAGTAGAAAATTAAGAGTCAATATTAAGAATATCATTCATTAAACTCTTAACAACCTTTTACTTTTGATTCTTTCATATTGTAATATGTCATTTTTATTATTACTATTTTCATGATACCATGAAGTTGCATATATCTGAAACACATTGCATTTAGCTATAGCTTAAAAAATAATAATGTTTTCCATGATTTGCAGTGTCGCAACACAATTCTAAACACTTATGCTTAAAAAAAGTAATTAGGCCACACAAGTACACCCTCTAATTTTTTCATACTGGCAAGGGAGAGAGGTCAGAAGTCACATAACCCCTTAGGAGACAATGCTGTTCTACCTAACAAAAGTATGCCTTCTCTCCCTAAGTATTGGGAAATCAAGCAGCACCAGAAGCAAGGCTATATGTCTAGTCTCAACTGAGAGAACAAATAGAAGTCTTTATACACCTCCACCCACTAGCTGAAAACATGTCCACATAATAGAAGAGCTGTTGAAGATGATGTTTATGGGCTCACAAAAGTTTCAAGCTAGAACGGGACTGCATGAAAGCATCTAAGGAGTACAACGAATAGATCATTGTTCAGGACTTAGGCTCCAGTTAAATGTGATTTAGACTGAGTAGAGTTCTTTATACACACCCAGAAGTTTTGATTTAACTGTTTTCTACTACGTGATATAGCGGAGTCTTGCATATAACASTAGACATAAATTGAAGCAGGTTTCATTGTGATGATCTGCAGCTGGGCAGAAATAGTCCATAGCAAGTTCTATAGCTATGCCATGGCACAGAAGCTATTTCCTACTTTGTGAATTCATCAGGTTCTCCACTGCATAGTGTTTGCTACGTGGTGACAGAGAAAGAAGCTGTCATAATATAGTGAATAAATGTGTGAAATATAGCACTAACTGTGAAACAATATCAAGCAACAATAAGTTGCATTAATCTTATTTAATATGAGACCTGAAGGGGCTTTTTATTAGGACAATGAAACACACAAGTGCATTAGAATAAGACTGAGGAAGTTAAGAGAGCAGAAACTGTACACAAATCTTGGCTGAGATGGATCAATAAGCACAGGGATGTGAATGAGAAACTGGGACAGAAGATTGTAACTAGATTTCAGGCACTTGATGTCAGTTTCACTTTATAGTTTGGTAAGTAAAAAAAGAAATTGCAGTGAAACAATTCACATGTGCATCAGTGGTCCTGAGTATCCTGCAGCTAGCCAGTGTATTGTATTCATGATCTTGGGAGAATTACGTATTTGAATTTAATCCAATCTATCTATCCATCTCTATAACTTCCATCATCAACCTATGTCAATGTTGATGGTTAAATTTCTGTATGACAGTCTCCAAAACAGATTGCATAACTGACCAAATTAGATACACTAGATACAGCCACACTCAACAAGATACTCTTTTTTTATGAAGGTGATGTGCTGAGCAAATGTTGCATGCTTCCCCATGCAGAGATCAGCTTCTGCTCTACTTCTTTGTCCATATAATTACTTGGAAATTATAGGAGATCTTCAGCTTCCATTAAATCAATAAAAGCATGCGACTGTTTAAAATTCACACAGGCCCAGAACCTCAAACATTTTGAGCTGCCTTCTGGATATAGTCAGTGCATTTCCACACTGTAAATGAAGAACTGATGCTTGCATGACCTGACACAAGATGCTTCATTCTATTTGTCATTCCCTTCCTTTCCCTCATAAAGAAGAAGAAAAAATTCACCATTATTGCAATTTCCTAGAACTTGTAGAGATAACCTGCTCTTCAGGAGAAACAATGTTCTTCAGGGGACCATAAACTACAAACTGACCAAAGAAAAGCAACAGCAGAAGTAATTTGTGTTTATTCAGCATTTGACATTAGTGATATTTTCATGGAAGATGTGGACTCAGCTTAACATTAGTTTCTTCAAAGAAAGGCATCTGCAACCACAGCAACCGCTTCAAAAGTCTACTGCCGTCTAGAAAAGCCAAGGTTGAAAAAGATGAGTTCTGGACTTTTGTTTTAGCCTGATGAATCAAGCAATTTTTAACCAGATTTAATACAACTTTTATAGTCTCTGTTTTTATTTACTGTAAATTTCATAAAAAGAACAAATCAGGACAGTCCATTACAATATATATATATAAAATGAAAAAATATAGATATTTTTAAAATATGCATAATGTAATTATGGGACTTAATGTCTTGGGTTGTTGGGAAGGTAAAATATATCCATAGTTGGGCAGGTTCATAACATTCTCTAGTAGCCTCGAGACATGATAATCCAGAAGCATTTCTTAGGATCTTAGGAAAGCCTGGATGCAACATGCTGTTGGAGGTCAGAAGAAACATTAGGAAAATGATTATTTGATATATAACAACATACAATTTTTTTTTTCACTAAAAATTTGATATGGGTCATTTTTGGAAAAAAACGACACTGGGCTAGGTAAGTCTTTTGTCTAATCTAGTACAAAAAATGTCACATACATATACATATACATATACATATACATATACATATACATATACATATACATGAATAAAGTAAATTAACTTTTGAAATTTAACTATCGATATTAGTTTCCAGTAAAATTATTCAGGCAGACATAGTTACTTAACATCTGAATTTTACAAGCATATGATGCAGAAATACAATATAAACACCAAACAACCTTTTCCATCTACTATCAAAATTCAAATGCAAAAAGAAAAATAAAAGAAATAAAAATAACAAACACCACAGAATTATTTGATCTCTATGAAACTGACTGGGAAAAACAGAGAAGTGAAATGCTGGACAGAAAAAGAAATTTATGGAAAAGTCAAACAATTTTCAAAATCAGAGCAGAACAATGGTCCTGTTTCTCAGGAGAAGCCAAGAGAGGAATTCTGGTTACAAATGCTGGACTGAACATTTCTTCAGAGTTGAGTGCATCAGTGTGACTAGTACTAATAACTCATTTGTTACCCAGAGAACCTGTTTCTAAAACCCATAGTAAAAGTAAAAATGAATTTTGGTGAAGAAAATTGTTGCCTTTTTCAGGATTAGTCTAATAAAAATACTGAAGAACATAGATACATCAGTAAATAGTTAATATGAAGGAATGCACAATACCACAGAACAAACAAACAAAAGCTTTATTTCACCAGGTATTTAAATTAATCCCATCCTGATCAAGGAGGCATATGGAAGATAAATTACTCTGTGGTTACTCTGTCTTAGTGATGTACAATACATGACCCTGGAAACTGTAATTATGAAGGATGCCAAAGCTTGGTGTGTTGGCACTTCAGCAAACTGCCCCATGAGCTGAACTCAGCTTTCTGGCATGAACAAAAAATGCAACAACCATATTTACCAAATAGGAGCTCTTTCAACATAAGATATTCAGGAAACAAAATCTTAGAGAAATTACTTAAGCTGCTTCATATAATGACATAGAATACTACAAAAAATCATTGGAGAACAGAATCTTAATATTACATTATCTTTCTTCTTAGATTTATTAAAGTAAACTCTTTCTCAGAATCTTCAGATTTTAATTACAAAAACTGATGTAAACTTTGGCAAACCTGGAGATGTAATATTTAAAATCCACACTCTGTGATAAAGTTAAAGAGAATGTAAGATACCTGAGCACAGTCTGCAGTCCGTAATCAAGTGGAACATATTCAGAAATCAATAAAATTAGGCAAGATGTATTGCACTAAAGTTACTTGACATTAAAGTCAGGTGATAGTGATAAAGAATCTTATACTAATTGGCCATGTGCCCATGCAAAAATTTGACTGTCTCAAAAGGATGAATATTTTCATACATAATTAAGCCTGCACAGATGCTTGCAAAGAATCAAATTGGAAATCAAAAATTAAACCATAATTTTGTTGATATCAGCTGTAAAATTCCTGTAGCTTCAGCTGCACTGAGATTCCACCCATGGATCTGCAGCTTTCCTGAAGCAGTTTGTCTTTATTTTATAAACAAAATCAAACATTTCTTTGAAATTCAGAATATAAGAGAGAGTTCTTTCCCTTAAGAAATTGAAAATAKAGATTCTACTAACCAAAGCAATTTTGTATCAGGTAAAGTACATAACACATCAGGAAAGGAACTCTTTTAAGGAAAATATTATGCATAAAGGCTGTCCTAAAGATGGAGAAATGGATCCAGTCAATTACAGGAAACTAGAAAAGCACTGAGTAACTAGAAATAAAAGTCAGACCAACCCTCAACTGCTTAATTCTTGATTTACACAGGGTAGCTATTTCCCAAGTATCTTTCACATGTTTCTAATCTCTTATACCGCAAAGCTTCTAACATTTCCTAAATTTTTGTTCAGTGATAAATTTTAGTTTAAGCACTGGTTTAATAGAAGTAGAATTACAAGAACAAGGGGAAGGGAACTAAGGTTTTTGGCAGTTGTTATTAGAAGCTATTTTTACCTTCAGTAATATTTTTCTTTGTATTCAAATAATCTATCTTGGTTTTTCTTATTACTTTCCAAATAGAAACATTGCCTATTTAATAATTTATAAAGAAGTTAGATAAATTTACACATACTATTTTTTTTTCAATAAAATGTCATCAGAGAGCACTGGTGACAAAAGTTAGACGTAAAGAGGTGATAAGGAAAGCAGCGAAATAAAGTCATCAAATGTTTCACCTTTTTATTTTTATGAAATGTCTTGCAAATGCAGGTGAAATTTGTTTAACATTATCAGCTGAGACTGCTGGATGCAGTGAAGAGATGTTCTCTTCTGCTTAATAATTCTACGGTGTGATCACACTGTCAAGGTTTAAATCCTGATAATCCATTTCAGGACAGAGATTTTAATCTCCCTGTTAATTGAGAGGCCAGGCCACCCACTGCTCTGAATCAGAGCTACTGCAGAACTTTTGATTAGGGCTGTTCTGCTTTGCATTTAAATATTTATATACTTCCTGGACAAGAGCCCACAAGAAAACAGAAGTGCCTATATTGACAATCCTCTTTTTAAAGAGAGGGAAAAACCAAGTGCCAGGTTTGGTTGTGTACACATTTTGTTTTAAAAAAGAATATAGACAGCATCAAACAAGGAGAAGGCACAGATCTCAGGTACATTCTTACTCAGGGTTCCTTGTGGAACATTACAGTTTAAACCTGCTGAGGTATATACGAACATGGAATAGTTATCTTCCCCATGCTGAGGAGTGCTTTATTTTCCTTACAGCATTAAAAAAAAAAGTAATATAATAAATTATTTGTACCCACAGAAATAAAGAAGTCAGTTATTTGCACTGCCCTATTCATAATCTCTCTGTTTCAGTTTCCAAGCAGAAAAAACCCTCCCAAAACCACAGCCCTATGCTTTTATTATAGTTTTTCATTTTTTGTTGGAAATGGATAGTAGATGACAAGATACTAAGCCATCATAACACAAACTTGTGAGATTTATTGATTCAGCTCAAAGCTGATGGAGTTTCCATACATCAAAGCTTTCAAATAGTGATGCACTCACCCTATATTATATCCATTAAGAATTTTTTTATCATTAAAAATCCAATAAAATATTTATAACTCTGTTACAAACCCCTGACGGTTAGATTAATGCAATTCTAAGGACTATGATTACCTTACACAAAGTTTTACACATATATCTTCTTTTTTTCCTTTCTTTTGTTTTTGTCAATCCAGTATGTTTGATTTCAGAGCTACTGGAATTTTCAGGCTACCTAAAATAAGAGGCTCCCTGACAACTGTCTCAAATGTCCATCTTTCTCTAGCAAAATCTGAAATTTAAATCTCCCTGGGGGTTATTTGAATATCCTTTTGTGAATTCAGAAATAATTAGATGATCTCTTATAATGAAGCAATTTATATTAATAAAAGAAGAGTCACAACCTGTCTAATGAAGGTTGAAGGTGGACTCTTCTCCCTCGTTACCACACCATAATGCAGCATCTTTGTGCTTCTGGGAAAGCAATTGGAAAGTATTCTCAGGAGATGTCTGTACTAGAGAGAACATGAGAAAGCACACATACAGGACTCATTCAAGAGAGTTACTATATTTCAGTGTACAGGCAGGAATCTTCTTCCAAACAGACACATTTTATTCGTTGAAACAGTTTTTAAGCTATTTAAACACTGCATCTCCCCACAACAGAAAAGATTTAGCTACTGATAAAAGTAGAAATATTTCCAGTCAAGTTTATCTGTTAATGCCTGAACTACCATGGTATTCACGTTTACTGATGCCAACAGAGATGTCTTTTATTTACGGCTTTTCAAGGCATGCACAGAATCAAGAAAAAAACTCAACATTCCGGAGACAGTTTAGTTCCAACTTTCATTTCTTCTTCAGGATATTGTCTGAAATTAAATTACGAATTTATGCAATTTCTTGTGAAGCTTATAAATTATTATTATAGATACTATTGTAGCAATTATTCATTGCATAGGAAGGATACAATTAAGGAGATTTATTCACTAAAAGTCACCTGTATATAAATAAGTATTTGTGTGGCAAAAAACTTTTCAGATAGTACCTGTGTATATTTTTCTCAGAGCATCTGTACACCTGAAAGTCACACCAGTTTAACTGCATCATTTTCTAAACCCATTTACCTAAGCTGACATAAAGAAAGACAGCACACACTTTTCAGTTCATAAACTTGGTTTCATTGAATGTTTGACATGTTAGGCTGCAGGCAAATGATGAGACCTTTCACTTGGCCTAAGACTGAGCAGGGCATAGCACAAGAAATTGTGTGAGAAGCTGACAAAAATTTCAAATCCTRTCATGAAGCACAACCAGACCTCACAGGTGATTAAGGTGGAAGTGGACTAAGAAGCAGTCAAAATTCAAGAAAACTGGAGGGAAACTTTTGGGGGAGTATGGTCTTGAAAGGCCAGTAACACCTGACTAATCACAGTAGCACCGACATATGTGTCCCAGTCAATCTAGGTAACTATCAGAAATAAATTTAATTTTAATGTATCACAGCTGGCACCAGGAGAGAAAAGCTAATTAGGGAATGTTGTTTATTTGGCAAAGACTGAGCAAAGAAAGGGCAGAAAAAGGTGTTGAAAAGAAGGTCAAGAAACACAAAAGATGTTAACAGGGTGTTCAGATGTGTGTCTGATGATGCCTGATGGTACCAGTCAGGCAGCCATGTGCAGTTCCCACAGCAGACACAAGACAAGAAAATGGACCTGTTTCCAGATCATCATCAATGTCAGGTCTGCATCCACGATCATGAAGAATAGCAGGGAGTGAGTTGGGTGTTCTCCCTGGCTGTTGAGGGAATCCTTGACTGAGGAGATTGAGCAGTTAAACATGTTCATACCTGATTCAGGACTCATAACATCAGCCCAACTACCACTTTATAAAAAAATAAGTAATTCATCTTTTAATAAAAGTTATTTTTAAAGTGACAGAAAGTTAAACATGAGTCAGCAGTGCCCTGGCAGCCAGGAGGGCCAGCCATGTCCTGGGGTGCATCAGGCACAGCATCGCCAGCCGGGCAAGGGAGGGGATTGTCCCACTCTGCTCTGCTCTGGTGGTGGCCTCACCTCGAGTGCTGGAGGCAGTTTTAGGCACCACAATATAAGAAAGATATTAAACTATTAGAGAGTGTTCAAAGGAGGGCAACAAAGATGGTGAAGGACCTTAAGGGGAATCTGTATGAGGAGTGGCTGAGGTCTGAACTTGTTCTGTTTAGCCTGGAGGAGATTGAGGAGAGACCTCATTGCAGTCTACAGCTTCCTCATGAGGGGAAGAGGAAGGGCAGGCACTGATCTCTCCTCTCTGGTGCCCAGTGACAGGACCCGAAGGAATGGCCTGAAGTTGTGTCAGAGGGGGTTTAGGTTGGATATTAGAAAAAGAGTTTTCACTCAGAGGATAGTCAGGCACTGGAACAGGGTCCCCAGGGAAGTGGTCACAGCACCAAGGCTGACAGAGAAGTCTTTGGACAACACCCTCAGACACATGGTATGACTCTTGGAGATGGTCCTGTGCAGGGCCAGGGGTTGATCCTTGTGGGTTCCTTCCAGTTCAGCTTATTCTGTGATTTTGCCAATCCAGGGTTAAGGGTCTTGTCCTAGTTTTGAACTAAACATTAGGTCAATTTAGCAGASTTGGTACTGATATTCAAGAACCATCTGGACACAATCCTATGCCATGTACTCTGGGATGACCCTGCTTGAGCAGGGAGACTGGACCAGATGTCCCCCTGTAGTCCCTTCCAACATGACCCATTCAGTGATCATGTGATAGAGACTTCCCAGCTTTGTGTTTAGTTGTAAGCTGCAGTTTTAATTTGGTCCAGGATCCTACTTCAGCTTGGAAACATGAACTAGACATGGATGCAGTTTTCAGTTTTAGCATCATTTACAAACTCATCATGGCCAAGGTACATAAACTAATCAGAAGTACCCTTTAGGGGTTAAAGTTTACTTCAGTCCTGGGCATGGTTCATTTAGAAGTTTTCTTGTCCTTAAGGAAAGCAGTTAAAGAGAAATAAATGTTTCATGTTAAATTTCAAGTACATTACTGTAAATTAAATTTAAAATATTGCAGAATATCTAAAATTAATAATAATTTACTTTTCTAGGTTTGGAATGAATCTTGACTTTCTTTTGTTTTTTTTCTTGAGCTGTATTTCTGAGTTTGACCTATAGTTCACATTCTAAAAGTACAGCGTGACAGATCTGCAATGCAAATCCTGACTTCTCATATGCCAATAAGAGAAAAAAAAAAAATGGTAAGGAGCGTGAACTTCCACTCTTTGTGGTATATGCATTTAATAATTAAAATTATTCTTAAAATATCTCTGCTTTGCAGAAACATTTTCTTTCATAGTTTAAAATATAAAATTAATATTAAACTCACATTAGAAAGAAAATTAATGTTCTATGTCTAACCTGAAATACAAAATGGCAGGCACTAGCACATCAAAAAAAGGAATTTCTCAGCATTAGCGAGGGAATAATGAAAATTGTAGAAAGCACACTATCTTGTTCAGCTGTAGAGAATAATCCTTGTTACAATAGCTCACTCTGTGGTTAAATTGAGACCATAAATTAAGGACTCCCTTAAACTCTGTAGGATAGTCACTAAAGCAGAGTCATATATCTAATAAAAACACTGTAAGAATAAAAGGTCAGGTTTAAAAAAAGGTGAGTAGAAATTACTTTAATAAATTTTACATCTTCTAAATATATGTAAATAATTTTCTAAATATTTAAGATTAATAGCAAATATGTCTTCTGTACATATGACTGCAGAAAATTCCAAGGTGGATGTAAATGAATAAAAATATTCCAACTTAATCACTTCCCTGAAGAAACGCACAAGATCTGTTATTTATGTCTTTTATTCCTATTCTCCTTTATTGGTCACAATGTAGAAACAGAGATCGGACCCCTATCATGGATCCTCATTGTTTGTGGGAGAAACTGTGGCATCAAATAGAAAATTCTGTCTACTGAAAGTACAAAACTCCCAGATTTGATAACTGTGGAGTTGATTAGCTGAAAAAAAAGTGGCAAGTACCTTGAAGAAAAATAATTATAATTTCTTTAACAGCTCTGTTAGATATCTTGGATATATAATGTATGTCTTATTACACTATTACTAAGTTGTTGATCAGTTTTGCAACATAGTTTATTCTAATACTATATAAGATGAGGCAAGGTTTCTTTTCTTCATGGGAAACTGAGCTATAAGGGTCTCTGAGGCTAAACCACAAAGGATCAATAATGGGACATGGTTGCCTAAATATAGATTAAATTTCTAACTTCCCCTCTTGACTGAGAGACTTATCCAAGCTTGCCAGAACATCTTTGAAATGAGACATTATTGAGTGTGCATTGCTTAAGATCTCATGCCCCAACTAGATTAAGCTGTTATATACAGGAATTGGACTCTATATAGTAGGGACCCTTTCACCTCGCAAATTCTGTCTTCGCAATTCTGAACATCATACAAACACTGTCTGAAAGTAATAGCTGGTTTAGTGGTGTTTGATTTAGTAACTTCAAGTAGTGTGGACTTCCTTATATACTTTCTAAAAATCTTCCACGAATAACACATAGAATCCTTTAAATGCCAGAATCCTTTAAATGCCATTTGTGTTCAAAGGCCATTGCTCTCTGAAGTCATGGTAGCACTCCTGTATGGGACATTTTAGTGTGGAGAGTCATTTTCACATAAGAAAAAATAACAGGATTAGCAGGAGTGTAGGAGAAGGTAATGGTAAATGAAACCTTTCTCCTTTGGAGCACTGGTGAGTACTGTGACCCTACTCACCATGACATGAATATTTGCCAGTGTTTGGAGGTGTAACTGTCTTGAGATGTGTCCCTACACCTGTTTGTCATTGTTTTCAGAGGTTCCATAAGTGACTACACCCCCAGCTGAGCCATAGTCATATCAAGGTCATATTCTCAGGCCATTGCAATGTTGACTAAAGCAGGTTAATTTAAGTCAAACTGAATGTAACTATGGATTGAAAAAAGCCTGTCTTATTCAACAACTTAATGCAAAGGAGTGCTCACCAACAGGCAGCTAAAGGGTTCACTGAGTGTAAAATGGGTGTAAAGCCCCACGTGGCACTGATTTGGTCAATGTTAGGGCACAGTGCAAGAGCACTGTGGGAAAGCCTAGCCTAAGACTGTTCCAGTCCAGGAAATGGGTTTTTTCTAGTTACCTGTGTATTGCAGGTGCTGGATAAGTTTGCAGCCTCCACACCATTTTTTCACTGGAGTTGCTTGCTGCTTTCCTGCTGTACTCAGCCTGTGGTGTCTTATTAAGGTGCTTCATAGAGAGACCGAGTCCTGCTCAGTACAGAAACTTTGGTCAAAGACTGGGGCACTGTGAATGTGTCCACATATTATGTTTGTACATAACTTGTTTGTTGTTTGGGTTTTTTGTAATACTATACACTGTACCACTAGAACTCTTGGTAAAGACGGTGCTTAGTACCTTGTTTAACTCAAACTCCCAAATGCTTTGGCTTATCTTTGCCCTCTCCCTCCTTAAAAAAAAATTAGTAAACATATGATTCAATACTTTTCAATTCAAAAACATTTTGGGCAAACAGTAAAAGACAATTAAACACTAAAGGAATCCTTTTTAGCATGCACTATCTCATTCAAAGTAGAGGTAAAAACTTTCAGGCAAAACAAAAGACTATAAGATGAACTTCTAATATTCAGTTTTCTAGTACCATGGGCCAATAATAGCAGCAATGGTAGATAAAACATATTGGAATGTACTGAAGGAAAAAATAATCAGTGTCATAATGTAAAACCTTGTCCATGCTTAGATCACAAAACTTAACCCAAATAATTTAATATTTTCATAAAGTTACATATTGATTCCTGAAGAATAATGCAAAGCTTTAATCCATAGTGCTGACAAGGAAGAAAAAATCAACAATGACCAAGAAACTAGATGCAGAAAGTTGCTGAAACAATGATATTGTGAAGCAAAACATCAACTAATGCTCATAGTTATGGCTAAAGCAGTAAGGAGTAAATGCAATCTTATATCTATCCCCCATTCCCTTTGTTATCTCCACCAATAATATTAAAAAATGTTCAAAGAAATATAGAAAATGGAAATAAAAGTATCAATATTTAGTATGAAACATATGTAGTTCTCCCTTCCTTCTCTTTTTTCCTTGTGAGAGTTCAAACCCATACCATATTAGATTGAATAGGCTCCAGCGGCAATAATAGCTTGTGAGTAACACTGTAATTTCGATAAAACTTAGTGCAAAACCAGGTTTGAATAACAACTTCAAGGAACAAGATTTGTCCAGGAAGACTCTGAAGAGCCACCATGAGCATCTCTTTGGGTAATTATCTGAAAGAAAAAGAAACCGACTGATGGATCTTACATGTTGTCTCAATCATACAGCTGAAAGAAAGCATTACAAATAATCTGAAAGAGTGGGAAGTAAAGTCTCTGGATCTAAAGTATGTAGAYAGTTATTGACTCTTATCCACAGGAATCTCTGGAAGTGTTCAAGGCCAGGCTCAATGGGACTTTGAGCAACCTGGTTGTAGCGGGCTGACCCTGGCTGGATGCCAAGCACCCACCGAGCCACTCTCTCTCTCCCCTTCACAGCTGTACAGGGGAGAGAAAATATAACGAAAGGTTCATGGGTCGAGATAAGGACCCACCTGCTCTGGTGTGAGGCTCCTCCACAGGCTGCAGGTGGATCTCTGCATCTCCATGTATCTCCATGGGCTGCAGGGGCACAGCTGCCTCACCATGGTTTTCACCATGGGCTATGGGGTAATCCCAGYTCTTGTCCCTGTAGCACCTCCTGCCCCTCCTTCTCCACTGACCTTGGTGTCTGCAGGGTTGTTCCTCTCACATATTCTCACTCTGTTTTTCTCTGGCAGGAATTAAAACTGTACAATAACTTCTTTTTCTTCTTCTTAAATATGTTATCACAGAGGTGTTACCACCATTTCTAATTCACCCAGCCCTTACCAGCAGCACATCTGTCTTTGGAGCCACCAGGGATCAGCTCTGCCAGACATGTAGGAAGCTTCTGGCAGCTTCTCACAGAAGCCACCCCTATAGGTGCCCTGCTGCTACCAAAACCCGGCCATAAAAACCACATTCACAGTCTAGTGAAAGGTGTCCCTGCCCATGGCAGGGAGGTTGGAACAAGATGATCTTTAAGGTCCCTTCTGACCCAAACCATTCTATGATTTTATGATGATTCTGCAAACTAAAGCGTATCAAGAATTTGTACACCTCATGCAGGAAAATGGGCTGGCTTGAAGAGTGCAGAAACAAGTATTAATTGAATGATGGGCACAGTTTCACACTTCAATTCTAGAGCTCTTTTGCATGCACTTTCTATATATATTTATGTGTTTGATATATGATAGTGTGAATGTTCGTAGAAATTACTATTCATATGCTAGTATTTCCAACAAAGAGATTTTTCAATCTGTATTCACCCATAATATTTCTTATAGTAATCTACATTTCATGTGTACAAGGGATATAACTAGCCAGCATAATGCAAGATATTAAAGTACAGTCAAAGTGCAATTTGAAATTCAAAGTATACCAGTTGCTTTCATAAAGAAATTACATATTTATGATTATATGAAATACAAATAATAATGCATAATTTATTTATCTAATACCATTACATGAGAATTCTCCATTGAGAATTGAAAAGTAATTTTCTTGATTAAAATAAATTCCAGCCCTCGAAAAATTCTCCCTGGAAAAAAGTGAATTTTGAATAACAAAACCTGGTGAATATTATAAAAGGATTAAATGGCAGAAAGTTTTCATAATTATTACTATAAAATTACTCACTCAGTACAAAAAATGACCAGTGAAAAAGAACATTTAAATTACACACATTTATTATTTATTTTCCTTTCTGACACCTTTCCTACTAAGAATATTGTTTTGTGAAAAGCCTTTAGTCTATTCTTTTTTATTATTTTTTCAAATCTGAAGCAACCATAAGGAATAAAGGAAAAGAAATTTTATGTCTAAGTAGTAAATACTCAAAAGATTTATCTCAGTAGTTCTCCTGGACACATACTCTCGCGACGCTTAAGAATATATAATATAGCACTTGCATATTATATAAATTAACCCAAAAGTGTCTTTGATTTTGAAAGAATTCAAATAAATATTAAAAATCTTCCTTGAATAACCTTCAAGGTGCAAGCTGCATCATCCTTCTAGGACTGATACTYGACACACAGTAAGACATTAAAAATAATTCTATAATTTCATTTTCTTTTTTTTTTCAAAAATTGTCTTTAAAATGAATACCTCTTYTCATTAAAATATACATTGAAGTATAAATGCATGACAAGGGACAGAAAATGCCTTACATCTCATTAGAATTTAAATGTTGAAGAAAATGTTAATAATCTTGTGAAATGCAATATGTGAAGCCCTTTTGGCTTGCTCTTGCCTTTCACAAGTAAAAATTAAACATAAACCAATCTTCACTATAAAGAATGAGGCAAAGAATAATTTAATACTCACATCAAAAGCTGCTCCTCCTTTTTACTTCTCTAGTCTGAAATTGCACAGGATTAGTATCATCGCAGATAAAATATAAGATCTTTACAGACAAAGATCCAAAATTATGAAATACAGAGCAAAAGCAATTCATGAATTATGAATCCGAAAAAAGTGAAAACCATGCATGTCAAAACATCTAGAGTACTCTCTAAACAAACACCAAAAGATAATACTAGTATAAGACTACTATAACTCATGAAACTGATTTTGTGTGATGGGGAGATGACCCTTAGTATCTGCAATAAATAATAAAAATTCAGTAATAAAAATGATTCAGTAATAAAAATGGTCCGTGGTAGGAATGCTGACAAAACAGAACACAGATCCATAAAGGTTTAGCAGCAGACTTTATGTAAGTACTTATCATATTGTTATGGATTTAGCCCATTTTTATGTTATCATCTCATAAGAGGCCATTCTGGACCTGAAGCTTATAGGGAGATTCACTTTATACTTGCACAGCTACTGGAAGGCAAAAATTGTTGCAGTGTATGCATGGACTGGGTATGTTGGGGTTTTTTATCCTTTAACCTTAGCAATGTGTCTGCTTTTCCTGAGTTTCTGGTGTCAGGGCAAATAGTAGGGAGAAGTGTGGAATGAACTCTGGACTATGGGCCAGAGTTCTATATGTTCCAAAATAGGAACATTTAGAATGTCCTAGTAGAAATCATGCTTGCTTTTTTTTTTTGTATAGCTAAGAAAAAATTTGCTAACTATGGCATTATCGGGAAGCTAGCCTCAATTGCTGTTTTTTCAGCAACAGTAAGACATGCATTTTGTAGTGGTGTTTACATCTCCTTTGTCCCAGTTCATACATCTTTCTATGCTCTGCACTCCCTTGATAAGCCAGGCAGTCAGGATGTGCAGCCATGTGACTGAACCATCTCCTTCCCTTCATTTTGTGGTCCATTTTAATGGAATGATCTGAACGAAAAAAAAGTGAAAAGCTCTCACTGTTTTCTAACCTTTCCTAAGAGATGACCTTTCCATTAGATATGGTATAGTGACCTACACTGTTGGAGGCCTTTTAAAGACCGTTGGTTTGCCATTTCCCAAATGGATTTGTTTGTCTGGAAACTGAATCATTAGCTGTCTGCAAGTCAGTTCTTTGCTGCTCCTATCAAAAGCTTTGAGGCTCTCTACATGTTGGAAGTTAGCCAGCAATATTTTATGCTGTGTACAAGTTCCGTTTCAGAGCTCAGACCTGAATTCTTTACAGAGAGGCTACCGATATCTCAACTACTCAGTCTTCGTGGGAGTGAGACTCTGATCCATTCCAGGAAGGGAAGAAAAGGGTGATCTCAAGTGAGGTTAACCATCTCAGTTCAGGAGAAACTTGACTTTTATGATATCACCATCACTGCTTAACGATGTCTCTTTTAACTGTTTGAGGCTAAATTCTTTACATTCTCTTTTTTTTCCAATTATTTGATTTTACATGAGTTCAGAAATATATAGGTCCTTTTAAAAAAAATGTTAGGGTTTGGAGCTCTGTCTTCTTTTTATCCTGTTTTGTTAAATTTTGTTTTACAAGAGTTGTCAAGCATTGGAACAGGCTGCCCAGGGAAGTGGTGGAGTCACCATTCATGKAGGTATTTAAAAGATGTGTAGACGYGGCCCGTGGGGACATGGTTCAGTGGTGGACTTGGCAGTACTGCATTAATGGTTGGACTCAATGATCTTAAAGGCCCTTTCTGACATAAGTGRTTCTATGCTTGTATTTTCTCCTCTCTCTTTTGTTGAAGAAAAATTATATTTAATATTTGTATTCCTTATACTGCATTCTTAATGGTAGAAAACATAAATGTTATTGTTCATGTACAGAAAGCTGGAAAAATAGAATCCCAAAACTTACAATTTAGCTGCAAAAAATAGTAAATGAGCACACATTGAACAAAATAAGCCTCCAATAAATTAGCTAATCATAACAACTCACGACACAAGGTGGTAAAGGACAGCCACATTATCTGGGGGAAAAAAAAAAAGGAATGATAACTTATCTAGGTTCTGGTTTATTTCATGGGCTCCAGACAGGAAACATGCCTCCTGCCCTCTACAGCACTGTGGTTGGTGACTGGCACAGAGTATCTGCATTAAGTTAAAGTCAGTAAAGGGCTTACTACTCCAATGTAATCCTCTGATGACCATTGCCTTTTATATTTGCTGTAGAGTACAAATCATATGGAAGAGAAAAGACAACTTGGGAAGATGTGGATATAGTCTCTGCAAAAGATTGCTATTTACATTTCTAAAGCAACCACATATTTAATGTCTATGTTCACAGATATATGTAAAAAATAAAAATATATATTTATCAATATAAGTAATTGTACATATACATGAAACTGCTAGGTCTGTAGCCTTTAAACAAACAAAAGAGTGGCCCAGAGAGCATCTATTGTGATATGGAGCTTTTAAGAGGGATTAGTTGCTCACTGTTCCCCACGAATCACAAGCTAGCATCAGGTAAAGGCAGTAGATAGCAAGTTCAGATAGAAGAAAAGCAAGTATTTATTGACTGTCTGAAGTTAAGCTGTTAAGCTCCCTAACTCAAGATGTGAAAGTCTGCAGGAACTCACATGTTACCTGGAGAAACTACATGGAAAGTAGAAAGGACTGTGCAAATCAAAAATATGACCATTGTTTCAGGATATAACCAAGATGTCTGTTCTGAGATGGGGAGGATATTGTGAAGAACTATCACTCTTTACTTGGGGGGGTTAAATATGTTTATATGTACACCCTTAATTTGTTCCAGGCCTCTGTGTTTCACCACTGCTGGCGGAAGAATAATCAGACAAATGTTTCTTTTGTCATATCCATTATAGACAGTTATATATTTTTATAACTTTTAGTTTATCCCTACCAAAAAATAGTTTACTGTGTGCAAAGGCAATGGCTGACATTCCACACATTGCCACATAAGTGTTTGTGGCCAACAGTATAAGTCCAGGGTGTAAATCAATTAGTTAAATCCATGTTTTTCATGTTCTAAAGTATTTTCCCTTTTAGGAAAACCAGAATTAATTGGCCTCATTTATTGTCCACGTGACAGTGCTCAGAGCTTCAACTTTTGTTTCCGTGAAGTGCAATAATGCCTTCATTGTGAGCTGGAACCATTCCCAGCTTTGTATATTCTTAAACAGCAAAACTATGTAAATAGAATATCATATAATGAAAGTCTAGAAGTAAAAAAAAAAAMCAAAAAAAAMMCCCAAAATAAAGCACTTTTTGRGTACACTTTTCCTTGTTTAATTTCTCCATTAAAGAAAATAGTTTAAACAGAAATTTTAATGATTTGTTTGAATCATACCCGGGGGAAAAAAAGGAACAAACCAAAAAGCTGGAAAAAATTTGAAATCAGAGCAGATGACACGAAAAAAAATCCTTTTCTTCTTTCCTTGAAACAAAGTGATCACATATTTTCTAATGTACTACAATGTGATGACTCGCGATAAGTTCTGATTACATTTCACAATTGTTTTTGCTGTGATCCACCCTGATTGGAAAACGAATATTAGTGGTCTGGGTTTTTTTCGAGTTGCACAGATGTCTGTGTGACACAGAGGCAGATGAACGTCTTTGATCACAAGATTTTTGCTTTACTACTTGGACTCAATTCTTGCTTCCCAAGCCGAAATGATTATGCCCATGCAAGGCTTTTGTCTGTCTCAAACTTTCAYTCATTTTAGCATAATTCTCCTGATTAGCAATATCTACTCGAGAAAGATATAGCACATCAGTAACTGTGATGTTCCTAAGCCATCAACAGTAGCATAAATCATAATATATATGACTGTCAGTATTAATTCAACATTTGTGAAGTTACAGGATTAAGGGTCACATATCACTCCCAGCTCCTTAACCCAGCCATTAGTGACTTTAACAACCTAGTGCAAGGTCATCTATCTCATGAACTGGAGTTTACAGAAAGTTTTATTCAGTGCGTTAGTGAATTCTTCAGTATGCTTCTTCATATAYTGGTTTATACCTCACACTTTTCAGGGACTCAAAGATCACGGTTGCCTCAAACACTGTCATGGCCACAGAAGGAACTTGCCATAAGATCAGCCACCACAGTGCAAACCTGAGACAAGTACAGAAGAGAAGAATTTGCAACAGGAAGGCACTAATTCCAGGCCTAACAAAGGTGAGTTTTGGTTAGCACATCCTGGCTAATGTATCTAGACAAAAATCCTCACTGTGCAGACTGTGGGAAAGGAAGCAACTTCTTATAAATGTATCACTACAAGTTAGGGGAACATCTGCAACCACCCTGTGCATAGCCAAGGCTTGGACTATATGAAAGTGCTACCCCCAGAAGAACAACTCCAGGACCCCCACCACTGAGAAGACCAGGGTGAGGAAAGATACGCTGTCTGGATCCACGGGTGGTGATACCTTTCTACTTATTCTGTCTCTTCTCACTCACTCTCTTCCTTCCTCTCTCCTCTCCTCTCCTATTTCTTTCWCTGTTAAATAAAATCCATGCTATTGCCTTCAGCATATGATCTCGTTTGCACCTTAATTCAGGCAGARGAATCTCTCAATAATCAGGTCTTAACAACACTGCCTTGCAAAAGTGTCAGCACAATATTAGAAAAAGTTTGARAAACCTACTTATTTGTTACATTTGTCAATTACTTTCTGATACCAAAATGACCAAATCTAACAGATAGGAACTTCAGATCACATAAAACTGTAAAAGCACAAGATTCACAAGTTCTGTGGGATTCTTTCAAGTAGTGTAAAATATTTACGGTGTTCATAGTAAATTAGACTCGAGAACAGATCCAAAACTGATTGAGTCTTGATATACCAGTAGGTATTCAGGCATGAAAATGCGTGCATTCTTGCATACAGTACATGGTTTAAAAAAACCAGATATTTTATCCATAGAATGTTCCAGTATGACAGGTTTTTGATTGAGTTTTAGGTCATTTTGGGGGTCTTTTTTTAACAAGAAATGCTCAGAATTTCCTTGGAGTTAGAACATGAAACATCCTGTGTAGAAAAGAGAGGAAATCAAACTGCAGTAAAATGTTTAAAATGTGCTCTACATTTTTGGAAGCATGAACCCTCACACCTAAAAAGAAGGTGAAAAAAAATGGATGCAGATCAAAGTATGTAATCCATAGGTGTAATGTATGTCAGTAAATTACCTGCAGGTTCTGCCATTACTCTGCCAAATGTGGTATGCATCAAAGCTGATGCAAAGATTAAGACTAACAGACAGATTAACACTAATAGACAGAGATGTACACTGCAAGAAAGAGAAATTATTCAGCATTTTGGAGCCTAAGGACTAGTTCCTTGCTACATACTCTTGCTATCTAGAGTTTCTTTCTCTCTTATTATGTTTTGCTTTATCCATCTTAAAAACTTCATTCTTAACTTCCTGTCTGAAGTAGTTTTCTTACTTTCCTCAAAATTAAGGTAGGTCATATTAGCCCACTGATGATTCTTTCCCACAAATGTCTTTTGTGCAAATGATACGAATGTGAACCCTCTTTCCAGAAATATTCCCCATGGTTCTCACATAGGTAAGTATAACTATATATAGATTCAGCATTTTGATTTTTTCGTTCACTTTCGGGTTAAAGAAATGGTCTATGAGAGTAATGTTATTACATTCAAAAATCTGTCTTTTGGGAYGACTTGATAATAACCTCTAAGGTCCACTCTAACCAATTATTCTCCAGGCTTGATTTCTATGTTTCATTTTCATTGATTGATTTTCTTTCTGTATTTGCCTCCTACTTACAGTGTTACACAGATAAAAATTTTGAGTTCCTTCCTTATACATAATGTATTCTATATTTATTATTTTAACTACTTTCAATCTAATATATAGCTCTAGCTCTGAATATAAATGCGGCCAATAATTAGATAATTTAAGTGTAATTATATCTGATTACAATAATAAAGACAGAAATTATGAAATATTTTTTCAGAATAAATTATTTAATGTATCTAACCTTTCTACCAGTTTCACAGATATCTTATTGCAAGRCTTTAAGTCAAAATCAAGCTTCAAAAGTATGATTTCTTTCTTGCTCAGAAATCTGTCAGGTTTTTTTAAAAATTAATTTTTCTTTAAAAGTTGTCTTTCTATCATACTTTGGGTATGCTGTAACACAAATGATAAATAATCATAATGGATTGAAATGTATTCTGAGGGCCAATTCAGACCGTTCCTGGGAACTAACCTCAGCTACTAAATTTTTGTTTGTTTTAATGATAAAGATATTGGCAAATGGAGAAGTGGAATTAAACCACAAAATTGTTTCTRTGGGTCATTGAATAGCTAAAAGTTCAAAAATTTTTCTACATATTCAAGTGAGCCCCCAGCTGAAATTATGTTTTAAAACTGTAGAGCATTAGGGAAGCTGTAGTACAGTCTTTCAAATAACAGTGTCACTGGTGATGAAAACCCTTTTGAAAAGGACAAAGAAATGTTTGGTTTCTCTGCTATTTTTCTTATTACCTTTTACTTTGGCATGCAAAATACTTTAGTCTAAGAAAGCATTTGGAATCAGAAAGAATGGGAAGATACTGCAAAATGAACATCAATTTTCTGATTATTGTGATAGTTCAAGAATGAGTACTGTATTCACATTAATGACCTATAAAGAAAATTAAATATCTGTAGCAAACAGCTTTGTCCAGAGCTGACTATTAGAACTGTATTTAAAAGAGAAAAAAAGAAGAAAACACCACCCTGACTCTTTTCTCATTTCTAAGATACCTATCTCAATATTATATCCAAAATCCAGAGTTTCATTTTTCATTCCAGACAGAGCTCTGCATAAATATATGATCTCAAATTTATCTGAAACATTATTAAATTTGAAGAAAAAAAAATAGATAAAATAATTCCAAAAAATTCTTTATCCTCTAAAGAATGGAAAACTGTGGAGAAAACTACAGCAAACTTTATAATATATAGGGTTCAGATTTGTTTCAACTGCAGTCTTCAGACTTGCTATTAGTATAAGTAATTAGGGTGCTTGTCAAACAATGTATTTCATGACACCCATGTCCCATGAATCAGGTTAATTGTGGTGTTCATAGCAGGCAGGGTAGGATATTAGTTATGCTCTTTAACTTGTCCGTTTATCAAACTCTGCTGTTTCACAAAAGAAAGGAGATATATAGGGTCACATCCAAAATATCAGAGACAAGACAGAGTATATCTAGTCTATTCCAGAATATTTTAAATAAATCATTTCTCCTAATTTACTCGGTTTGAATTCAGATCTGATCTTCTGTGTTAGCCAGTCGTGGCTACCACGAATAGATAAAAATCTTAAATATATTGGAAGTATCTGACACCAGCATGTTTTTTCTGTAGTGGAAAAAGGCATCACAGTTGCAGGTTTTTAAGTACAGCAAATAAAATTTTCCATAAGGAAAAAAAAGTTGTCCTAAGGCAAACAATGGAATTTGGGAATGAATGAACATTGACTTTACTCTCATCCAAACAGACAGAGGCAGGAAAGACCTTTAAGGAAATATGGTTTTACATTTCTATGTAGATGGTGGAGAGCCAAAAAGGGGTTTGATTCACAAAAATAAATTTCTTCTGCTTTGGGAGGCCCCAAACTTGATGCAGCACTACAGATGTGGCCCCAAAAATGTGAAATAAAGGGGTTACATCACTTTGCTTTTCCTGATAGATAGGAATTTTCTACTGCAGATCATAAAAACACAGAATCATAGAATGGTTTGGGTTGTCAGGGAACCCTGAAGATCACCTAGTTCCAATCCCCCTGCCCTCAACTAGACCATGTTGCTCAAAGCCCCATCTAACTTGGCCTTGAACACTTCCAGGGATGAGGCATCCACAACTTCTGTAGTCAACCTGCCCCAGTGTCCAACCACCCTCACAGTAAAAAATTTCTTCCTAATATCTAATCTAAAGCTACTCTCTTTCAATTTAAACCCATTCCCTCTTGTCCTGTCACTACATGCTCTTGTAAATAGTCTTGMCCCATCTTTCCGATAGGTTCCCTTCAGGCACTGGAAGGCCGCAGTTAGGTCGCCCTGAAGCCYTCTCTTCTCRAAGCTGAACAATCCCAATTATCTCAGCCTTTCCTCACAGGAGAGGTAATCCCTCCCTCTGATCAACTTGGTGGGCATCCTCTGGACTCCCTCCAACAGATCAATGTCCTTCCTATGTTGGGGACCACAGAGCTGGATGCAGCACTCCAGGTGGGCCCTCAGGGCAGAGTAGAAGGGCAGAATCCCCTTCTTTGCCCTGCCGGCCACGCTGCTTTGGATGCAGCCCAGGATACATTTGGCTTTCTGAGCCGTGAGTTCACATTGCCGGCTCATGTCCAGCCTCTCATCCACCAGCACCCACAGGTCYTTCTCAGCAGAGCTGCTCTCAATCTGTTCATCCAGATTGATAACACCCAGCCTGTGTTGATACCAGGGGTTGCCCTGAGCCAGGTGCAGCACTTTGCCCTTGGTATTGCTAAACCTCATGAAATTCCCATGGGTCCACTTCTCAAGCCTGTCCTGTCCCTCTGGATGGCATCCCATCCATCAGATGTGGCAACAGGACCACTGAGCATGGTGTCATCTGCAAATTTCCTGATGGTGCATTCAATCCCACTGTCTGAGTTGTTAATTAAGATATTAAATAACACTGGTCCCAGTATAGACCCTTGAGGGACACCACTCATCACTGATGGCCAGTGGTACTCTAAGCCATTGACCACTACCCTCTGGATGTGATCACTCAACCAATTCCCAATCCACCTAACAGTCCACCTGTCAAAGCCATCACTCTCCAATTTGGAGAGAAGGATGTTGTGGAGCACCATGTCAAAGGCTTTGCAGAGGTCTGGGTAAATTACATCTGTAGTTCTTCCCTTATCCACTGATGTAGTCACTCCATCATAGAAGGCCACTAGGTTGGCCAGGCAGGATTTGCCCTCGGTGAAGCCATGCTGGCTGTCTCAAATCACCTCCCTGTTCTCCATGTGCCTCAGCACAGCTTCTAGGAGGGTCTGTTCCATGACCTTCCCAGGTGCAGAGGTCAGGCTGACAGTAGTTCCCAGGGTCATCCTTTCTTCCGTTTTTAAAGGTGGGTACTATGCTTCCCTTTTTCCAGTTACCCAGGACTTCCCCTGACTGCCATGATGTTATTTATGAACACCCATATTGTTGGCTTTTGCATGTTTTTAATGATCCCTTAATTGATGTAAAAGTTATTAGGATGTTAATGAGTTTAATTCTTAGTGATGTTAAGAGGTTGTTAAAATGTTTTATCAAATTTGGTTGTTATAGGATAAAAATGTTAAAACCCCAGTTTATGAAGTTTGCCTTTGAGGTTATGTTTTTGAACAGTTTTATGAAATTTTATTGTTGAGGGTATGTTGTATAGTGGGCTGTTGGATTGTTCCAAGTTATTTGTGTGTTGTTTTAGTTAGTTTTCATAAGTTTTCCTTATGTTAGAAGTGCCTATTCCCTTTTGACCATTCTTTAAGCCTCAATATTAAGGTGCAGTAGACCCTCCTGGGGAAATCCCGGGCTATTTTTAGTAACTGACAGTTGGGCTGCAGCTCAGCTCCACCCTGCCCTGAATTTCAATGAGGATGATTTCCCGCCGAAAGACCCTCTCCCTGAYGACAGCGAGCCATTGGAAGATTCATATGATCTCACTGCGGGACTCCACCAATCCTCCTGGACCTTGTGGGCTGGACTGTGGGCGGTCATGGGCGGAGCCAAGAGACCATAAAAACCCCTGCACAGCAGCAGGAGCTGCTCTTTTGCCCTGGACTAGCCTGGGTAAAGCCYGACACTGGGTTGCTGGCCTAGCTCCTCAGAGAGACTGAATTAATTAATCCTGTTTCAGATTAGCTGAAGCAGACCCCAGTGTTGCGAGGCTTCGGCCCTGGGTTAACAGCYGGACAGGCTACTCAGGTCTCCGATCCTGCCACCCGGTTTTATTTATKTTATTTTTATTATTTTCCTTTTTTTTAGATTCCGGACTTTAATTTTCTACTAATTATTTATTTCCCTGTTAATAAATTACCTGTTATTTTACTTAAACAACAAGAGTTGTCCCTTTTATTCCTGACACATGACTTTTCAAACATCATGGAGAGTGGCTACATCAACCAATTCCTTCAGGACTCTGGGATGTATTTCATCAGGTCCCAGAGACATGTGCATGTTTAGGTTCCTGAGATGGTCATGAACCTGATTGTTGCTTACAGTGGGAGGCGACTTTGCTCTCCCAGTCCCATCTTGTTCCCATCCACTCAAGAAGTGTGGATGTGGAGGAGGGCGGGTCTGGCTACAGAGGGACCACGAGGGTCCCCTGGAGGGAGGAACCCTAAGTACACCCCCAGGTTATGGAGACAGAAGAGGCCTCTCCCAGGATGCTTTGTTTCCTTATGTTAATATACCCCAGTTCTGTTTCCCCAATTGGCCCGTTGGCCTCCCGGCCCCTTTTCACTCTACATGTCCCCATTCCAGAAGGTTCTCCCTTCCCCATTCCCCCGTTGGCCGTTGCTCCCTCACCACTCCCCAGTCTTTCCCATTGGCTCCCACATCCTAGCCCTGCCTATGTACCGCCCCCATGCCCTCAGATTATTGGTCCCTGATGCTCTCCCCGCCCCTACTGACCCTGTATATAACCCTGGACCCTCCCATGCTCCTGGCTTTTGTCCCTGGGAACCTTCATGTGGCTGGAATAAACTTCCGTCATGGAACCCCCTACAAAGATCCTTCCTGCCTCTTTGCCGTTGATCCTGCTTGTAAGAGAAGCTATCCAATGTGTGTGTGTTTGTGTGAGTGTGTTTGCCCTGCCAAGTGGCTTCTAGCTGGAGATGCTTTTGGAAGGTTGYGGCGCACCACCACCTGTAAGCCGCGACAATGGGAAGCAAGGTTGCCATTGAGGACTGAAGCAAAAAAGTTGTTAAGTACCTCTGCCTTCCCCTCATCCATTGTTACCTGTTCAGTAACAGTGTTGTTTACCAGAGGGGGCACACCTTTGACCTTCTTTGTCTGATTAACGTGCCTGTATTTTTTGCGTCCCTTGCCAGGTTCAGTTCCAGTTTTGCTTTGAACTTCCTCTCCGCCTCTCTCCACAATCGTACTTCTCTATACTCTTCCCAAGTTACCAGTCCTCGTTTCCACTGCATTTGATTCTTGTCCTGATCAGCAGTTCGCTACTCAGCCATGCCGGTCTCTTGCCTTCCTTGCCCGATTTCTTGCTCCTGGGAATCACTAGCTCTTGTGCTCTATGGAAGATTTCTTTAACAATCTGCCAGCTCTATTCTGCTCCCTTGTCCCTGAGGAGAGTCTCCCAGGGGATCCCACTGACAGTCTCCCTGAAGAGCTGGAAGTCTGCCTTCCTAAACTTCAGAAGCCTGACTTTACTCCTTACCTGACCTGTATTCAGATGAAGATGAGATTAGCTGCTTGTATCACTAAGCATTAATACATGCATCATTCTATCAGAGAAAAATGAATATTTATTGAATATTTGCTTTAAAAACACTGGTAAGAATATTACGTAACGTGACACACTGAAAACCCTGTGTTTTGTGTACTATGATCCATTCATATTTATTTGGTATAATTTGATATTCAAGTGGTTTTGGTTTGCTTTGCTGTGGAATTTTTATTTAGTTTTCATTTTAAAAATGACAAACAGCAAACATATTTTGAAACAAAGTAACAGCATTTACACTGATCAAACTGACCTGGAACATTCCATGCAGATTTAATTTTAGCTTCAAGAAAATGAAATTTCTTGCTGCATATGACCAATTTTTATGAAAGACATTTATTGAAAAACATCCATAACTGAAAATATCTGCCTTTATCAGAGCAATTGTACCTTGGAAGGAACAAATATGAACATGAAACACACTAATGAGGTTGTTGCAGCACAATGAGGTCTAGCTACAACTAAGGAGTTAAAAAAAATAAGACTTAACAATTTAAAGTATAAAGAGAACATAGGTTTAGGAGGCAGAATTAAACCATGTGGCATAACTAATTTTATTAACAAATCAGAGACAAGTAATTTTAATGGTTATGAATACATTTGGGGGAAAGAGATTTTATTGAATATTGTCCTGTGTGTTTTCCACTTTGTATTATTTTGTCAGATTTCTAGGTAGGGGCTTAAGACACCAGTGTATTGAGGATTCCTAAGTTTTGAACCCAGACATTGCAGCAAAAGTCTCTAGAAATTCTGAAGAGTTGATCTTTCTTTGGCAACAAGATATAGTAAATGACTGCTTTGGGACCTTCAACACTGTTTCCTTTTGGTTTTGTAAACTTTTTTCTTTCTTTTTATTTCTGTGGATGATGTGTATCACCGCAAAGAAAGATATCTCTTCCACAAATATGTGTTTGCATTTTTCCATGGCTCTACTCTACTCTCTAAATCAGAGAGTAGAACTGTCTGGAAACAGAAACCGTTGGTGTGGTGCAGATGTGGAGAGCTGAGCATTTTGCTTTTGTATTATGTTTAACCTGACCCAAGACAGTAATTCTATTTTCTTAACCTTCTGTAGCAGAAAGTCTATGGAGCTGTAAAAAAACAAAATACACCACAAAGATGCACACACTGACTTTACCCAGAGGCCCATTTATTAGTTCAATACATGCAAGCTAAAGAATTCTGCTAACAGATTTCACCTACTTTGTTGTTACATATGTTACCAAAAAAAAAAAAAATTAATCACATCCCATTCCCACCTTCCCTACAGTCATTCAGCACCAGTTAACTGGCTGGAAAGAATGACATTAGTACCAGTCTATTTGCTCTGACTCAGTGCTGCTCTGAACAGAAAAACTTACAGTGATGGAAACAGAAGACTAGCCTCATTCCTTGTAGTCATAGCTATAGTGCTAGTTTCAGAAATAACAATCCTGGCATTCATCAGCCCGAATTTAGAAATAGGCAGTTTACAAAACCAATGGACATTTATTCAAGTAAAAGTAACTCTTTCAATGAGTTATGTTTAGTAATACCCAAACATATTAGACAGATGATTACAAATGTTCTAAGCAGGCTATAAACTTACAGGCTTTATGGGTAAACCAGTGTCTGAGTGGCATATCTTATGCTATCAAATGCATGAAACAATTTACAAGAGAAACATTTTACCTTTAATTAACTCTTTAATCACATTGCTAATTAGTTTTAAAATATAGCATAGATTAACACCACAATATTTATTCATTATCTTGAAGCCATTTTCTCTCTCTGGTATTTTCTGAGGAAATAATTTTGTTAGCTGTTCTTTTTAGTGTCACATAAACACTATAAACAGCTGACTCTTTCTCTGCAGATGATCACCATTATGCTCATGGAGTTATATTATAGGGAGAGGCAGTTATGACCTCTTTCATAATCTAAATTTGGCTATTCCAAAGCCACCAACGATCAGCTGTACAAGGACCCACTTGATGTAATACACCACCTACAGAATGACCTCCTGTGCTCAATGCCTTAACTGACTGCCTGTTGAAGTCTGTCTGATACCTAAGTCACAGAGGTATTAGTATTGTCAGCTGCTACTTGTGCACTTGATAACTAAGCAGCTACATTTTAAGTGCTCAGTAAGGCCTTATTTGAACCCAGTGAGTAAAGAAAAAGACCAGGTTAGTTTTAATGCTGGTGGAATAGGCAGCACAGTACTGCAAAAACTCTGTGCAACTTCTGCTGTAGGGGAGTCTAAAAATAATGTTTTCCAGTGATTGTGCCTACTCTCCAGTTCTTGCCTGAACTCTCGCAGAAAACCAGGGATCATTTTGTAGATGATTATATGATACATAAATTCTGTGGTATTCACCTTTTGCTATGTTTTTATGGGAATTGCAGTTGCATCAATTGCATCATATATTGCTCAGCTTATTTCCCCCAGTGTAATTTAAATAATATTTGAATTTTATATCAGATACTCCACTATAACCTCTTTCAGGGCTCTTAAAATTTCGTTATTACCTGTTTTCTGGAAAAACATGGAATATATGACATATGCCAAGTTTAATTTTCTAGGTGGTTCATCCTTGGTGTCATGGTTTGACACTGGCCAGATGCCAGGCACCCATGAAAAAGCTACTCACTCGCCCTCCCCTGCTCTGCAGCTGGACAGAGGAGAGAAAATTTAACAAAGGGTTAATGAGTTGAGATAAGGACCGGGAGAAAACACTTCAAGGGCAAAACAGGCTCAACGTAATGATACAAAGTGAATTTATCACTAACAAGATCACAGCAGGAGAAAGAGAAGTAAAATAAGCCCTTAAAAACGCCCTTGTCCCCCCTGAACTCCTCCCTCCTTCCCACCGACGGCGCAGGGAGACGGGGTGGGGCTTTTGATCAGTTCATCACCCAGGATTTTCTTTCCGCTGAGAGGAGTAGTTTCCTTGCTGCACCATGGGGTCCCTCCCACGGGAGACAGTTCTCCACGAAATTCCCCAGCGTGGGCCCACTCTCACAAGCAGCAGCACTCCCAAAACTGCTGCAGCGTGAGTCCATCCCACGGGCAGACAGTGCTCCCAAAACTGCTGCGGCGTGGGTCACTCTGCCACGGGGTGCAGTCCTCCAAGGACGGCTGCTCCAGCCTGGAAACAAGGCCTCTCTCTCCACTGGGACTTCCTCTGGATCACAGTGTCCTGGGATCCACCGCTCCGGCGTGGGCACCTCCCCCACAGGCTGCGAGTGGATCTCTGCATCCCCCGTGGACTCCCATGGGCTGCAGGGGGACAACTGCCTCACCATGGTCCTCACCACAGGCTGCAGGGACATCTCAGCTCCGGCGCCTGGAGCACCTCCTCCCCCTCCTTCTGCACTGACCTTGGTGCCTCCACTGTTGTTCCTCTCGCATATTCTCACTCCTACTCCTCTCTAGCTGGAATAATTAGAACTACACCACAAACTTTGTTTTGATTTCTTCTTAAATCTGTTATCACAGAGATGTTATCATCATCTCTACTTGGCCCAGCCTTGGCCAGCAGCACGTCGTCCATCCTCAGAGCCATCAGGGACTGGCTCTGCTGGACATGGTGGAAGCTTCTAGCAGCTTCTCACAGAAGCCACCTCTGTGCTCCCCCCACCAAAAACCACATGCTGCAAAACCAACATAAAGAGTCACTAATTTCTTCTGCCTTAATGTAAATCATTAAACAAAAATTCAAAAATGTATTTAATTTGATTGCTTGGAATAGCTTTATATGAAATAAAATATGAATATAATAACAATGTCACCCTTACAATGATAATCTGTGTTACATGTAAGATCGGTCCAGCTTTCTTTAATGATACCATTATCTGTAGTTAATAGGGTTTTTTTCAATCATTCTGTCAGGACTGTAGAGATCTGTAGAGATAGGTAGTACTAGAAAAATTTTTCAATTTTTTCCGTTGTAAGAGAGCTGAATTCCATAAATCCCATTTCTGTGTGAAGCTCTTCTGTGCCTATGTGTTCTGAAAAGGATACAAATTTGAAAGAAAAGATAAGTCTTAGTTAAAGTTCAGAAAATAAACAAACACACAAACAGTTAAAAAACTCCCAAAACATTTCCTACTGCAATATTGCTGCTGGAAAGTTCTCGATATTTCCTGCCCAAATAAAATACAAATGTTGAAAAGAAGAGAGTAAATATTTGAGCCTTGGCACTTAGTTTTGGAGACTACAGAGGTCATTTTCATTTCTTCTTTAAATGTGTTCCATGTACAAACAGAAAATTCTGAATTCAGTTTTAACTCTGCCTAGACTCATCTTTGCATTTTAAAATTTCATATTTCCTAAATCACTTTCTGGAAAAGTCATATTGTTCTGTGGCAGGCAATCACTGAACTAGCCTAAGGCCATACTGACAGAGCTTTGAAGATTAAAAGTGTAACATCGAACTGGATGTAAATGGAAGAGGGGAGAAAGTTTAGCACACCGAACCCTTGAAAAAAATTGTCCTCTGTATGTTAGAAGTGTGGCTAATGCACTAAGAAAAGCCTGTGCTGTTCCAGGAGCACAGCAAGAGTTGCCCAATATGAGCTTTCAGATATCTACATCTCAATTAGCACAGGAAAGCTCCTCTGTCTCCTTCCTCGTGCGTGAAGTACAGTTACATATCTTGGTTGAGGCATATCATACTGACCTTGTACAATTGGGCCACGTCACGTAAGAATCAGACTCGGTGATCCTTGTGGGTTCCTTCCAACTCAGAGTATTCTGTGATATATAATAAGGTTATTAATGAGATGTCATTGTGATAATTTTATACAATAGCTGCTGTCATTTAGAAAACACCTCATCCTGTGATCCAGAAATGTGTCTGTGCCATATAAAATTGTAGACTTTAGTAAAGATAATTAAAACAAACAAGAAAAAAAAAATAACAACCATGACATATCAGTAGCAGCTGATAACCTGTTTTGGATATATTTTGGGGTTTTTTTCAGCCTTGCTTAAAATATGTTAGGTACTGAAAGTCACAGGATCACTTTGCCTGGCCACACTAAGCAGTATTTTTCCACAGCAGACTATCACATACTATATTAATAGGGAGAAGGAGGTATTAGCGATGGATGCGGAGATCTGCAGACATATTTTGCCAGCAAAAGTATGTAAAGAACTAAGTTTGATCTGGCTGTTCAGAGTTCTTCAGTCCCTAAAAATTATTTTTATGTAAATGGCCCATAATCTGTGAATGAATCATAAATAAACTTTCTAAGAAGTGATCAGCAAATACATTGTGGGCAGCAGCGCTAGGACAGAAAGAAATWTTTGTTCTGGAAAAATTCTACAGTGCATAAAGTGTATAACAGGATATGAAAATTGACTGTATGTGCACAATCTCACGTGGAGCTTGATATTAAATTATTTGCATTCCAAAATTCCTTGAGACATTGAACACATATGTTATAAGAAATTGAAGTTTCTGCCACCACAAGGAAAATTTGGCATTTAATATTTATAATAGTGCAATATCACAATTTTGTGATCAAGCCAAAATAAAATCAGTAGATATGGTGTTGAACAATACTGAAATCTGTTTTTTACAATACTGAAATCTTTTTACAGAGCAAACTCTTCCTTCTTTTCGGTTCTTTCTGCACCTTAAGCATAGTTTATTTACAAAATAGCTGTGTTCCTTTATCTTCCATTTTGAGTTTCTGGGCAAATTATACTTTGATATAATATATGGTTTCTTTTCCCTTTCTCGTGAACAAACTGCCTTAGGAGATAATTTTATTGCTTTCTTTCTAAATTGCAGTAAAAGCAATCGAAAAGTCATTGGCCCTCATGTGAGGTACATCAGCAGCTACAGAGGGTTATGCTGATCTAAACACAGATTACAACATATAATTACAGTGCAAATAAATGCAGTAAATAACAACACAAAGGTCATTAATATTATCATCATTTCAAATGTTAAATAAACTTTTCCAACATTTCCTCTATGGAGCAGTATTATAGCTGTAGGACAATATGCTTTCATTCTGCTGAAATGCTAGAATTTTAAAGGCAAGAACCTGATTCTGATAGATGCTGAACGTCATTCAGCCCACTGGGTTTGTGGATGCTGAGCACCTTTCCAAGGGATGCCTAGTACTTCATAGGATCGGTCCATAGCAACACTGCTGCAGTGAKCTCTTGGAGTTTCTGTCATATAGGCAATAGAAAAATGTGATAAAGTGTGTTTAGATGAAATATAGCAACCTACTCAGCTGTTAATACTGGCAGTGGTGAGTCAATCTGAAGACGGAGCTGAAAGGATTCTAGCTCTAAAATTGGAAAAGTTTTGGATCAATATAGGTAAATAAAAACACAGTAGACTTACAGAGGGACAGAGCTCCCAGTTTTAAGTCTATGAAAAGTAAAGGAAATGTATTGTCGAGATTACTCTGTTTTGTAGGCCCTTCAAAGTCCTCCAGTATTCTGAAAACTATTTGTCCTCTTTAGGGGAGATGTGCAAAATAGCATTGGCTAACATTTTCATTACATTTGTTTTCTTTATGCTTGACTGCGCTATACAAAGCCATTCCCTATAATACTAAGCAATCTAGCTTGCAATTTTAAAAGCATCATTCACAATAAATAAATGTATCTATCTGTCAGATCTCAGAGCAAAACACAAATGTTCTGTGTTTTCCATGAGAGAAATATACAATTGAAAAACTCCCCAAAGTAATTTTCTCCCAGGTCCATCATATACTCATATTTAATAGGCTTTTTGTCCAGATGGCCAATATTAGAAATTCTGCATATCATATCTAGAAATAAATTTACTAGAACAATGATATGAACATTGTATCAAAAACATAGCAAATCTGAACTTCACATGCTATTTCTTTTCTTTCTAACTTAACTTCCAAATCTCCTTGACCCAAATGTGCAGAGCACCAGATTCCAGGTGCCTGATGCATATATGCCTTGGATGGATACGAACTGCAATACACTTGAGCCCTTCTTTCTGCTGGTAAACACTCGAATGCAGAAAAAAAACCAAGAAAAACTCCTAATTTTGGGATGCATAATATATTAGACCCAGAATAAAGTAGGATTGAAGATGTTAACAATACTCTTTTCTAAATAGGAATTCAAAGCAAGCAATTAAATAAAAGCCAATGCATCTGCTGGAACAAAAAGGAACAGCAACAAAAACAACAAAACTGATTAACACTGTAGTCCTCACCCCCATACTACTGAATATAGATGGAGTGATTCACAGTTATCATTGAGAAAGATGTGTTCTTGGTATCAGAACTGATTTCAATTAGTCTTCTGTACCTACACCTTCGAGGAATTTCCACCACTCTACTTACCTGAGCAAGAAGAATTTGGACCCATGAAATAGTAAAGGGATCCTAGACCTTTTAGTCACATTGGGAACTGCAGGATATCTAGGAACCTATCACTATGACCTTAATCCTTATCAGGAATTTGACAAGACCCAGCAAACGGAGCCAGTTCTTGTCCGCTTTGTGTCCTTCCTTATTAACTAAGCAATCTGTCACTGAAGTAACTGAATAAGTATTGACAGACTTATTCTCACAGGTGTAAGTACTGCTACTTCTCTTTTGCAGTTCAGGATCTGAACCACAGGCAGATAGCCATGAAAATAGGGAAACACATAAGTACACGTTCACCTGAGACATATCTGGGAAGCTTCTGAGAGAAAAGAATATGTTTGAGAATTTGTCCAGACGTACATGACTTCCAAAGGTTCAGTCAGATGGTTGTAACAATGTTAAGTGCTAAAAACCTAGAACTCCTGATCACTGCTGAAAGGTTTTAACCACAGGTTCCCCTTCAGCAAATGTATAGAAAGATCTTTACAGGACGAAATCTTTACAATAAAACTGTTGAAATCCATTGGATTGTTTGTTTTATAACCTTATAACTTTATAACCTTATAACTTTATAACCTTAGACACAGAATTTTATTGGCAGCTGAAACTAAATCTAAAGTTATCTGGCAAAGAAAGATGAGAAAAATTCCATTATATAAAATAATCCCCCTTCCACTGGCCATGTATTTGTTACAGGCATTATTTTTTCATGTTSCAGTGATGTGAAAAGCATAAATGTCTTGCTATATATGTCAGATTTAAGGGTTTCCTGCAGATCATTTTTTTACTCTTTTTATAAAAGAATTAAATTCTACAGAAGAAAAACCAATATTTACCTTTTACTTTGAATAAACAATGTAGTAAAAGTAAAATGCACAAGGACTCAAACAGACTTGAAAATTTACTTTTAACAGGATTTGATTTGATCTGAGGAATCTAAAGGGTTTTGGATAATTAATTAATGGTAGATTTTAGTTTGGGTGTGATGACTATATTTTCTCCTCCTGACTACATTATGTGCCAACAAAAAATAAGTGTTTTAAGGGTAATAATTTTTTGTGACATCTTTGTTCAAAACTGCTTAGCTTAAGATCATTGCTTTTAGCAATTAATATCTCAATCCCTTAAAAATATGGTGAAAAATACTGATGAGATTTAATAAGTGTCACAAATTCATATCACTTGGCCATCAAAGATTTGATTAGTAAACCAACATCTGGGTATAATTGTAATAAAATGTGTTTTACATACATCAAGCATGGAAACTGAACTATAGCTGCAGAWCAATTTTTTTGCGTCAGGAATCTTATCGCAAACAAAAATCTTCACATTCAGGGAAAAGCTTAGGTTTACTTAGAAATATTAAGAAAGGTAATACTTCCTGAGTCCTTTCATCAGAAAAAAACCTTAGAGACTTACCTACAGCTGACTATTTCTGTCCAAGATTAAAAATGTATTAACACTAAGAAAAAATAAATTAATAATCTGTGTATATCAATATAATCTTGTTACTTCTAGTATTGTATATCCAATCTTTCCTGTGTTCTTCCCTATAATTTTCTTATTCTTGTTTTTGATAGTGCAGCCTTCTGTGTGCTTTCAGAGGACCAACTTTCCTTAGATTCCCAGGTATGCTAGGGGAAAGTTTTGAGGTAGGTTGCAAAATTGCAAACTATTTTCTTGGTCTGATTTGTCGAGGCAGTGAGTGTGAAAAAAAACGGTCGGAACTTGCAATAAATGTATTTTGTTCTTTGGTGTTTAACCAAATGTATCAAGCTAACAGTAACTGGAAAGCATAATGCTCACTAAAAAAAAAATTAATTCAAATGAACTTCATATGTCACTGCTGCAAAAGTTACGTGGCTTTATTTTTTTTTTTTTACTTTGGGACATTTATGCATAAAGCAATCTAACCTATAATGTGCTTGGTTTGCTGGAGCATATTAAAGTTGAATTGTGAAATATAATAACAAACTGTGTTTAAAGACAGCCTGTAAAGTGCAGTAATTTTATGACAAAAATGAAACATATAGAAAGAAATTTTACTATTTAATTTTTAAATTAATTTTTTGTCTCTCTGTATCCGTTTATGATATTAGAAATTGAATAACATTACCTTTCTTCCTTTGAAACACTGTGAAAATTCGTATCTGTTTTTAAAATTTATCTTAGACACATCATGAAAAAAGGTATTAAAACCAAAAAATGACAGGGAATCTGTTAATTTTTACTGTGAGAGGAGRAGAAAAATACAGGTACAGATAGAAGTGAAAGGTGTAAAGATGTGTGAAATGTGAGGTTTGTTGGAATATCACCGAGCAGAGAAGAGAAATAGAAACCATACTGTTGTGTCCCTCCTACTTACTGCACTGGTCAATAAACCAATCCAATTACCAAACCAGTGCTTTAGGAGAAACCATTTTGTCTGTGCCAAGAGCAGTCTTACGTGCATGCAGCATGGACAATGGACTAACAAGATCTGTGAGCAGGTGATTTAAACCACCCRTGTAGAAGAACAAACATTTGCTTGAGTATCCTTAGCCTTTTTTTTTTTTTTTTGAATCCTGCCCCTTAACAGTTTCACTGAATGTCTCTAGCTCTTGTACTCTATAATCCCATAAAATTCTCTTTGTGATGCAGCAAACAGGCAGGATTTCATGTCCCAGAATCACCACTAGTCACCACTGGGTTGTCCTCTAGGCATCTATGTAAACTATATTCGTTCAGCTGCTGTTTAGTTACTGGACTCTGGAGGCTTATGTAGATATAAGATATACAGAGCTGACATTTCTGGCAGACCCTAATGCTACTTCCTTTTCTTTTGTTCTCTATTGTTCCTTCCCGTGGAATGAAGCAGATGCTTATGATGTTCGTGTTGTGGGTAGGAGCTGTAGAAACTCAACCACTCAACCTCTTGTCAATGTTTCAGTCTCTGTAGGCATCATTATTTATACTTCCAAATGAATACGTGACATTCTGGAATTCTACAGCATGAAAGCRGTCAAGCACAAAATTTTTGAAAGTGCTAAGGCCTCCTTTTGGGTACTGGTGTATTGCAATAGTCAAGTGACAGATATATCTTTTCCAGACCTATCTTCCCCTGCWAACACTGAGAAGTTTCTGCTGTGTAATAAAAATAACAAGAGAGGAAATTTCAGTTTGCTACAGTAAATAAAAAGCATATAATAAAAAGTAAAATCATTGTAGTCTGAAGCTTTTTAGAAGATGTTGTATACAATAATGAAAACTGAAATCATGTAGTCTGATACATAAATGTCTGACAGAGCAATCTTAAGAAGTTATTTGAACTTGAAACTGGCTTGCAGTAAAATGAAGACCTTAATTTAAGGAATATTGAAGAAGTTTTGATATGAATAAATGAAGAGGACTAAATCCAGGGTAAGAAACTTGTCAGCAAAAACATGCTTCCTATTTGGTAGAACAGAATATTAAACTTTTTTTCAACTAAACCTAAATTTTATTGTGACTTCTAAGTATTTCTACAGCATATCTTGCACTGCATTCTTCCTATGTGGTGTTTCATTGGTTTATGCTACCTTTACACCCTGTATGATTCTCATTTACAGTGAGCCCTGTTGTCAAGTGTAAAGAGGCGTTGCTGTTTACTAAATGCAATAACAAGGTTATTTTAAATTGCCAAAATAGAATGCAAAGTGAATAAACAAGAACACATTAAAATTGCTTCATTTGTAAGTGAGAACAACCCCTTTATCAGGAAATAATATGAAAGATAGAGCTAATAATCTTCTATCATAAACTCTATGAAGCATCTGTTAGGATTGGGAATCAGGGTAACAGAGATACTGCTTTCCTTATAATATGGCAAATATGGAGTTAATACCTTTAGTAACTGGTAACAAAACATTAGCCAAATATTTCTTTAGAATAAAAAAGGGTCTTATTTTCACACTGTTCTTGTGATTGGATCAAGAAATGCAAGGTTGTCTTTAAGCCACTTTGGGGCTTCCTAAGGCTTTCCAAGGATCTGTTGCCTACTCAGACATCAGCAGGTTTGGAATATCTGTATCCTCTGTTTCCTACAGCTTTGTAAGAAAAATAATGGCAATCCAGGTTCTATGTCCTTGACAAAGACTGGTTTGTTACCTGCTCTGAAACTCAGCTCCAGAAATTTTGTGGTAGCTAATGGCCACTTGGGATACTTTGAGTTACCTGGGTAGCTAAAAAGGATCTTGGTATAAATATTAAAAATGCAATATAAAACTTATTTCATGTATTAAACTTCTGGTTTGAAAACTTAACATTCTTTCATTTCTGTCTATAATATGCACGTTTATGTGTCAAGATTATCTGCTGACTCCTAATGTTCCTCCCTGGAAAGTCTGTGTTTGTTGATGAATTTTCTCATCATGCTTTTCCTCTATGAACATCTGTAAATTTGGCAAAGACATATATTTACATTCCTGAAGAGCTTATTTGGCAGGTGGCTTTTGTTTTTTACAACCTGCTCCCTCTCTTAGATGGTAAATATTTTTCTGTCTTATTTCCCTCTGTGATTCTGTATGTGACAGAGACATCTATTTTGTAAATTCAGATTAATATTGTATCCTATCTGTAGATGTGTAGTTGTCTGTAATTGCTCTAACTGAAATTACTGAATATTAATAGTTTTATCCTCTAAAGCCTGCTAGATTTTTTTTTTCTTAAACAAACTCACTGTGCATTGCTCCAGATATTAAGACTATAACTATTGGACTATTTGATTCAGAGGATTCTGGCAGTCTGAGGTTTATAAGTCAAGTTTCACACAAATTCCTTTCCACATTCTTCCTTCTCTGCTGCCTTGCAGCAGGAACAGTAGTGAAGTGGAAGGTCCAAATGCACCCCAGGGCACCTCGATGAGAGAGTGTCAGTGTCCCTCATGACAGGGGACACCCACCTAAGGTTTATTATCACATCCTTCTTCACCAAACTGTATTTCAGAATATTTGTTTTCTAATGTATGACCTATATATTTGGGTTTTTTGGTGGTATGTACCATAATGTACAATATGATATTTTCATCRTATTGCCAGTTCTCTGGCTATATTTTTTCCATCTCTGCCAATGAGATGGTAGAGATCTATACATGGAGATAATATGAATGAAATAATGTATTTTCGATTCAACAGAGATTATAAAGAAAAAAGAAAAATTAGATGCTGTTAAATGCCATTTTAATTCAACTTCAAAATAAACATATGCCTTTGAATTTGCACAGTGTAAACTATATTCTACACTACAAAAATTGCTTTTGGATAACTGGATAGTCATTATCATGACATATTATGGAGATTACATATTCTAGGATTCATTTCTAGTGATCCCCTTAAAAGACTAATGCCATTTATATCTGACAGTGATAACTACCAAACACTGTGGCATCCAAAACCAGTTATTTTTCTGTATTCATACCGATTTAGAAAGCTAGAGTTGCTCTGTTACACCTTGAGGCAAAAATGTGTGTCTCTTGAATTGGTTTTGTAAAATTTTCACTAACACTAAAATGAYATTTTAAGCATTAGTGATTTTTCATGTCAGAATTTATATACATTTATAGTAAAATAGAGAAATATGTAGATTCATGTAGTGAAACAGGTTTATATATTTGTATTTTATCTTGGGACTTTGAGTAAAAAACAATTTTGATCATGAAACATCCGGTCTTTGTGAGTCTTTTGGGACAAGTTCCATGTCAGTRCTTTATTTTCTACAGGCTTTTTTAAATCAGCTAAAGAAGAGGCAAAGTGACTCATATCACAAACACAACTATAAAGCTCCAGATAGGAAAAGACCTGCTCCCTAGAATCTTAGTCATATGTAATGACAGAAATATCCTAAGGGAGAGCAAAGCCCCTGGCACATTTATGTAACTGGAATTCAAATTAATGTATTTCAGTTTCTCTTCACAATTTGCATTGTTTAGATTTTAAATAAATCTGTTTTGCACCTATTTTTAAATATTTGTGAAGGATGTTGTATCTAATGACAGGTTAAACCCACTGCATAATAAGACTGAGAAATATTCTCCAGTACTATAGTACTACAATAGTATGTCCATGATAGAGTTTAGCATCCATCACTTTCACTGCTTTATACACAATCATGATTGAATTTCACTCTTAACTCAGTTAACTACAAGTTCCCAACGCAAGTGATGTAGAATCTGTTGAGACATATCCATAATAAATCCAAACATAAATCTTTATAGCTATGTAAATATGAGAGAGCCCATTCATAGTCCCACAGGAACTGACATAAAGAAAAGTCATTGTAAGGTAAGTAATGCATTTGTATCAGTCTAGCCATTACTGCAAAGAAACCACTTTTCTGGTTGGTTTCTTAACATCACATGTGAGGCAGAGAAATTTGGGCACCCTACTGCACCTTTGCCATAGAGTAAAAGGATGTATATTATATTGTTGGTGTGTATATATATATATATATATATATGTGTGTGTGTGTGTATGTGTAAAAGAGTATATATTATAACAGAGCGACAGGCAAAATGTAAATCCATACTTATCACACTATAATCTGTGAGATAGACAGACCTTGAAGTTAATAGAAGTATCCCTGTTTTACTGTCTATAAGGTTGGTACAAAGGCTAATATTGTTTTTCAGTCAATTAGATCCTGGTAGCAGCTTTGGTGAACTTCTGCCATAGTATATAATTTTAGCAAAGTGCAATTGGCCCAAGACTTTACGTTATTCCTAAAATATTTTTACCAGTTTCTTCCCACCTGCCTGCCTGCAGCCCTACCAGGGAGGTTCTCAGGTGTGGCATTGACACAGGCATGGCAATGAGAAAGGGATCATCGCTGCTCCAGGAGTCAACTCTCAACTGTTCTGATGGAGATGGATGGAGGAAGTCAAACTGGCTGAGCATCAACATCATTTTTGGTACCATGTCATTTGAATTGTCCAGGTTTGTCAGTTGTATAGAACAATTTTTCTTATATATTTCTTATATAAAATTGTATTAACCATACCTGAGGGAAAAGCTAAGCAGACTTAGTTGAACTTTCCATTTCAGTGGAAGATATAATTCAAACTGAGGTCCACGATTTCCTTTAAATCAGGACTGAGCAGTACAATCTTGATCTTAGTCCAGTCAGTAACAACATATGTCTTGCCTTCCAGGTGAAGCCTGGATTTCACACAGAGTAGCACTTTTGAACTTTCTGTGTATCTTAAAATTATTTGTATTTTCTGGTTTTTTTCTTTCTTACTTTTTTTGTCCTGGCTTTGTGTTTTTGTGTCATTAGGGGGATGACTTTGGGAAACACCTCTCTTCTGTGTTTCGGGAAAGTTTTGCAAGGTTTGTGCACATACCATATCAATATCAGTTAATATATCATCCTTCAGCCATAGGAAGAAGCACAGAATTGGCTCTGCACTGGAATTCAGTCAAATCTTGTCTAGCTAACAAGTCTCCCAGTTCTGCGTACTCCCCTGTCTCCTGGCAGAGATGACAAAATTGCTGGAATCCAAACACACAGAAAAATGTCAGCAGAACTAGAGGGATCTCAGAGGGAAAAGGAATCCTAACATGTTTAGTCTAGAATTGATATCTTGTTATATTTGAAAAGAGATCAGAAAATAAAAGAATGAAAATACAAAAATAAAGGACCGTACACACATTGTAATAAAAGCAAAAGATTCAGCAATAGAATGGAGAAAATAGAACTTTTTTCCTTATATAGTCTCTACATTGACTCAAGTATGATATGAAGTTAACCTCAGTGTAACATGCTCTGAATGCCTGAGAGAATAAAAAAACCATTTTGTTACTGTGATACCTTTATGACTAACAAAAATTTTGAACTTATTTTCTTTTTTTCTGCTTAAATATTTGTAAATTGTATCTCTCATAAACTCTGCATCTTGCCAAGAGACTTTTGTGGGCTTGGGTCTTGCTATTTTGTTTCCTTGTTTGCTTTTTCTTTACTTTTTTTTCCCGGTGTATTCCTAAAGTAGAGATTTTCTTGTGTATTGTCATTTCCAGGATACTTAAACTTATTTTCCCTTTTATACAATAATTCAATATATAGCTGGAGAATAAATTGTCAAAATTTATTGCCTCCCAGAAGGGCAAAATATTTTAAATATACCTGGAAAAGACTAGTATACTTTTTTTTTTTACCAATAAATATTAAGAGAACTGGAATAGCCTACACCAGAAGAAATTATTTGCAGGAAATTTCTTTCCTTTACAATTGGTTCCTTCCCTTTATTATGCATTAAGGACTTTCTGTGGTAATTGCTAATACAGCGTCTTTCCATGTGATTACACATCGTGTGCATCTGGGCAAGTACACGTAAAATATTCTGAATGTGGTGAGAGACGCCTGTCCTCAGAACTCATCCGAGCAGTGCAGGCTGAATTCCCATGAAGTTGTTCACTGATCAGTGCTTAGCCCGTGCAAATCAAAGTCACAACAACACGGATGTTGCTGGATCTTCATGCCAGAATGCTCTGCTGAGCCTTGGCTTGTTTACTGCTGAATTCCCTTCAAAGGGGAGGCTTGACTATATAAACAATTGAAGACCTTAATATATAATTAATGTGTTTTCTAATTAAATAGTAACCAAGTATGTTGTAATGTTTCAATTAAGAGTATAGAAAGTAATTAATTATAATCTTAAATACTTAATGTGAGCATACCAATTAACAAAATGCTACTTCTCTAATTTAAAAATTGTGCCTGGCTCAATTTCAGAATAAGTATACATTTTTAGTGGTAATTTTTTTTCATAATAGCACCTTTTTTCCCAAAACAAGGGCGTGTTAAGTTTATCAGTATAGATAAAGTCTTTTGGTCTAACAAATTTTATACACATATAAACCAGTGTAATAATTTTAGTTAAAAAACACCATCCCAACTATTTTTTTAAACTTTTTTTTTTAAGTGAATGGTGTAAAATCCCCTTTTAATTATTATTTCAAGGATATTTATTTCTCGTATTAAGTGATATGATTTAGGTATAAGGTCAATGCATTTCATTTCCTCTGGCTAACAAGTAGTAAAATAGTATTAAAGTCCTTGGAATTAAACTATCAGTTCTGGTTGGATTTTAGCCTTTGAAGGAATGTTTTGTGTCTCAGCATTTTAGCCTTTGAAGGAATGTTTTGTGTCTCAGCTCCAAACATTGTATGTCACTGGAGACAATGCAGAGCCACAACGGTTTAGCAGGAGCAGGGTTGATGAAACATTACAATATTTGGATTTCTTTAAGAGGTGCTACTTGAAATTCATTGCTGGCTTTTTTTTCTTCTTCTTTGCTGTTACCAGTGAGGTGTTCCAATGCCCAAGGATGAGTTCAAGTCACACTCTGCATAAAATCATACACAGAAAGGTAGGATGGATGTCACTGTTTGCAGTCACCATCTGTCTCCATGAATATAAGCCTGGCATTTTCCACTCATTGCACTCAAAGCTAACAAACCTTTCCTGCAATGCAATTTAAGACTGGTAAAGTCTAGAAATAGATTTTTTGGATCACTGTAGTGATAGTTTTGACTCAAAAATAGAGGGTAGAAGCACATTTTAACAACACTGAAAAAGAAGAGAAAAAATAAAAAATGGTGTCTGAAATAAGAATAGTATACCATATTTAGGCACTCCAATGCAAGTCAGCTTGACTATTACCAATCATATTTCATTTATGTTTAAAGAAAGTCAACTGAAGTCCAAATTTTGTGGACTTTGCAATATCTAAAACCCACAAATTTGGAGCTTCTATGCAAGATTCCTCCAGAAGAGTCTAGCCTGATACTTCTAATCCTAAATGAAAAGAATGCAAGAGAAAAGAATAAAAAAGTTTGTTGAGTACTCAGATTGAGAACCTCTGAAAATACAAAGTTTGAAGTGTTGTGCGATCATTTACTTCTTAAATGGATCTCTGAAATGTAAYGCAAAGGAATTCTTGAAAGCAAAACATAGGCTAGCCCTTCATTTATTCTGTAAAAGAGCTCACAACTTGCTTATTTCTGTAAATACAGTAGAGGCAGATTGTTTATCTGAGGAGTGTCATGCTTTATTTCAAGGTGTAAATTCTAACAGTATTAATTATAAATGTCATTTTAAATTAATAATAGGCCAAGCAATAATGGTAAATAAGCCAAGTATTTAATACACTTTTGTATTTCAGTGGAGCATAATGCATTGGTGCAGAGCTTACTGCCTTTGATCATTATTTAACATTGGCCAAGGTTATATACACTATAATTGTTATGAAACTAATGCAATTATATCATAGTTTTAGTGCAACGACAGTACGTATGTTTAGAGGATAATTTAAGTGACAGTTTCTTTTCACATTATGAATACTAAAGCCCTCCTTTACTGTCATTCTAATTTATAATAGAAAAGCCTCTATGTGTAAGAAGTATTCAAATGCGCATGGGATTTCTCTTCATATCATATACATCTTACTTTCCAGTGCTTAATACTGAACGGTGTATCACAAAATATAACCCAATATGCTTGATTTCCTCTACAAGGTTCCCTTTAACTTTTCACTGCATGACTGGTTGGAATGTGCAAATTATAACTTGCAGCAGAGTATTCTGAGAGAATAATATTTGCCTTAGGAGCAGTGCGGTCACATTGTATTTCCAAGGCAGAAAGCAGCATTGAACTACCTGCCCTGACAGAGTTCATTTGTCACCAGGAGTTATGCTATGGTAGAGCTCAGAGCAGTAGAAGTTCCCTGTTTTATAAATAGGCGGCACAATTCTTTAACTGCACTTGAACAAAGTGCTGAAATTCTTTTCTTGGGGTTTTATGTTCTTTATTTTCAAGGATAATTAATATGTTTAACATCTAAAAAAAGGAATTCATATTTATCTAGTTGCTTGAAGACATAAACTAAGGTCTGATTAATCAATTTGAAAAGTACCATACAGAAAAACTGTTTCTTAGCTGTCCACTGCTTGATTTTTGTGTCTTCCTGGCTTGTAAGCTCCTGTCAGAGACCTGTTATTGAGTCAAGTAGATGAATAAGTGGTCCTTCACACTGTAATGTTTGTAATAATTTAAGGGTATGATTCCTTTCATGTAAAGTCAATGCTAGAGTCACTTGTCAAGGTAATCATCTAGGCTTCTCCTGTAGGGCCTAAAGCTAAGACCCTCTGAAGGCAAATTGCAAACTCCCAACAGGCAACTCATCACCACGGCCTTTGATGCCTTGGATAGGCAGAAACACCCTCTGCAAGAATGTGTCTCTTCATTGTCCACACAGAAAGCTAAGAAAAGACATTTCATTTGTGATGGCCAAAATTTGCATAAAAGCAATCTCAGACTTAATCAATTACTAAATATAAATCTATCACTTGAAGAAGGAAGTACTTCACAGTAATGAATACAACAAGTTTTCACAAGGACATTGGGTACAAACAAAACCCAGCAGCTCTGACAGCCTTCTCAGTTCTCGCATATATGAAATTTGTATGGCATACAAATCAGTAATATCTCTTTTCCAGATTTTTAAATTACATTGGGTGTCTGCAATGCAGAAAAGTACATGGCACGATATTTTTAAAAAGCAGATTTAGTCATGTTAAAACCCTAATGAGAACATACTTGATGGTCATAAATATCCTTATATAGTGATCCTTATATTGACAGAAACATTAGGAAAGAAAAAATCCCAAACAAACAGCATCTACATAACTGATGAAGTAGCTTGTTTTAAAATGGTCTGAAAGAATACTCATATGCATCCATGGGTCTTTGGATTCCCAACAATAATGGGAACAGTGAACATCTGGAAGCCATTTACTAAGAGAATTTGGTGAATTTATCATTATCAATTCATTGTAAAGTCACTAACAAATCTCTTCAGAGTTCTTAGGGATCTCACTTAACATTTAATTGTTCTTATGGATCTAGCTTGCAGTTCAATTGCAGTACATTTGTTTAAATGGCACCAGTTTGTGCTCAGATTGTCTCTAGACAACAAATCCATTTGCCACCTTTTGGCTGCTCTATTACTTTGCTTTTTGTTTCTTTTGTTTGGAGACTTTACTGGATTTTAGAGGTGTTCTTGTGCTATTGGTTTTTTTTTAAAGAGCAGTTCCCACAATCTCGTCTTTACGCTTGTTAATGGAGATTCAACATAATATTTTAAATGATGCCATGTAAAACCCCCTAGTTTTAGCCACTTTTTACATAAAATTGGACAGGAATATGAGGACAAGTGGCTAATTTCTAAATTAAGAGGAGCACCATGGTTTTTTTTCTTCCTTTGACACCACTACCAGAAGTAATTATGAGTATGTATAATTCTTAGCAGTTTAGCACTTTCAACTGTTAGTCTTTTTGCAGGGTTTAAACTCACAAAAGAAAAAAATCAATGAGTAACATTTTATAGGCTCCCTGAAACCTGGCATATACTTCACATTTTATGCTGTCAGGAAGGCCTGGTTTATATTTAAATTTTTTCTTCATAGAAGATAAAATATTCTTGGAGAAGAAAAAGAAATAACTATTTTTTCACTTTCTGTGGGCTCAGAACACAGAAGACTTAAGAATCTTTTTTGAAATTGTTACAGTTCATTCTTTTTTGTTTGTGTCCTACATTCATATATATAGTTCACACTGCAAATTCTTTTGTGTGTGAACAATCTACTTCTCTGATCTTACCATTCCTGCTGGATGGCATATAATATGATCACAGTTGTGTTTTATTGCCATATGGAAAAGAACTGGGGGAAAGACTGTGTAGGCAGAGAGGACAGGTGAGGTTCTTTTGTCTCCTTAAACCTCTGCACCCAGTTTCTTGTCTGCTCTCACTACAAAATTATTAAGTTTTCAAACTAACCTGGGTTTTGTCTCATTTTTTTACATTAGTTGGGTTCCACCTGGCACACTAACCACTAAGCAGCTAATCTTGTGAGTCCCTCACTTCTGTGCTTACAAAACTGTAATTGCTTCTACTCTTACATCCCCACACACCCACACCTCCTGCATTAGCATATGGCCACTCTCCTGCCCATTCCAGTGGATGTTCCAGTTAACCTTAAAGTTCCGTAGAAAACTTTTTTTAATAGACTGTAATTTTAAAGCATGATCTAGTGTCCAATTGATTTTTAATTTCAAGTTACTTAAAAATAAAACTTTATCCACCGTGGTGAAGTAACCTGGGTGTCATAAATCGAAAAGCTTGACATTCTGTAGAATATTAAGTACTTAATTATTTAGCAGTGCATGCAATACCTTTGCAAAATGCATCCAGTGTTGTGAAGTCTTATATGTTCCTATGGAGAATCTGCAGCAGACTGTCACTGAAATGATAAGACTAGCAGCAGTAATAAATCTTTTGAAAGTAAGTTGGGTTTTTTGAATGTAGTCAGGAAATATTTTAGGAAGGTTGTTTTTTTTTTTGCTCCATTTCACTGTGAGTCGGTGTGCTTATTTGTGATGTGACTATTTATTGTTGTATATACACTAACAATATATATATACTACATATAAACATACACTGATACACACTAGAATTGAAATAGTGTTTCATTTGTCTTTACAACTGTCAGACTAAATGCTGGCATAACCATTGTCTTGGGTAATAACAGTGACAGCAACAATTCAAAAAAAAAAAAGATGCTAAGTGTGTAAACCACATCAATTGTTGTGACTTATTGCCACAAGAGGGAGTGAATCCCAAAGACTAATGATCCTTCTTCAATAGCCCGGTTTCCAGGATTCAAATGGAGAACCAAAGTATTCAAGCCAGTCATAACAGTACATGTCAGAGAAATGACATCTGAGATAATCTGGTCAGTGCCACTGAGGGGTTTTATATGGTCATCAACACCTACAATTACATTAGAAATGAAATTAGATGATGACTTCTTTGTTACCAACTTCCTCTACTTAAAGGGCTCTGAGAAGTTATTAAAAAATCTGAAAATTATTCTCTACTGTGAATTATTCAACCACTAAATCCAAAAAATAAGTGGACTGTCAGACTTGTAAAAGACCCTCTACAGTGAAGAGCAGACTGCAGCTATCCTATTATCTGCTCCCTTGGTTGCCTAACTGATCTATGAAATCAAATTAAACACCAATCTGCAGATTTAATATTAATATTTCAGTGCTAAAGGATCTGGACCAAATCTACTGAAATCATGCAGAATAACTAAGTCCTATTGCTGTTTTCAAGTGGAAGCTAGTAAATCTTGAATGGTTAAAATCTATAACCAGTTATTCTGTTCTCCAGAATTGAGTGGTTTTAACCCGTATTCTCACTTTTTATGCTAAATTCAAAGCCATATTCACTCTATCCCATCTGCATCAATAAACAAGCAATGGAGCATACCAAAGAGGATAGTTAACAGTCCCTCTTGTTCTTGTGCAAGCTGTTTTGAGTTTCCTTCTCCTGTTGTTGTTGGCTTTGCTTTTGGTTTTGCTTTTACCTTACCTTAAGTTAATCAGTCATCTGAGGGGACAGATATTTCAACAATTGGGAAACTGAGAACTATATCTGTCCTTTTATTACTATCTCTTTTTTTTTTTTTTCTCTCCATTCCCTTCTTCCTCCTCGTCTCTCTCATGTGTTCTACTAAGAAAAACTACTTAGCATTTTCAGCAGCAACCTCTGTTCTGGCTTTCCAGAAACATGACAGAACAATACTTTTCTCTGGAGGACGTTTTTACTTGAAAGAGGAAGGGAAAGGGAAATTGAAAGGGCAAGGGGAAGGAGAACGGCAAGGGCAAGGAGAAGGAGAAGGGGAAGGGGAAGGGGAAGGGGAAGG